>JXCR01147544.1:162342-217176 GCA_002079205.1 Phalaenopsis hybrid cultivar | reverse complement strand
TTATATTTGTTTAGTCAGTTCATCATAAATCATGTTTCAAGATAATCCTTTTTCCTAAGTCACGTGTTGAGAAGTGAGCCAGACAATTCAAATCCAATGCTACATATATAACGNTAGTCAGTTCATCATAAATCATGTTTCAAGATAATCCTTTTTCCTAAGTCATGTGTTGAGAAGTGAGCCAGACAATTCAAATCCAATGCTACATATATAACAAACAAGCATATTGTTTCTCATTTTCACAAGTACCCCTATTGGGTTTCCATTTATTTTCATTATTTTTAGTGCATCAACATTTTAGAGACATGCATTAATTACTCCTTGGATATTTTGATTGTAATCTCATTGCCATAATTTAGGGTCCATTTGGGGCAGCTTATTTGGTGCGGTGGCGTTTTGAAAACATACCAGGCCTATTTGGGTAAATTGTGTTTTGGCAACTTATGTGTTTTGAAAATGCTGAAAGCAGCGTTTTCACACCGCACCTAGGTAGGTGTGGTGACAGCTTTCTGGCAGCGGTCTGACTTTCCAAAAAAAATTAAAAATTTGTAATAGCCACCGTACCTAGCTTATCAGTAGATTATTTTTAATCAACTTATCAGTAGCTTATTCAATAAGTTGCAGCTTCCCCAAAAAAACCCATAATGGTTGATGGTTTGAGTCTCACACTCCATTATCAGCAANGTACCTAGCTTATCAGTAGATTATTTTTAATCAACTTATCAGTAGCTTATTCAATAAGTTGCAGCTTCCCCATAAAAACCCATAATGGTTGATGGTTTGAGTCTCACACTCCATTATCAGCAGATTATTCAATAAGATGCAACTTGCGCTACATGTGTTATGCCTATGTTAAGGATGACATTTGCATATATTTGTAATGCCAACACCAAAGCAATGGAAAAATAAACATCCTTTGGGTGTCCATTTTGGATGATTAGCCTTTCTACTCCCATATTACCCCTAATTCCTCTCCTTAATTTTATCATGCTTTGGTGTTCCCTCTATTGTGTCCTCATTTGGAAGTCTTGCAGGATAAAGATAAAGAAGTTTGTCGGTGTGCTTATCTTGTGATTCAACTACTTTTTTCTGAGCAATTTGGTGTGACAAAGATTGACATATGTGTTAGCAAGTATTTCTCCTCTCCAAATTTTCTAACCTTGTTAGGACCACATAGTTTTGAAGTAGAAGATTAGTTCTAAGCTTGTGTGTTATGAGCAGAACCATATGGTAGGAAACCACCCTTTCTATTACTGTGATCCCCTGAGTGNAATTTTCTAACCTTGTTAGGACCACATAGTTTTGAAGTAGAAGATTAGTTCTAAGCTTGTGTGTTATGAGCATAACCATATGGTAGGAAACCACCCTTTCTCTTACTGTGATCCCCTGAGTTCCTTGAGAGAAAACTAGAACTATGACGTTACTTTTGTTGCACCATGAAACCATGCCCAAATTACCTTAGCATCACTTCTATGGGGCAAAAATGTTGATTATTCTTGGTGACCACTCTTATCTTCCCAGATTCATGTAATATGAATATAAAATTTTTTGGGTGTGTGAAAGCTTACACATTATATAATGAATTTCAATTTTGAAAAAGCATCAAATTATTGCATTAAATTCATCTTAATTTTTAATATATTATAAGCTAAAAAATAGTTATTTTAAATTAGAGATGAGCTAATTTTTTTTCTTGTTAAATGTTTTTTTTTTATTTAAAACCTAATATGATTTGATTTAATNCACATTATATAATGAATTTCAATTTTGAAAAAGCATCAAATTATTGCATTAAATTCATCTTAATTTTTAATAGATTATAAGCTAAAAATAGTTATTTTAAATTAGAGATGAGCTAATTTTTTTTCTTGTTAAATGTTTTTTTTTATTTAAAACCTAATATGATTTGATTTAATAAATTTTAAGTTTACTTGATAAGAATGTACTATTAAAACAAAATTTCACACCAAATCAATAACTAAAAATTCATATTAAATGAGTTTAAATCTAAATCATTCCACTCCAAGAAGAAAGAGAACCATTGTCAAATTACCATCATGTCACTAAAAAGAAAAATAGATAAAACAAACAAATAAAGAAACCCTCTCTTTCTCTCTCTCGCTCCTTTCCTCTCAAGGAAACATACTCTCTAACATTTTTCCTCTTGTAAGTGTTTGTTAAAATCGCATGCATAAATGAACAATCTATTAACACCACATCAAAATTGAGTCTGCTACTTTTTCTTCTCTTATTTCTCTATTCATCGTAATTTCTTACTAGTTGTCATTTATGTTATTTTTCCTTTTGATGCTTCTCACAGAGTTTAACTGTGTCGTCCTCATCATAAAATCAGGATGATGGATACACCAAAATAATATGCAATTTTATATATTCATGTTATGCTTAAATTTGGTGATATTGCACTTTAAAGAAGATTATTTTCATATTTTATTTTAAGCATATCGATTTTAGGCAATTAGAGCAAAAAGAAAGAAATTTGGAATCGAAATGGAGCTTTTCAGCATCTTGGAGCCAGAGGTGCCAGAAACTGGCGCCAGAGGCGCCATTTTACAGAGGAGCGGCCCCAGAAGTGCCAGAGGCGCAAAAATTCAGAATAGAGCAAACTTCAGTAGGCTGGTGTCAGAGGCACTAGAAACGAAATAAGATGGAGTAAGGTGGTTAGTGACTATTTTTTAGAGGTTTTTGAAGGCTCTAATCAATTCAAACACCTCATGAAGTGATTCAATGCATCTAGACACTTTGGAAAGACTCTTGAAATAAGGGACTTGTCTCTTTGTGTGAAAATGTGTCTTTTAGGAAAAAAGCAGGGAATTTTGAATTCTCTTGAACTGAAGGTTGGCCCTAATTAGAAAAGAGGAGTCTAGAGAAGAGAGGGGGTGAGAAGTTTGAAGAGAAAGGTTGGCGTGAGAGAGAAGTCTTGGGAGAAGAGAGGATTTTCTTTTAGAGTTGTAAGAGGAGAGGGAATGTGAAAGATTTCGTCTTCATTACATTTCTAAGAGAGAATTGAGTGTGATTGTAAAGAGAAAAAGTGATAAAACGGAACTTCAAGAGATATGCTTGAGAAGGAGTGTTAGATAAGTTGTGTTCTTTCCTTTCATGTTTTGTAAACTTTATTTTTATACATATAATCTATGTTTTGTCATATTCTTCTCATAAATTCTGAGTAGTCTTCTTTATCTTTCTCCCTACAATGAGATATGATTTTGTGAAGAATTAATTTTGTTACATAAGGTTTAAAATGTCAATAAATTGTGATGATTCAAACTCTGATCTTCATTTACTTTTTGATCTGGTCAATTGAAATATTAAAATTTGTTGAGAAATATAAGATCTAAAAGGGTTATGCTTTCTACAACAAGGTAAGAGTCACATTCAATTTCATGGGTGAGAATGTAGTTCATGGGGTTACGTGCAAATAAATAGGAAAATATACTTTTCAATTTCATGGGTGAGAATGTAGTCCATGGGGTTACGTGCAAATAAATAGAAAAATATACTTTGTTGGGCGCAGAATTGGACAGTTTAGGTGACGGATTAAAATCTATAATTTGGTTTAGATGAATGGAAACTAAAGTGAGATTGTTAGCCCTCAAAGGAGGGAGAAGTGAGAGCTCTGGAGTGGCAACCAGTATCCTCTCAACCTAACCACGGATTTAGGGATCAAACATTGGATTAGACAATGTTCTTTATGCACTTTCAGAGGGTAAAGGATAGGATTGCTCATATTTGGCACAACACAATTTTTTATTTATTTTAAATTATTTTAATTACTTCACAATCCATAAAGACATTATAAAGGGGAAGAATGCTTTCTTAAATCTTAAATCTTCATTACAAAACTTTGTTTAGTCTTTATAAATTTACTTTTAAGGTTTAGCAATTAATTTAGTTAACTTAGTTCTTTTAACCGCATTTCATTTAGCATACAGTAAAATTTACTTTAGATTTGTTTTGCATACTTAATTTTTATAGTTTAGATATTGTGTTTAACATTATAACAATAAGAATTTCCAACTCCCTATGGGATTGATACTTAGGACTCCATTAAAGCCCTTTATTACTTAATGCTCCTGTGCTTGAGGAAAATTCATTGGGATAAGTGATAGACTCTAAATCTTCATATGAAACTTTAAATGCAATAAACAATCGATCTAATTATCCTAATTTAAATTATTACAATCCTGGTTGGAAAAAACACCTAAATTTTAGTTGGACTAACAATAACTCTAATATTTTAAATTCGTAATGGAAGAGCAATGCTTCAAACCCATTGGGAAACTCTAATAATCAGGGGAATTCTAACTATAAACCTTATTACCCTCCTAGTTTCAATAGCAATTTGTAGAGTATGGAGAAGAAAGTATTAATGGAAGAATTAATATTGCAAATGGGAGCACAATTACAAAGTTAAGGAGCATAATTACAAAGTCAAGGAGCTGCAATTAGAAACATGAAAAATTAATTGGGATATATTGATACCGCCCTTAGCAATAGACCTCCAGGAACTTTATCTAGTAATGTTAAAGTTTATCCTAAAGCTATTCAACTGACAAGTGAAAAGGAACTTGGAACAAAAGTTCAAAAAGAAATTGAAGTTGAGAAAGAAGGGGTGGAAAATGAAAAATCTGGTGAAGATTTTTGTTTTGAGTCAGAATATCCTAAATCAATAAAAATTACTGTAGAAAGACCACCACCTCCATTTCCTCAGATATTGAAGTAGTATAACAAAGATAACCAATTTACAAAAATTTTTAAAATAACGAAGAAATTGACAATAAATATTCCATTTATTGAAGCCCTCGAACAAATGTCAAGCTATGTGAAGTTTATGAAGGATATAGTTAATAAGAAAAAGGGAGTTCACATATAATGAGACTATTACACTTAGTGAAGAGTGTAGCGCAAAAATTCAGAAAAAGCTTCCTAACAAAATTAAAGATCCTGGTAGTTTTACTATTCCTTGTGTTATTGCCAAAAGCTTTTTTGGAAAAACTTAATGTGATTTGGGAGCCAGTATTAATCTTATGTCTCTATTGATTTTCAAAAGGCTAGGTTTAGGAGAAATTTCATCTACTACTGTAACTCTTCAGCTAGTTGATCGTTTGATTACCTATCCTAAAGGAGTTATAAAAGTTGTTTTGGTAAAGGTTGATAAATTTATCTTTCCTCTAGATTTTATTGTGTTAGATATGGAAGAAGATAAAGAAATTCCAATTATTTTAGGAAGACCATTTCTTGCCACTGGAAGAACTTTGATAGATGTGCAAAAGGATAATTGACGATGAGAGTTAGTGATCAAGAAGTCACATTTAATATTGCAAAGTTAATGAGATATCCAACAAAAGGAAGATTGGATGAATGCTTTAAAATGGAAATTAATGATTATTTAAGCAATGAATATTTCGCTGATACATTTGAAAAGAAAATTGAAGAAAAATATTTAGAGTATGAGAATGTGGATATAGTTTTAGATGAATCTATGAAAGTAAGTAATGAAGAATTGGATTATGTTCAAGAACAATTTGAATTGTTAGATCCTATGGATGATAACAAAAATTTGATTTCTTTAATTGTAAAACCTCTTAAACTAAATATGAAAACACTTCCTACACATTTAAAATATGCTTTTCTAGGAGATTTATCCACATTACAAGTTATTGTTTCCTCTGATTTAACTGAAGCACAAGAACAAAAGTTGTTGGAACCGTTAAGAAGATATAAGAAAGCCTTTGGGTGGACGTTAGCTCATATTAAACGAATCAGTCCTTCGATTTGTATGCACAGAATTTTATTGGAAGAACATCATGAACCAAAAGCTAATCCTCAAAGGAGATTAAACCCTATGATGAAAGAAATTATTTGGAAAGAGATTTTAAAATGTTTACATGTGTGAATAATATATCTTATTCCAAATAGTGTTTGGGTGAGTTCAATTCATTATGTTCCTAATAAAGGGGGTGTGACTGTTGTGAGAAATGAGAATAATGAATTAATACCAACAAGACAAGTCACTAGTTGGCGAATCTACATTGATTATAGAAAAATAAATTCGACAACCAAGAAAGATCATTTTCCTTCACCTTTTTTGGACTAGACGTTGGATAAGCTAGCTGGGCTCAGATATTTTTGCTTTTTAAATGAATATACTGGCTATCATCAAATATCAATTGCTATACAGGATCAAGAGAAGATAATGTTTACTAATCCTTATGGTACTTTTGCTTTTCGATGAATGTCCTTTAGTTTATGTAATGCACCTGTAATATTTCAAAGATGTATGATGTCAATTTTTAGTGACCTAATTGAAAAGGGATAGTAGTCTTAATGGATGATTTTCCTTTGTTTGGAACTTCATTTGAAATATGTCTAAATCATTTAGAGAAAGTTCTAGAATAATGTAAAAAGGTGAATTTAGTATTAAACTGGGAAAAATGCCAATTCATGGTTGCATGAGGAATTGTACTTAGGCATAAAATTTCAGAAAATGATATGGAAATTGATCCGGCAAAAATTCAAGTTATAGCTAACCTACCTCCACCTACTACTATAAGAGGAGTTAGGAGTTTTTTAGGACATGCTGGTTTTTACAGGTGATATATTAAATATTTTTTTAAAATTACGAAACATTTATGCCAACTTTTGAAAAAAGATACAAATTTGATTTTAATCAAGAGTGTTATGATGCCTTTGAGACATTTAAAGAAAGATTAATCACTACTCTTATAATTGTTTCACCTGATTGGGAGAACCCGTTCGATTCAATGTTTGATGCAAGTGATTAAGCAATTGGAGTTGTTTTAGGGCAGAGATATGATAAAATATTTAAATTTATATATTATACTAGTAAAACTCTCAATGATGCTCAAATTAATTATACCACTACTGAAAGAGAGTTATTAGTCATTGTCTATGCATTTGATAAGTTTAGGTCATATCTAATTGGGACTAAATGTGTTGTGCATACAAATCACTCTGCTATAAAANCTTTAGTTTATGTAATGCACCTGTAATATTTCAAAGATGTATGATGTCAATTTTTAGTGACCTAATTGAAAAAGGGATAGTAGTCTTAATGGATGATTTTCCTTTGTTTGGAACTTCATTTGAAATATGTCTAAATCATTTAGAGAAAGTTCTAGAATAATGTAAAAAGATGAATTTAGTATTAAACTGGGAAAAATGCCAATTCATGGTTGCATGAGGAATTGTGCTTAGGCATAAAATTTCAGAAAATGACATGGAAATTGATCCGGCAAAAATTCAAGTTATAGCTAACCTACCTCCACCTACAACTATAAGAGGAGTTATGAGTTTTTTAGGACATGCTGGTTTTTACAGGTGATATATTAAATATTTTTTAAAAAATTACGAAACATTTATGCCAACTTTTGAAAAAAGATACAAATTTGATTTTAATCAAGAGTGTTATGATGCCTTTGAGACATTTAAAGAAAGATTAATCACTACTCTTATAATTGTTTCACCTGATTGGGAGAACCCGTTCGATTCAATGTTTGATGCAAGTGATTAAGCAATTGGAGTTGTTTTAGGGCAGAGATATATATTATACTAGTAAAACTCTCAATGATGCTCAAATTAATTATACCACTACTGAAAGAGAGTTATTAGTCATTGTCTATGCATTTGATAAGTTTAGGTCATATCTAATTGGAACTAAATGTGTTGTGCATACAAATCACTCTGCTATAAACTATTTGATGCAAAAGAATGATGTAAAACCAAGATTAACTAGATGGGTACTTCAGATGCAAGAATTTGATTTTGTTGTAGTAGATAGGAAAAAGTCTGATAATAAAAAAGATGATCATTTATCTAGACAGGAACAGGAAGAAACATTTGATCTTGAAAGAGAAATTAATGAAACTTTTCTTGATGAAAAACTTTATATTGTTAAATAATGAGAAATATNAGATTAACTAGATGGGTACTTCAGATGCAAGAATTTGATTTTGTTGTAGTAGATAGGAAAAAGTCTGATAATCAAAAAGATGATCATTTATCTAGACAGGAACAGGAAGAAACATTTGATGTTGAAAGAGAAATTAATGAAACTTTTCTTGATGAAAAACTTTATATTGTTAAAGAATGAGAAATACCGTGGTATGTAGATAATGTGAACTACATTATTAGTGGTATTTTACCATATGGTTTGACAAAGCAACAATAGAAAAAATTTATTCATGATCAAAATTTTACTTTTAGGATGACCTATATTTGTACAAACAATACAAAGATTTAGTTATGTGGAGATGTGTGCCTTATAAAGAAATTGAAATTATCCAAAAATACCATGATTCAGAATTTAGGGAAATTTACAAATTGATAGAACTGTCCACAAAATTTTACAATCTAGATTGGCCTACTCTATTTAAAAAAGTTTATATATATATATATATAAACTAATCATTACTGATGGAGGTTCTCACTTTCGGAAGAAACGAATTGAAAATTTGGTGGAAAAATATGATATTATACATAGGATTGCAACTGCTTATGATCCTTAGACTAGTGGTCTAGCAGAAGTATCTAATCGTGACATTAAAAGAATTTTGAAGAAAACTANGAAGAAACGAATTGAAAATTTGGTGGAAAAATATGATATTATACATAGGATTGCAACTGCTTATGATCCTTAATCTAGTGGTCTAGCAGAAGAATCTAATCGTGACATTAAAAGAATTTTGGAGAAAACTGTAAATCATAATAAAATGGATTGGTTTGTTAAATTAGATACAGCATTATGAGCTTATAGGACAACTTATAAGAAGCCCATAGTAATGTCCCCATATCGATTAATTTTTTGGAATACTTGTCACTTAACAGTAGAATTGGAGCATAAAGTTTATTGGGCTATTAAAGAGTTTAATTTTAATTTAAAAGATGCTAGTGAGAAAAGATTATTGCAAATGAATGAGCTTAAAAAGATTAGGAATGAATTTTATGATAATGTCAGGATATATAAAGAGAAAATGAAAGAATAACATGACTGGAAGATAATAAAAAAGGAATTTGAGCCTAGACAAAATATTTTATTATACAATACAAGATTGAAATTATTTCCTGAAAAACTGAAGTCTTGGTGGACAAGGTCATTCACAATTGTAAAATTCAATCCCTGGGAGTTGTTAATATTGAAGATCCCAAGACTGGAAAGATATTTAAAGTGAATGGGCACAAACTGAAATCATATTTTTTATGGTCAAAGGCCAAAATTTAAAGAGACTGTAATGTTGGGTCACCCAGAGTAAAGGCTAGGTATATTGGACAGGCGATATTAAACCAAGCGCTTTGTGGGAGGCAACTCATACTCATCTTCATTTCTGTTGTGGATCTGTTTNTATATATATATATATATCATTTTATTTATGAATTTTGTGTACTTTAGAGACTTACATATTGAGAAAATACATTAAAACATCTTTATTTACCATATTATATTGAAGATTTGAGAGTCAATTGGATTTAAAACGAAACGGTCCGGAAATTTGAATTGGCACCAGAGGCGCCATTTTCCTGAGAGCTGGCGCCATAGGGACCAGAATTCGGTGTCAGAAGCATCGCAGTTACCAGAACGAAAAAGGACGATTAAAAAGGTGATTTTTGGCATTTGNCATTTTCCTGAGAGCTGGCGCCATAGGGACCAGAATTCGGTGTCAGAAGCATCGCAGTTACCAGAACGAAAATAGACGATTAAAAAGGTGATTTTTGGCGGGTTTTCTTCCTAGTAACTCCCAAACACTAAATTTTAACGTTATTGAGTCACCATTTTTTAAATCCTATAGCTTCCCACTCTAAAGAAACCACTAAATTTTGAATTTTCAACAGGAGGAAGTTTATTAGTTTCGATGTGCAGAAATTATATGATCGAGTTCTTGTAAAGAAAAGATTAATCAAGGAGCAAGACTTCGTGAATTAAGGATTCAACACACCAAATACTCGAGTGAAAGAGATTATTGCACAGAGATGTTGTGAAGTACTTTCTATACCACTGTTGTGGTAGTAGTTCTTGTGGTGAAATAATTTTATGTTAATCTTCATGGAATTAACCAAGGAGTCGTCTATGTTTGAGGAAGGTGGGTACCATTTACTCCTTTGAGAATAAATGATATGTTTATGTTTGAAAGTGTTCTTATTTGTCACTATGCAAATTTTGTCCCTACGAGAGACAACATGGATGAACTTTATCAATTCCTTACTAATCAAGATGCAAAATGGGAGATAAGAGATAATGGGCCTGTAAGTTTTTCTTTTTTATTATTGAATCATGCATCAAAGGCGTGGCATTTCTTTATTGCATCAAAACTAGTTCCTACTATGAAAACCAGTAAAGTGACGATGGAAAGTGCTATTTTGAATTATTACATTCAAACCGGAAGTTCTATTGATGTGGGTGCTTTAATTGTAAAAAATTTTTTGGATTTGATTATCAAAGGATTAACTTATGGGCTGGGACATCCATCTACTATATTTCTGTTGTGCAGACATTCACAAGTACCTTATAAAAATTGGGAAAAAGTGTTTCTCCCTTGAAAGCCTATGGTCCCAGAAGTTTGTTGCAACTGCATCAGAAATGGGGAGGAGAACAATATGAAAATTCTTATGGATCAATCATCTTAAAATTCATCACATATTCAGCCCCGCTTCCATATAGTTCATACAATATTTTGAAAAGGAGCAAGAAGTTGGAGAAAAAGGTACGAAAGATTATAAACTCAATTGAAAATATTTCTGATATATTTGATCATTTGAATTGGAGGATGAAGGAACAATTCAAACATATCAGGCGCATTGAGGAAGGTATGGTGTGTATGTTCAAGAAAAATGCTTGGATTGAAGAAGATTCGACGGACGAGTTTTCTCACCAACTTTTTTACAATTTGTATGTTCACTACCACTCCATGGGAAACATTCAAGAAAACGAAAGTGAAGATGTTTAAACTCGTTTTAGTACGGAATTCGTAGTTATAACTGCATATGTGTGTTAAGCGTTTACGTTGGATTTTATTTACTTTTATTGCGGAACCTTATCTGTGTTGTTTATTAAATGCTTGATATTTAGGCTTCAGCGTTAGTTTGTTGAATTAATTTCAACGCTGAATTAGATGTGTTGGATTGAAAAATATTTGTTTGTAATCGTTTGGATATTATATATATGTGAGTTTTGTGTTTTTTGTGAAAATTTATGTCAGGAAATTATTTAATTATGAATATAAGTGTTTAATTAAGTCATTTGGAGGTTGACGTTGTGTGTCTGCAGTAGATTTCCAAAAAAATATGAAATTTGAAAATTTTGGGTGTTGGTGTCAAAGCCGCCAGATTTGGGGCCAAAGGCGCCAGAATCCCGAAAATACCCAGAATTACTTAAAACAGTGACATTTTTACTGCTTGAGTCGTCTCCTACCTCTAAACTAAGGCCGAAACTCGACCTTGGTCTTGCCATTTGATGGATTTGAGAAGATTTGAAGGATAAAAAGTCTTGGATTCTATCTTCCCTTGGTAAGAGCTTCACTTTAACTTAAAATTTTTTTTTTTTCATCCTGGATTTTTCCTACCCTATGGATTTCAAAACTTTTCAGTTTTTAGTGAAGAAGTTTAAAGAGAACCAATGGTGAAAAGCTTCTTATCAAATATTCCTACTTTTGGAGTTTGATTTATGATATTATGAATTCATTTGGATTTTATGCAAACTTATTTAGAAATTCCTATGGCTCCAAGAGTAAAGAGAAGAAAGTCTTCAAGAAGTTTTGATGCGAGGCGATTCGTAAATTTGAAGGCCCAATACAATTATAATACCATGATGAGGACCAAAAAATTGATTTAGGAACATTTTCAAACCCGGGAGGACAAATTGAAAGGTTGATAATTGCTCGGTAGTAGGAAACCTTTTGCTACTCCACCACCATAGTCATTGTTCCTTTTTTTTAGAGTTTTATGTCAATTTGAAGGTGACTACGGACGAGCAAATTTATGTTCGAGGTAAACATGTTGAATTTACTCGTGAAAGAATCAATGCATTTTATGGGTTGCTGAATGAATTTCATTGTGAGTACATTACTTTTGTTATTTTGATTCATCGCTTGATGAAGTAACTGTCTATCTCACTAATGGAAGGGGAGAATGGAAGATTAAGAATAATCACAAAGTTAATTTCTCCACTTCTAAGTTAAATGTTCAATCTACAGCATGACATTACTTTATCTCTACAAAATTGCTTCCAACTAATCACCTGAGTGAACTACGGAAAGAGCAGTACTGAATTTTTGTATTTAACAAATGAAAGTTGTTGATATTGGTGCTCTTATTGTGCATAATGCTCAAAGCATTGCTAGTAGTGGGACACCTTGATTTTCACTTTATGTGAAGAATCAATAGTTGAATTTGATAGAAATGAAGAAATGTTGCAACCACTAAAACCCGTTGCAAAACCCCACTGTGCATAAATTTGAATCATTTGTTGGATTTAAAATGGAAATAGTGATAGACCCTCCACATCAACTGCAGGACCATCTACTTCCAGTTCTGTTTCACTTGAAAATATTATGGAATAGTTAATGATTCAACAATCAGATCTCGTAGCAATACAGAAAAAAATAGGTAGTTTGGAAGCCAAAAATTCTTACAATGATGAATATAAGCAGAGAAGAGTCCAACATGATATTGCATATAAAAAAGGCGATGGTTATATTCCTAAGGGGTGATCATACTGTAGAGTTTCCTACATGCCCTAGCTTCATGCCTTATGTGCNTACAATGATGAATATAAGCAGAGAAGAGTCCAACATGATATTGCATATAAAAAAGGCGATGGTTATATTCCTGAGGGGTGATCATACTGTAGAGTTTCCTACATGCCCTAGCTTCATGCCTTATGTGCAAGAAGAAGGAGAGGAAGAAGAAGAGGAAGATAAGGAGGAAGATGAGTAAAAGTTATTTGGTTTTGTTTGTTTTTTTATGTATTGTTGATTGTTTTGTTTTATTGTTGATGTTATAAGTTGAACAATTTATGTGTTTGGTTCGTGGACCGATTGAACTTTTTGTATATGTAGCTGTAAAATGTGGATTTTTATTTCAGCACTATTAGTTGCTTTAATTTATTGTTTATTTTTTTAATTTACTTTTCCTAGAAAATTCTTTGATATATTATGTTTCATTTAATGCTTTAAAGCCTTTACTTTTTTTTTTAAATTAGTGTCTACAATATGTCAGAGCCAATTTTCATAATCATAATCATCTACATGTTAGTTTTATTTTTATGCATTTATTGTTTTCTTTCACCTACAAAATTTTTGTAATACATGCTTTACTTATTATATAAAAACTTAAGTTTGGGGGAAATACAATTTTTTTTAANTTTCTTTCACCTACAAAATTTTTGTAATACATGCTTTACTTATTATATAAAAACTTAAGTTTGGGGGAAATAAAATTTTTTTTAAAAGAAGTAAACTAAATTTTATTTATCCTCAATTAACTATAGTTTTTAAAATTAATTTAACATGATCTTGGATATCGAAGTTTAACTTTAAAAAATTATATTTTTGTTTGAAAATAATATAGTAAATTTAAGCAAAAATATTTAATAATGAAGGTCAATTCTAGAGTGAAGATATTTAGTATGAAAGAATAAGCCTATGTTTTTCTATTTAAAATAAAGGAAAATGTGTTTTTGAAGTATTAAGAATCTTAGAGTTTCATATAATAAGAAAAAAATGAAACTTTATGAAAAATCTTCAAAGCTAATATGAATTTATAAAGTGAAGGAAGGCTAGAAGTTCTAACTTTAAGAAGAGGATAATGAAGTTCAAAATTATTAAAGGTTGTCCAAATATAATAATCCTCACATGAAAAAGAAAAAATATATAAAAACCGAGAAATGATTGAAAATTATCCTAATGAAAAGAAAAGNATGAAGTTCAAAATTATTAAAGGTTGTCCAAATATAATAATCCTCACATGAAAAAGAAAAAATATATAAAAAACGAGAAATGATTGAAAATTATCCAAATGAAAAGAAAACAAAAAAAATAAGATAAAGAAAAGAAAAATATGTGAAAAGAAGCTTGAGGAGATGCCTAATAAAAAATTGGCTTCACTTGAATCAACTTGAGGAAAAAGGTTTTATTACATTTTCTAAACATTTATCTGAGTATTAGCATCTTTACTATTAAAGTTTTCATGAAATTCTTTTTCATAAGAATATTTTAAGTATCTTTGATATGAAAAATTACAATTCTTCTTGAAGTGAATTGAGATTCAGAAATCTCAGACTTGATTACTAGGTGTTCTTATACTTGTAGTTGTAATCTAAGTTGTTAAAAGTTTTTCATAAGTTATACTATTATTTTTATTAAACCAAATTATAGAAGTTTATAAGTTAATCTCTGCCATAAATCATATTTTTCTGTAATAAATGAGTCACTTGAGGACAAGTAACATTTAAGTTTGAAAGATTTTGATACACAAAAATAATGTACAATTTTATGTATTCATTATATGTTTAAATTTGGTGATATTGCACTTTAAAGAATGANGTTAATCTCTGCCATAAATCATATTTTTCTGTAATAAATGAGTCACTTGAGGACAAGTAACATTTAAGTTTGGGAGATTTTGATACACAAAAATAATGTACAATTTTATGTATTCATTATATGTTTAAATTTAGTGATATTGCACTTTAAAGAATGGTATTTTCATTTTGTGTTGCAAGAATATCGATTTTAGGCAATTGGAGCAAAAAGAAGCAAAAAAAAATTGGAGTCAAAACGGAGCATTTCAGCATCCTAGCGCCAAAGGCGCTATTTTCTAGAGAATTGGTGCCAGAGGCTCCAATTTACAAAGAAGCGGCGCCATAAATGCCAGAATTGACGTCAAAGACACTAAAATCTAGAACAGCGCGGACTTCAGTAGAATTGCACCAGAGGCGCCAAAGACGAAATAAGACGGAGTAAGGCGGTTAGTGGCAATTTTTAGCGGTTTTTTAAAGGCTCCAATCAATTCAAATACCACATGAAGTGATTCAATGCAT
The DNA here is from genome assembly GCA_002079205.1 of Phalaenopsis hybrid cultivar. Taxonomy (NCBI): domain Eukaryota; kingdom Viridiplantae; phylum Streptophyta; class Magnoliopsida; order Asparagales; family Orchidaceae; genus Phalaenopsis; species Phalaenopsis hybrid cultivar. The sequence continues at coordinate 202,106 of JXCR01147544.1, read as the reverse complement.
CTAAACACTTTGGAAAGACTCTTGAATGAATGGACTTATTTCTTGTTGTGAAGAGGTGTGCCTTTTGGGAAAAAAGAAGGGAATTTTGAATCTCTTGAAATGAAGGTTAGCCCTAATTAGAAAAGAGGAGTCTAGAGAAGAGAGGGGCGAGAGGTTTGAAGAGAAAGGTTTGCGTAAGAGAGAAGTCTTGAGAGAAGTCTTGAGAGAAGAGAGGATTTTCTTCTAAACTTGTAAGAGGAGAGGGAATGTGAGAAATTTCTTCTCCATTACATTTCTCATAGAGAATTGAGTGTGATTGTAAATAGTGAAAGTTCTTAAAGCGAACTTCAAGGGATTTTCTCGAGAAGGTGTTAAATAAGTTGTATTATTTCCTTTCATTGTTTTTAAACTTGTTTATATATATATAATCTATGTTTTGTCATATTCTTCCCATGAAATCTGAGTAGTCTTCTTTATCTTTCTCCCTACAATGAGATATTGTTTGTGAAGAATTAATTTTGTTATATAAGATTTTAAATGTCAATAAATTGTAATGATTTAAACTCTGATCTCCATTTACTTTTTTATCTGGCCAATTGAAATGTTAAAATTTATTGAGAAACACAAGATCTAAAAGGGCTATGCTCTCTACAATAAGGTAATATTCACATTCAATTTCATGGGTGAGAATATAGTCCATGGGATTGCGTGCAAATAAAAAGAAAAATATACTTAGATTGGCGCAGAANGGCCAATTGAAATGTTAAAATTTATTGAGAAACACAAGATCTAAAAGGGCTATGCTCTCTACAATAAGGTAAGATTCACATTCAATTTCATGGGTGAGAATATAGTCCATGGGATTGCGTGCAAATAAAAAGGAAAATATACTTAGATTGGCACAGAGNTCTAAACATTTATCTGAGTATTAGCATCTTTACTATTAAAGTTTTCATGAAATTCTTTTTCATAAGAATATTCTAAGTATCTTTGATATGAAAAATTACAATTCTTCTTGAAATGAATTGAGATTCAGAAATCTCAGACTTGATTACTAGGTGCNATTTATTTAATTTTTTTTATTATTTCAGTTTAATGTATTATTTTTTATCTTGAAATTAAAGTTAATGGACAATAAACTTGTTTGAAGATTTCTACCCCGCTTATATGTGCTTAATTTATAGAGTGTGAGTGCTTAAAGGAGAATGAAAGAGAGGAGAAAAATATTCTCGCATAGACTCCACTCATGAGGAGCTCCTAAAAGTTGCAGCAGTAGTTATATTCATCATAATAATGACTATTTGTTTAGTTATTTGGCTTCAAAGATGCCACAAAACATAAATTTCTATACGGAATTTGTAAAACTATAAACAAAATAACTCAATTTCTATCGTCATCAATCATTTAGTTCTAATAAAGAGTATAAAGGTATGCATTTTTAACCATTTGTAATGAGTGGGAGGAGATTTGTACGGGCTTTGTAAAGTTTCACTTGGCTCTGCATATATTTTTGCGTTGAATTTTTAAATGGAAACGCAGTGTGATAATTTTATAATAATGATCTGACATTTTTGTAAGCACAAATGTTCAATTAAGGCTAATTTATAGGCTTTTTAATATCTTTCTTCAATATCAATAATTTGAATTGAGGAAACCTGCACCAACACGTGAAGAACCCATTGCTATATCAATCTAGAAAGTCATAGATCGTGATTTACTTAGTTAAAAGAGGCAGTCAACCTTTAAGTGCTCCTTTGAGAGGTCACAATAATCCATTGAAAGAATAATTGCCTTTGGCAAATTAGGAACGGCCTCATAAAAAATTGTACCTTGTGCTTCAAATAATGAAAGCCTTTTGTAAGTTATGGTGAGTATCACACTTGCCATTGCCTAGCAGTGAGAGCAAAACGGGTTGTTGTGACCAGAACAAGTGAGGAAATGGTTTCGTTGCAATGGCCAGAACAAGTGAGGAGATGGTTCGGTTGCAATGGTTCTTAGATAAATTAGTCAAACGTATAGGAAAATTACATTAGAATATAACTATTAGACTGTTGTTTATCTAACAAAGAAACTGATTTATTATGCATGAACAAAAAACGTTCGGGTTAAAAGCACGACATTTAGTTAGCTTTGGGAGATGGTATTTTAACATGTGAGAATATTCTTGGGAGCTTAAATCAAGTTAATGTGTTCACAAAGACAATTCTGATCAACAAATTGAAATTGTATACAACTTAGTTAAACTTCCTTACTATGGCAATGGAGACATGATGATTGATTAAACTTCAAGTCCCAATTTGTGAGCAATATTATTTATTATTTTGATCAAAAGTGTCTTAACAATTTTATTGTATTTTTTGGTATCTTAAAGTTCTCTTTTTCTTATTTCTAGCATTAGGAATACCATTTTGTCAGCTCTAAATTTTCCACTTCTAATAACTTTCAACCGTGGCACCATAATGTAGCCCTTGATTAAGTGATATGAAATTATCTAAACAAAAAGTTTTGGGCTCGTTTGGTCAAACTCAAATTCTCCTTGATAGCAAGCGAACTCTTGCTAAGGACGGTTAAATTCTAAACTCCACAGCTCAATCATGATTGGGCTGCATTACAGTTTATAGAGCCTCTTTAACAAGATAAAAATTTGCCATATTGTTATGAGAGAAATCGATTCAACTTCATTAAGATGATTTATCAATAGAAACATAGGATCATATAAATTATATTATTTTTCTTGTAATCCATGACTGAAATCGTCAGTTGAATACGTATTCATAATTTGAAAAGAGAAAACATCCAGGATTCAAACCAGTAAGATAATTCATAATAAATGCAACAAATATAATTGAATGTTTAAAATTTTCATGTGGAAGCTACATCATTACTGCCCACATAGCTCCTCTTAAGATTTGAAAATACGAGTTATTTTTCTAAACATAAAAGCCTACACATATGCAGCTTGATTTAAATAATTGCAGAGAATTTCCAAACAAAAATGAAAGCAAGATTGGGCATACCCATTATCAGTAATCATTGCTAAATATTATATCAAACCACTATTATTAGGGTAATTTCAGTATTTCAATATATCAAAATGAAAGCAAAAAATGCAATGAAAGAGATACAGATTAGGTTATTTGAAAACAATCTCTTACCAACTTATTCTTTTTTAGAGGTAGAAAACAGCAAGGAGAGTGGTGTCACAGGTGCGAGTGCCATCACATGTATGCTAAGAGCTGAGATTAAGCTAGCTCAAGCTAAGCTAGTTCGAAATTAATTTTGTTTGAAATTGGTTCATATTCGAAATTGCTCGTGAACAGTATGTCATCAAAATTTAGCTAGTTTCGGCTAAAAATTGACTTTTTTGAATTAATAAAAAAATAAACATAAAATGTTAAATTTGAACCTACACCAATCCTATGCAATAAAGAGCATAGAACCACATGACACGTCATGATTTATGTATATACATATATGTATATACATATATGTATATACATATATGTATATATCTTTATTTCAAGCTAAAGCGAACAAGTTATTCGTGTTCGGCTCATTTATAATTCAAGCTTAAAAAATTCATTCATACTTGGCTTGCTTGCTTAACGTACGATTTGAACACGAGCGACTTAATGAATTAATCATGAGTNCAGCAAGGAGAGTGGTGTCACAGGTGCGAGTGCCATCACATGTATGCTAAGAGCTGAGATTAAGCTAGCTCAAGCTAAGCTAGTTCGAAATTAATTTTGTTTGAAATTGGTTCATATTCGAAATTGCTCGTGAACAGTATGTCATCAAAATTTAGCTAGTTTCGGCTAAAAATTGACTTTTTTGAATTAATAAAAAAATAAACATAAAATGTTAAATTTGAACCTACACCAATCCTATGCAATAAAGAGCATAGAACCACATGACACGTCATGATTTATGTATATACATATATGTATATACATATATGTATATACATATATGTATATATCTTTATTTCAAGCTAAAGCGAACAAGTTATTCGTGTTCGGCTCATTTATAATTCAAGCTTAAAAAGTTCATTCATAATTGGCTTGCTTGCTTAACGTACGATTTGAACACGAGCTACTTAATGAACCAATCATGAGTTTTTCACAAATAATAAACTTTTTTGACAACCATCAAAATGAAGCAACTAAACGCTAATATGGCGACCATGTACAGAAACCATGAGCATAATTAGTTATATAGTCAAAATGGACTTGAGTTCTTCAGAAGCAATCTCCAGCCTCAAATAAGAGAAGTATGCCAACGCCGAAAAGAACATACTGAATGTTATATTGGCAAACTATCAATTGTCATTTTTCACAAAGCTTCAAATAATTTAAACACTATTCTTAAATATTTAACTAATTGACTGTTCAAAAAAAAAAACCTGATTGACTTGTCTTAAAAGAAAATCACTTGCAATAAGTAACATTGTGACATAGTGATATCTATAGCTCCAATCATAACACCCACATCCAAAATTTTCATCATTTCATTATAACATTGAATACTGATTATCAGTTATAGACCGATCATTTACGCACCCATAATCTGTATAATTACAGTGTTAATGTGTCATCATGCATAAGATGTCGNACCGATCATTTACGCACCCATAATCTGTATAATTACAGTGTTAATGTGTCATCATGCATAATATACTGATGTCAAAATATTTTAAACAATGTCTCCTGATTTCACTATATCACGATAAGAATGACTTCAATTTATGGAAGTATGATATATGACAAAAAGATTTTACGTAATTCATTCCAAATGATAAATGATCTCATCATGATAGCTACGCCGTGGGATAAATAAACCTTCCTGTAAGCCAAATTAGTGATAACTAAATAATGTATGGAAGCAAAACTAACATGATAAGAACCTTACTTACAAATCACAATTGACTTGCTCCAAAGTGTTTGACGTTTCTTGCAACTCCCAAAAACACATGAGGCTCTTAAGGCTCTCAAAGCCTACTTAGCCAGCTTGCCGCCGAGCCTGGAGAGCACAGTCAGCAAACTTTTTAACTGCAGATGCGCACTTTAAAGGATCCTTGAGATTTTCCTTGTAGCATTGCAGGCAATCCTCTCTCTCGTTCAAACAGGGCATAGGTTTCTGGTAAGGTAGCTTAAACTCCTTCTCACGAAGTTCCTTTGCCCTCTGAGTTAGCTCTTCAACCATGTTAATTTCTTGCTTCTCTAGCTTTTCCACAACTTTTTCACTCTCTTGGAGTACAGACTTGATAGCTTCCAACTCTGCAGTGGCGGGGGAGGGTAAGGAAGGGCTTACTGGAACTGGAAGGTAAATAGGTGCCTGCTGATGCCACATTGCTGGGGAGCTGCTTTTCTCAGCATTTGGAGCCAGTTTTTTCTTGCCAAGAGGCTGAGGTTGGTCCTGGGAAGCCTTGGGTTTGGCTTCCCTGGATTTTTTTGGCTTCGCGTCAGTGTTAGTGAGTCGGCGGACAAGGTCCGTGCTGATTTGAATAGTAAATGATTCACCCATTGAGTGATTAAAAAATCCTGCTAACAATAAACATCACTGCTTGGGTGAAATTAAAAGATAATGAAAATCAAGAAAAAAATTAGGAATAGAGAAGCATTGAATTGAAAGCAGTTAAACAAAAGATTGTCAAGGTTTAACCATAGAAAGGGAAATGCAAAAGTTAGCAGTCCAGAATATGCTAGAAGATCTATGAAAGAATATCGAACAAAATATATGAACGGTAGAATATATTCCGGCTGGTAAAATAATGATAAAAAAGGAAGGCAGTACTGCAATGTAGTAACAGAACAAGCCAACTTAAGGTTCTCGTGTTATCCAACAAATGGCTGGTTTATTCAACAGAGATTGAAACATAAGAGAATAAAAATTCAATTGATAAAGAAAACATCCTACAAAATATAAAATAATAATAATAATCATTGTATTAATAAGAAGAATTAATTGTGTTAAACTCCAAATAGTTTGAGCAATAGCTAAGGGTGATAATTAAACCTATTTTTGTAAACAAGGACAACAAAACTCAACATTTGTCAAGATTTCTTGAACTGGCACGCAATGATACTATATCAGGTTTCCTAACAAATCCTTGTAGTATTGGCCAGATTTCAAAGATTGAAACATAAGGCTAACAAGCTATCCTTATTTACAAACTATGATAAATTATTCTCTTTATTTGTGAAGTTTTGAACTAATCCTTCAATAAAACAACAAACATTATTATTATTATTATTATTATTATTATTATTATCCTTGGCATCCTAATAAACTTGAGAAAACCAACGGATCATTTAGCATTAAAATCAATAAATCATAGACAATGCAAAATCCCTTCGATGGTCATTTAGCTAAAACACATTCAAATGGACCAATGTTGACGAACTCAACATAACCAGGGCTTGAGTAAAGTTCCTAAGCCACATAGCTAGACCAGGGGTATCAATCCAGGTTTATGAACAAGTTTCAGACTCAAATTTAACCCGAACCAAACATGCTATAATTCAAAACCAACCTATTATTGAATGAACGAACACCTGTATTGCATGAACCTGAACCATTTGACCAGCCAATTATATGGACAACACATATCAACGTTAAGCCAATTTTATTTGTGAAAGGCAGCTCCAAAAATCGCATTGACACTTGATAGCAATAGCAAAAGAGGGCAGCACATAACAGATGTCACAACAAAAAGAAATATGCTTGATAAATCAAACTGATCGATGGACAAAACTTAATACAACCTGATTTGGTGTAATACCACAAATAACAAATATCTCAAATTTAAACACACCCAAAAAGCTACGCTGACATATTGATAACAGCTGCCAACGAAGAGAAGCATGTAAACGAAAATTGATCAATTGATATAGAAAATAATAAGCTCAAACATATTTGAAGTAACGCAACAGATAAGTAACAAACTCAACTTTAAACATGCCTTGAATACTCAAACAAGACCATTTAACCTACGCAATAATAAAACCATCTTAAACGTAGCCTATAATACCCTCAGCTAAAGGCTAAGAACTTCTCCCAGTGAAAAACTATGACAAACAACGCTAGCAACTACTGTTAATTACCAACCAAACCTTGAAGCTTAGACGACAGAACAAAATAATAATAATGACCCCAATAAAATAACAACCAACAGAAACTGATTGGTCCACCAAGAGATTCAGCAATAGGAAAAAAATTTGCGTACATAAGACGTACGCAGAGCTGCGTACGTCTGTAACCTGCAAATAAGTTACAGAGAGGATTTTGGAAGGTTATAACCGTGTTATACCCCCTGTAACCTCCCTGTAACCTACCTGTATATGAAAACAGAAGCGCAGAACTTATTAGAAGGTACATGTAGGTTACAGGGAGGTTACAGAGGCTATAACGCTGTTATAACCTCCTAAAATCCTCTCTGTAACATGTTTGCAGGTTACAGACGTACGCAGCTCTGCGTGCGTCTTATGTACGCAAATTTTTTCCCAGCAATAGAGCTTGTTGGACCTCCATGAAATCTGAGTGGTCCGCATTAGTCCAGAAGAAGATTCATTGCTAATGTGGGAGACTGGAAGGGATATATGTGGACAGTTAAAGGCATCAAGAGATTTAATGAATGTTGATGAGTTAGAAAGAGGTAAAGAAGATTAGAGAGGCATATTTTATTTGCATCACTGTGTAGCCATGTGGCTAGTCGCTTCTCTATGTAGCCGAAGGGCAAGCTGAAAAAGGCTCTGCAATTCTGTGAGTTTCTAATTAAAAATAAGAGGAGGCAAAGTAACCAAAAATCAAAAGAGCTGAACCAGCGAAGAGAGTCTTTAATCTTGCCGATCTGGGATTTTTTATGGAAAAGCGACGAAGCTGAACTTAAGAAAGATCATAAATTGCCGTTAGGATCGTCCAACCATTTATATCGCACAACAAGACAACATCATTATTTTATGGCAAGTTGCCAGTAGCACAATTATTTTTTTAGTTGAATTTGGGTTAATGATTCAACCCAAACCACCTAGCTCAAAAAATAATTGAGTTTACATTTTGGAAACAAAACCAACTTGTAATTTAATCAGGACAAGTCAAAGAATTCATAAGGTATGAGGGAATCTTATGATGATATAAAAAAAAATGAACCTCCAACATTGTCACTCATGCAACACACCTTGACCTAGTGGTTGAAAGTTTTTTTTTTTTTTACGAAGATGTCTTAGGTTCAAAATCTTTCATATGCAGTGTGCATGCGTTTGAGGGCGTGTGTGAAAAAGAGAAGGAAAAAAAAAACCCCCTTCAACATTGACACCCACCCTCAATTTTTTTACAAACAAACACTCCCATTTGCTCTCTAAATCAACCATTTATTGTATGCCACCCATAGAAAATGCAAGGTAAGTACAAGGGCTACAAACGGACCAAACTGAGTCGAGCAAGATTGTGTTCAAGCTTAAGCTTGTTTACAAAATTTAAGCTAGAATTGTGCTCAAGCCTTTTGTGTTTATACTCAAGCTTGGCTCATTTGCCTTTTTGACTTTTTGAGCTCCATTCATATTTATTTCAAATGATGATAATCGAGTTATTATCAAGCAGATTAATAAGTAGTATTATTGCGCTACTTGATTTCAAATCAAAAGGTCTGTATCGAGCTAATTAACATTACTGCTATCAAACTATTTATTTTCTAACAAAATAAGTCTTATCAACCAAACTAACGAGTTGTATGATTAAGCTACTTATTTTTCTAATTAAATAAGTTTTATTGTGCTTCTAAGGAAGTTATTTGTTGAACTTACAAAAACAAATGAGCTTTTGAATGAACGAGCTACTAAATAAATAACTAAAACAAACATACAAACACGCAAAATAAATGNTGTTGAACTTACAAAAACAAATGAGCTTTTGAATGAACGAGCTACTAAATAAATAACTAAAACAAACATACACACACGCAAAATAAATGGACAACTAAACAAACACACATTTGTTTTGTTTTATGTATTATGAATTAAATTTTTAATTTAATTTAATATAAATGAATTTTAAATCAATCTATAATTGAGTGTATTCACAAGATTTAATTAATCTTTAATTGATCTTATTCATAAGCATTAAATTGTGCTTATTTGTAAGCTTATTCACGAAATTTAAATTAAATTACTCATCAAGCTTCTTAATTAGCTTGCTAGCGGTATTTAAATAATATTGTTCGTGAGCATAAACAAATCGAACGAGTTATTCAAACTTTTTTAATTAATAATCGAGCATTTATAAAAGCGTTTAACCTTGTTTAATTAATTANCAGCAAGGAGAGTGGTGTCACAGGTGCGAGTGCCATCACATGTATGCTAAGAGCTGAGATTAAGCTAGCTCAGGCTTAGCTAGTTCGAAATTAGTTTTGCTTGAAATTGGCTCATATTCGAAATTGCTCGTGAACAGTATGTCATCAAAATTTAGCTAGTTTCAGCTAAAAATTGGCTTGTTTAAATTTAAAAAAAAAACATAGAATGTTAAATTTGAACCTACACCATTCCTATGCAATAAAATGCATAGAACCACATGACCACGTCATGATTTATGTATATATATATATTTATTTATTTATTTATTTCAAGCTAAAGCGAACAAGTTATTCGTGTTCGGCTCATTTATAATTCAAGCTTAAAAAATTCATTCATACTTGGCTTGCTTGCTTAACGTACAATTTGAACACGAGCTGCTTAATGAATCAATCATTGAGCTTTTCACAAATAATAAACTTTTTTTGACAACCATCAAAATGAAGCAACTAAACGCTAATATGGCGACCATGTACAGAAAACATGAGCATAATTAGTTATATAGTCAAAATGGACTTGAGTTCTTCAGAAGCAATCTCCAGACTCAAATAAGAGAAGTATGCCAACGTCGAAAAGAACATATTGAATGTTATATTGGCAAACTATCAATTGTCCTTTTTCACAAAGCTTCAAATAATTTAAACACTATTCTTAAATATTTAACTAATTGACTGTTCAAAAAAAAAAACCTGATTGACTTGTCTTAAAAGAAAATCACTTGCAATAAGTAACATTGTGACATGGTCATATCTATAGCTCCAATCATAACAGCCACATCCAAAATTTTCATCATTTCATTATAACATTGCATACTGATTATCAATTATAGACTGATCATTTACGCACCCATAATCTGTATAATTACAGTGTTAATGTGTCATCATGCATAATATACTGATGTTGAAATATTTTAAACAATGTCTCCTCATTTCACTATATCACGATAAGAATGACTTCAATTTATGGAAGTATGATATATGACAAAAAGATTTTACGTAATTCATTCCAAATGATAAATGATCTCATCATGATAGCTACGCCGTGGGATAAATAAACCTTCCTGTAAGCCAAATTAGTGATAACTAAATAATGTATGGAAGCAAAACTAACATGATAAGAACCTTACGCACAAATCATAATTGACTTACTCCAAATAGTGTTTGACGTTTCTTGCAACTCCCAAAAACATATGAGGCTCTTAATGCTCTCAAAGCCTACTTAGCCAGCTTCCCGCCGAGCCTGGAGAGCACAGTCAGCAAACTTTTTAACTGCAGATGCGCACTTTAAAGGATCCTTGAGATTTTCCTTGTAGCATTGCAGGCAATCCTCTCTCTCGTTCAAACAGGGCATAGGTTTCTGGTAAGGTAGCTTAAACTCCTTCTCACGAAGTTCCTTTGCCCTCTGAGTTAGCTCTTCAACCATGTTAATTTCTTGCTTCTCTAGCTTCTCCACAACCTTTTCACTCTCTTGGAGTACAGACTTGATAGCTTCCAACTCTGCAGTGGCAGGGGAGGGTAAGGAAGGGCTTACTGGAACTGGAAGANACGAAGTTCCTTTGCCCTCTGAGTTAGCTCTTCAACCATGTTAATTTCTTGCTTCTCTAGCTTCTCCACAACTTTTTCACTCTCTTGGAGTACAGACTTGATAGCTTCCAACTCTGCAGTGGCGGGGGAGGGTAAGGAAGGGCTTACTGGAACTGGAAGGTAAATAGGTGCCTGCTGATGCCGCATTGCTGGGGAGCTGCTTTTCTCAGCATTTGGAGCCAGTTTTTTCTTGCCAAGAGGCTGAGGTTGGTCCTGGGAAGCCTTGGGTTTGGCTTCCCTGGATTTTTTTGGCTTCGCGTAAGTGTTAGTGAGTCGGCGGACAAGGTCCGTGCTGATTTGAATAGTAAATGATTCACCCATTGAGTGATTAAAAAATCCTGCTAACAATAAACATCACTGCTTGGGTAAAATTAAAAGATATTGAAAATCAAGAAAAAAATTAGAAATAGAGAAGCATTGAATTGAAAGCAGTTAAACAAAAGATTGTCAAGGTTAAACCATAGAAAGGGAAATGCAAAAGTTAGCAGTCCAGAATATGCTAGAAGATCTATGAAAGAATATCGAACAAAATATATGAACGGTAGAATATATTCCGGCTGGTAAAATAATGATAAAAAAGGAAGGCAGTACTGCAATGTAGTAACAGAACAAGCCAACTTAAGGTTCTCGTGTTATCCAACAAATGGCTGCTTTATTCAACAGAGATTGAAACATAAGAAAACAAAAATTCAATTGATAAAGAAAACATCCTACAAAATATAAAATAATAATAATAATCATTGTATTAATAAGAAGAATTAATTGTGTTAAACTCCAAATAGTTTGAGCAATAGCTAAGGGTGATAATTAAACCTATTTTTGTAAACAAGGACAACAAAACTCAACATTTGTCAAGATTTCTTGAACTGGCACGCAATGATACTATATCAGGTTTCCTAACAAATCCTTGTAGTATTGGCCAGATTTCAAAGATTGAAACATAAGGCTAACAAGCTATCCTTATTTACAAACTATGATAAATTATTCTCTTTATTTGTGAAGTTTTGAACTAATCCTTCAATAAAAGAACAAACATTATTATTATTATTATTATTATTATTATTATCCTTGGCATCCTAATAAACTTGAGAAAACCAACGGATCATTTAGCATTAAAATCAATAAATCATAGACAATGCAAAATCCCTTCAATGGTCATTTAGCTAAAACACATTCAAATGGACCAATGTTGACGAACTCAACATAATCAGGGCTTGAGTCAAGTTCCCAAGCCACATAGCTAGACCAGGGGTATCAATCCAGGTTTAAGAACAAGTTTCAGACTCAAATTTAACCCGAACCAAACATTCAAAACCAACCTATTATTGAATGAACGAAAACCTGAATTGCATGAACCTGAACCATTTGACCAGCCAATTATATGGACAACGCATATCAACGTTAAGCCAATTTTATTTGTCAAAGGCAGCTCCAAAAATCGCATTGACACTTGATAGCAATATCAAAAGAGGGCAGCATATAACAAATGTCACAACAAAAAGAAATATGCTTGATAAATCAAACTGATCGATGGACAAAAAACTTAATACATCCTGATTTGGGGTAATACCACAAATAACAAATATCTCAAATTTAAACACACCCAAGAAGCTACGCTGACATATTGATAACAGCTGCCAACGAAGAGAAGCATGTAATAGATATAACTTAGAATAAAAATAAAAATTTAAGTAAACGAAAATTGATCAATTGATATAGAAAATAATAAGCTCAAACATATTTGAAGTAACGCAACAGATAAGTAACAAACTCAACTTTAAACATGCCTTGAATACTCAAACAAGACCATTTAACCTATGTAATAAAAAAACCATCTTAAACGTAGCCTATAATAGCCTCAGCTAAAGGCTAAGAAATTCTCCCAGTGAAAAACTATGACAAACAACGCTAGCAACTACTGTTAATTACCAACCAAACCTTGAAGCTTAGACGACAGAACAAAATAATAATAATAACCCCAAAAAAATAACAACCAATAGAAACTGATTGGTCTACCAAGAGATTCAGCAATAGGGAAAAAATTTGCGTACATAAGACGTACGCAGAGCTACGTACGTCTGTAACCTGCAAATAAGTTACAGGGAGGATTTTGGAAGGTTATAACCGCGTTATACCCCATGTAACCTCCCTGTAACCTACCTCTATATGAAAACAGAAGCGCAGAACTTATTAGAAGGTACAGGTAGTTTACAGGGAGGTTACAAGGGGTATAACGCTGTTATAACCTCCTAAAATCCTTCCTATAACCTGTTTGCAGGTTACAGACGTACGNGAAAAACTATGACAAACAACGCTAGCAACTACTGTTAATTACCAACCAAACCTTGAAGCTTAGACGACAGAATAAAATAATAATAATAACCCCAATAAAATAACAACCAACAGAAACTGATTGATCCACCAAGAGATTCAGCAATAGAGCTTGTTGGACCTCCATAAAATTTGAGTGGTCCGCATTAGTCCAGAAGAAGATTCATTGCCCATGTGGGAGACTGGAAGGGATATATGTGGACAGTTGAAGGCATCAAGAGATTTAATGAATGTTGATGAGTTAGAAAGAGGTAAAGAAGATTAGAGAGGCATATTTTATTTGCATCACTGTGTAGCCATGTGGCTAGTCGCTTCTCTATGTAGCCGAAGGGCAAGCTGAAAAAGGCTCTGCAATTCTGTGAGTTTCTAATTAAAAATAAGAGGAGGCAAAGTAACCAAAAATCAAAAGAGCTGAACCAGCGAAGAGAGTCTTTAATCTTGCCGATCTGGGATTTTTTATGGAAAAGCGACGAAGCTGAACTTAAGAAAGATCATAAATTGCCGTTAGGATCGTCCAACCATTTATATCGCACAACAAGACAACATCATTATTTTATGGCAAGTTGCCAGTAGCACAATTATTTTTTTAGTTGAATTTGGGTTAANATTCTGTGAGTTTCTAATTAAAAATAAGAGAAGAGGCAAAGTAACCAAAAATCAAAAGAGCTGAACCAGCGAAGAGTGTCTTTAATCTTGCCGATCTGGGATTTTTTATGGAAAAACGCGAAGCTGAACTTAGGAAAGATCATAAATTGCCGTTAGGATCGTCCAACCATTTATATCGGACAACAAGACAACATCATGATTTTATGGCAAGTTGCCAATAGCCCAATTATTTTTTTAGTTGAATTTGGGTTATTGATTCAACCCAAACCACCTAGCTCAAAAAATAATTGAGTTTACATTTTGGAAACAAAACCAACTTGTAATTTAATCAGGACAAGTCAAAGAATTCATAAGGTATGAGGGAATCTTATGATGATATANACTTGTAATTTAATCAGGACAAGTCAAAGAATTCATAAGGTATGAGGGAATCTTATGATGATATAAAAAAAATGAACCTCCAACATTGTCACTCATGCAACACACCTTGACCTAGTGGTTGAAAGTTTTTTTTTTTTTTACGAAGATGTCTTAGGTTCAAAATCTTTCATATGCAGTGTGCATGCGTTTGAGGGCGTGTGTGAAAAAGAGAAGGAAAAAAAAAACCCCCTTCAACATTGACACCCACCCTCAATTTTTTTACAAACAAACACTCCCATTTGCTCTCTAAATCAACCATTTATTGTATGCCACCCATAGAAAATGCAAGGTAAGTACAAGGGCTACAAAGGAACCAAACTGAGTCGAGCAAGATTGTGTTCAAGCTTAAGCTTGTTTACAAAATTTAAGCTAGAATTGTGCTCAAGCCTTTTGTGTTTATACTCAAGCTTGGCTCATTTGCCTTTTTGACTTTTTGAGCTCCATTCATATTTATTTCAAATGATGATAATCGAGTTATTATCAAGCAGATTAATAAGTAGTATTATTGCGCTACTTGATTTCTAATCAAAAGGTCTATATCAAGCAAATTAACATTACTGCTATCAAACTATTTATTTTCTAAATAATTAAGTCTTATCAACCAAACTAACGAGTTGTATGATTAAGCTACTTATTTTTCTAATTAAATAAGTTTTATTGTGCTTCTAAGGAAGTTATTTGTTGTACTTACAAAAACAAATGAGCTTTTGAATAAACGAGCTACTAAATAAATAACTAAAACAAACATACAAACACGCATAATAAATGGACAGCTAAACAAACACACATTTGTTTTGTTTTATGTATTATGAATTAAATTTTTAATTTAATTTAATATAAATGAATTTTAAATCAATCTATATGTGACTTTATTTACAAGATTTAAATTAATCTTTAATTGATCTTATTCATAAGCATTAAATTGTGCTTATTTGTAAGCTTATTCACGAAATTTAAATTAAATTATTCATCAAGCATCTTAACTAGCTTGCTAGTGTTATTTAAATAATATTGTTCGTGAGCATAAACAAATCGAACGAGTCATTCAAACTTTTTTAATTAATAATCGAGCATTTATAAAAGTGTTTAACCTTGTTTAATTAATTGATCAAATGAATGTGAATGAGTTGTTATGAAGCCGAGCTACAACTAGCTTATTGAATGCTCGATTCTTTGAAACCCTAGGAAGTACCTCCTAAATGCCCCTTCCATGCATTTAATGTTAACCAATATAACTTGGATTATATCAAATGTGTTAGGAGTAACACAAAGTGATTTGTTGATTAATAAATTACATATAAATGCATACAATAGCTTCATTTTTTATTTTCTTTTTTTTGGGTGAATCATATACTAGTAACTAAGTGATATGGCAATGTCAACTATACTGGCCTGGAGTTTTTATCACTTAGAGATCGACTAAAGTGAAGTATTCATGAAAACACAAGTGCAAAATATCAACACAGTCCACTATGTATTCAGATTATTCATTGTAAACTAATTACACTTAACTAAATATTCAAACATGACGAAAATCATTTTAATTTTTTTTATTTATAACTATTCACAAATATATTTAAATTCTTTCAAATTTATTGTTACCATTATATAATTATTATTTTCATTTAATATTTTTTTTACTAAGGAAAAATTCACATTATATTTATTTTACTAATTAAAACTGATAAACAGATGCAAATTTATTCAATATGATTTTTATTGCTCGTATGTTTTAACAAACTTATGTAANAATCATATACTAGTAACTAAGTGATATGGCAATGTCAACTATACTGGCCTGGAGTTTTTATCACTTAGAGATTGACTAAATTGAAGTATTCATGAAAACACAAGTGCAAAATATCAACACAGTCTATTATGTACTTAGATTATTCATTGTAAACTAATTACACTTAACTAAATATTCAAACATGACGAAAATCATTTTATTTTTTTTTATTTATAAGTATTCACAAATATATTTAAATTCTTTCAAATTTGTTGTTACCATTATATAACTATTATTTTCTTTTACTTTTTTTTTTACTAAGGAAAAATTCACNACATATAAATGCATACAATAGCTTCATTTTTTATTTTCTTTTTTTTGGGTGAATCATATACTAGTAACTAAGCGATATGGCAATGTCAACTATATTGGCCTGGAGTTTTTATCATCGACTAAAGTGAAGTATTCATGAAAACACAAGTGCAAAATATCAACACAGTTTACTATGTATTTAGATTATTCATTGTAAACTAATTAAACTTAACTAAATATTCAAACATGATGAAAATCATTTTAATTTTTTTATTTATAAGTATTCACAAATATATTTAAATTCTTTCAAATTTATTGTTACCATTATATAATTATTATTTTCTTTTAACTTTTTTTTACTAAGGAAAAATTCACATTATATTAATTTTACTAATTAAAACTGATAAACAGATGCAAATTTATTCAATATGATTTTTATTGCTCATATGTTTTAACAAACTTATTTAGTATAAACTTTCCTTATTATTCTAAAAAATTATTAACTATGCTTATTTTGTGCTAGTAATTATTAATTAACTACTAATATTATTATTCTCTAAAATAATGAACATATATATATATATATTTGAAAGCCCAAAAAGGCTAATATATTAACTAGAAAGAAAGATACAAATACAATGTGATGGAGGGCACAAACATAGCACCCTGCTCACAACAAAATCACAAAGGGTTCCACAACTAGAAAATACTGAAAAGTACATTAGAGACAAAGAAAAAGCCTAAAAATGAAGAAATACATAGTATCAGGTGATTAGAGAGCAACCCAATTTGGTTTTGTCTCTGCCTCTGGTTCTAGGAAAGGAACAAGCTAATAATTTGGTAAGATGATTGTCATTACCAGTAGTAACAAATGTATCATCCAATAAGTTCCCGAGTTGGAGTCGACCTCCATTCTTCTTTTTCCTCCTGGAATAGACCTTTCATTCCTCTTCCGAATGATTGGCTCACCTAATCTTGGTCTAAAGTGTGTTGGGGATGTGCAGATTGTTAGACATTAGAAGCAACTACATGTTGTAGTGGTTGATCTATTATTGGATCAAAGGAGCACTCTCTTGTGTATTGGCATATGAGTGAGTCTTCAATAACAATGGGTGGCATGAGCACAACTAGATCTATAGCAGTAATATGTTGTTCTTCATCAGAAACTGCGGTGTTGGAAAGAGGATCGGATTACATTTTCTCAATAGGGATAGTAGGTGGTTTTTCTTTAGTGATATTCGGTCTTAGATGAGGATGCAAACGATAGCAAATAGTAAAGCTGTGGTCAAACATACTACAATGAGAGCAATAAGGAGGATGTGGTTCCATTTCAGTTTTTTGTCAATACCTGTTGTGCATAGTACCAATCTATATCTCATTTGTAGCTGGTTGAGTGATCTATCTCAACTAACACACAAGTCAAAGAGGGTCTAGTGATAACAAGCGTAGGACTATTCACCTTGAGAGGCTTACCATAAGCAGTTGCTAAAGAGTAGAGGATTTTCATGTTGAACAGATGTAATTTTAACCACGGAAACTTTATCCAAACAGGAATGATAGAGGACTCCGCTTTTAGATCAAAACCGACAGTCCACTTCAGAATTTTCGTAAAACGATTGTTAATCTTGATGGTTTTTCGAGAGAAAATGCGAGTGTAATCGGCATAATGAGATAGCAAATAATTAGATGTCTACCGTCAAGTAGGTCAATGTTGCAACTGCCCAATAATTTTATAGTATCAAACTCCTTCCTAATGATCTCCAGTTTTGGGTGACCATAAAGGAATTTCCCCACTAAAGAGAAACACCAAGAGGACGCGAGAGTACCGGTTTCAACCTCTGTGAGAATAAGTGCAGGCTTCCCATTTTTTTCCAAGCTTTTTAATAAAAGTGTAATCACCTCCACCTTCAACATCCTCATGAAAAGATTCTGGAATATTGCAGGACTTACCGATAGCAAAACCAGGCGCTGAACCTTGAGGAGGGGCACGAGCAAGAAAGTCGTCGGCAAGAGCATTTGCATGAGAACGGAGCATCAAGGCCATCTCCTTCACAAGACAGGGGAGAAATAGTCTGGAGGGCAGGAAGCGAGCAGACACGCGAACAGAAAACCTTCTGCTAGGCAGGAAGCGAGCAGAAAGCGCGCCCTTCTGCGAACAGGATACCGCAAACAGGGAACGCATATGAAACCGCAGCTCGAAAAGGGAAACAGCGCCGAAGCCCTTCGTCGAAGACGATGAACGCAGAGCCCTTCGTCATCGTCGTCGAGTGCGAGAAGTTCATGAGAAGCTGCAGCTTGAAACCGAAGCTCGAAAAGGGAATCAGCACAGAAGCCCTTCATCGAAGACGACGAACACAGAGCCCTTCGCCGTCGTCGTCGAGTGCAGGAAGTTCTTCGTCGAGCACCAGAGAAAAGATTTAC
Source organism: Phalaenopsis hybrid cultivar (assembly GCA_002079205.1). Classification (NCBI taxonomy): domain Eukaryota; kingdom Viridiplantae; phylum Streptophyta; class Magnoliopsida; order Asparagales; family Orchidaceae; genus Phalaenopsis; species Phalaenopsis hybrid cultivar. Next base: position 183,381 of record JXCR01147544.1, on the reverse strand, counting down.
GACCGAAGGAACATTGCACTAAGGCATTGCGACATCTATATAACATATATATATATATAACCCAAAATTTGAGATCATTCGGAAAGAGTTTGAGGATTTGAAGCTATTGGGCAGTTAGAATAGTGGTTTACTTGACGGTCGGCACATACTGATTCAATTGTCTCATGATGTTGATTCTAACTGCATCTTTTCTCAGAAAGTTATCAAGATCGACAACCTTTATATGAAAATTCTAAAGTGGACTGTTGATTTTGACCCAAAAGCGGAGTCCCCTATCATTCCAGTTTGGATAAAACTTCCAGAGTTAAAATTACATTTGTTCAATTTGGAAATTCTCTACTCCTTAGCAATTGCTTACGGTAAGTCTCTCAGGTTTGATAGTCTTATACTTATGTCACCAGACCCTATGTGGCTTGTCTGTTAGTTGAGAGAGATATTACTCAACCAGCTCCAGATGATGTTGATTGGAACCACTCACAACGGGTATTGGCAAAAGGTTGAAATCGAACCACACCCTCCTTATTGCTCTCATTGTAATATGTTTGGTCACAACTCTACTATTTGTTATCGTTTACATCCTCATCTAAGGCCGAATATCACTAAAGAACAGCCACCTATTATCCCAGTTGAGAGACGCAACCCAATCCTCTTCCCAACACCGCAGTTCCTGAAGAAGAATAACATACTACAGCTACAGATCCAATTGTGCTTATACCACCCACTGTTATTGAAGAAGACTCCCTCACATGCCAAGACACACGATGCTCCTTTGATCCAATAGCAGATCAGCCGGTACAACATGTTGCTACTTCTAATGTTCAACAATTTGCACATCTCCAGCACACGTTAGATCAAGATCAGGTGAGCCAATCTTCGGAAGAGGAATGGTAGGTCTATTTCAGGAGGAAGAAGAAGAATGAAGGCCGACTCCAGCTAGGGAACATATTGGATGATACATTGGTTACTATGGCAATGGCAATCATCTTACCAACTTATTGGTGTTGGCCTCATTTTTGTGAGGTCTTCTTTTCTCCTTCTTAGAGCCTAGGATCTAGTTCTAGGAGTTCTTATTGATCGTCTTAGAAAATTAGAATTGAGACTCACCCTTCTAGAAATTTCAACCACTTCATATTTTTCTTTGATGTCTAGCATTTTTGGCACAAGACGATCGTTTTATGAACGAGCGGTTATGGGCTTTTTGCAAAGATTCAAGGGAAAAGTTTCAAATAGGACTTCAAGCCTTAGGAAGACATCGTCGCGACTCTCTTTCGTCACATACACACGCTAGATGCACAAAATTCACAAAATTGCACTAAATCGGACTTCAATTAAGCCTAGAGGACAGGTGAAAATATGAACTTCTCCGGATGACCTTCGACGACAAATTAAACTGCGCCAACGCGTCCGGAATACCAATTTTGGTAGGAAAGGACACTCATATTGTCATACTTTCGACACAAGAAAATTGGCATGCAAATCGATGAATTCGTCAAAACGACTTCCGACGGTGAAACGGACTGTGCCAGCACGTCTGGAACGTCAGAATTACCCAAAATTGGCATTTATTTTATTATGGNGTTGAAACCGGTACTCTCGCGTCCTCTTGGCATTTCTCTTTAGTGGGAAAATTCCTTTATGGTCACCCAAAATTTGAGATCATTCAGAAAGAGTTTGAGGATTTGAAGCTATTGGGCAGTTAGAATAGTGGTTTACTTGACGGTCGGCAGATACTGATTCAATTGCCTCATGATGTTGATTATAACTGTATCTTTTTCTCAGAAAGTTATCAAGATCGACAACCTTTATATGAAAATTCTAAAGTGGACTGTTGATTTCGACCCAAAAGCGGAGTCCCCTATCATTCCAATTTGGATAAAACTTCCGGAGTTAAGATTACATTTGTTCAATTTAGAAATTCTCTACTCTTTAGCAACTGCTTACAGTAAGTCTCTCAAGGTTGATAGTCTTGTACTTGCTGTCACCAGACCCTATGTGTCATGTTTGTTCGTTGAGAGGGATATCACTCAACCAGCTCCGGATGATGTGGATTCGAACCACTCACAACGAGCATTGGCAAAATGTTGAAATCGAACCACACCCTCCTTATTGCTCTCATTGTAATATGTTTGGCCACAGCTCTACTATTTGCTATCGTTTACATCCTCATCTAAGGCCGAATATCATTAAAGAACAGCCACCTATTATCCCAGTTGAGAAGACGCAACCCGATCCTCTTCCCAACATCGCAATTCCTGAAGAAGAATAACATACTACAGCTACAGATCCAATTGTATTTATACCACTCACTGTTATTGAAGAAGACTCCCTCACATGCCAAGACACGATGCTCCTTTGATCCAATAGCAGATCAGCCGGTACAACATGTTGCTACTTCTAAAGTTCAATAATTTGCACATCTCCAACACACGTTAGATCAAGATCAGGTGAGCCAATCTTCGGAAGAGGAATGGTAGATCTATTTCAGGAGGAAGAACAAGAATGAAGGCCGACTCCAGCTAGGGAACATATTGGATGATACATTGGTTACTACGGCAATGGCAATCATCTTACCAACTTATTGGCTTGCTCCTTCCTTAGAACTAGAGGCAGAGGTAAAACCAAATTGGGTTGCTCTCTAGCCACCTGATACTTTGTATTTCAGCATTTTTAAACTTTTTCTTTATTTCTCTACTATACTTTTTTGTATCTTTTAGTTTTGGAATCACTTGTGGTTTTGGTGTGAACTGGGTGTCATATTTGGGCACTTTAACACATTGTATCTGTATCTTTCTNTGCTCTCTAGCCACCTGATACTTTGTATTTCAGCATTTTTAAACTTTTTCTTTATTTCTCTACTATACTTTTCTGTATCTTTTAGTTTTGGAATCACTTGTGATTTTGGTGTGAACTGGCTGTCATATTTAGGCCCTTTAACACATTGTATCCGTATCTTTCTTTCTAGTTAATATATTAGCCTTTTTGGGCTTTCTCTAAAAAAATTTATTTTTTATTTATATTTTTTTGTTTTCTATTTTTTATGTTAATATATATATATATATATATATATATATATATATCACAGAATATTTATTTATTATATATTATTCATTTAAGAGAATTTATTTAATCTATTAAATTGGCTAAATAGGACTTTATGTTGTTTACTGATTGATTATATAAATTCATTAATCATAATTAATAATTTATTTTGATAAAATTTTGAGCTTAACTTTAATTTTATTAAATTTATTCATGTGTTTATAAACATTTTTATATATAATATCACATACTTTATACTTAAACAATTAAATTGTGTTTAAAAAAACAACTTCCACTCAGTTACGAAACTATAATTGAACGACAATTGCTTTGACCCATTTGGAATCGATTAATTTTCAAAAGAGAGTGAGCGTGTATTATATAGTTATAAANCGACAATTGCTTTGAGCCATTTGGAATCGATTAATTTTCAAAAGAGAGTGAGCGTGTATTATATAGTTATAATTGTGTGAAAGAGAATTGAAAATTTTAAATATCAATAGAATTTAAATTTTAAAATTGTAGGAATGTTCGAACTATTTATTTGCTGGTTTTCTAAATAAAAATGGTTGTTGATTGTGAAAAAAAATGTTGGCTAAACCAAGTGATGGTTTGGTATCTTTCGCAACCTTATTTCTTTCGTGAGTGATTGATTTATTTTATCTCTGCAATTTTAAAATTTTCTAGTTAAGAAAATTTGCTCCATCATTTTTTATATCGTCAAACAATCTCCATAATTTATCTCACAAAACCCTAAACAAAAATTTCTCTTAGGGCTGTTAACAAAAATTAGCGCAAATAAACCATGATCANCATTTCTTATATCGTCAAACAATCTCCATAATTTATCTCACAAAACCCTAAACAAAAATTTCTCTTAGGGCTCTTAACAAAAATTAGCGCAAATAAACCATGATCATAAAATACATAAATATACTAAGAGAAGTCATCCTTTTTTTCCAAAAAAGAAATTCATTCGAGCACTATGTGGATTAAGGCAACATCAATTAACAATATGGTTGAGTGAAGACATCCTAAGAGTGAATCTTGGCTATGGTGGAATAATAAATGAAAGATAAGCCTAAAAATATGGAAACTAGATACGTGGAGAGTGGAGATAACACCGTCATAAACTAGGAGAAAAGAAATAAAAATTATCAGAAAAAGGAATTGCAAGGTTTATTTATGACTGAGCTGAATATAAAATATAATTTCTTAGGTAACTCAACAAAGTTCCTATCATGAGAGAGGAATCTAACCCTACCTTCTAGGAAAATGCTCGAGAATTCTACATTATTAAACGAATGAAATATTTGATGTAATGCTATTCATATTTATAACCACTTTTTGNATATATATATATATCACAGAAAATTTATTTATTATATATTATTCATTTAAGAGAATTTATTTAATCTATTAAATTTGCTAATAGGACTTTATGTTGTTTACTGATTGATATATAAATTAATTAATTATAATTAATAATTTATTTGATTAAATTTTGAGCTTAACTTTAATTTCATTAAATTTATTCATGTGTTTATAGACATTTTTATACATAATATCACATACTTTATACTTAAAACAATTAAATTATGATAAAAAAATAAACTTCCACTCAGTTACGAAACTATAATTGAACGACAATTGCTTTGAGCCATTTGGAATCGATTAATTTTCAAAAGAGAGTGAGCGTGTATTATATAGTTATAAATATGTGTGAAAAAGAATTGAAAATTTTAAATATCAATAGAATTTAAATTTTAAAATTGTAGGAATGTTCAAACTATTTATTTGTTGGTTTTCTAAATAAAAATGGTTGTTGATTGTGAAAAACAAAAAGCTGGCTAAACCAAGTGATGGTTTGGTATCTTTCGCAACCTTATTGCTTTCGTGAGTGATTGATTTATTTTATCTCTGCAATTTTAATATTTTCTAGTTAAGAAAATTTGCTCCAGCATTTCTTATATCGTCAAACAATCTCCATAATTTATCTCACAAAATCCTAAACAAAAATTTTTCTTAGGGCTTTTAACAAAAATTAGCGCAAATAAACCATGATCATAAAATACATAAATATACTAAAAGAAGTCATCCTTTTTTTCCAAAAAAGAAATTCATTCGAGCACTATGTGGATTAAGGCAACATCAATTAACTATATGGTTGAGTGAAGACATCCTAAGAGTGAATCTTGGCTATGGTGGAATAATAAATGGAAGATAAGCCTAACAATATGGGAACTAAATACGTGGAGAGTAGAGATAACACCGTCATGAACTAGGAGTAAAGAAATAAAAATTATCAGAAAAAGAAATTGTAAGGTTTATTTATGACTGAGCTAAATATAAAATATAATTTCTTGGGTAACTCAACAAAGTTCCTATCATGAGAGAGGAATCTAACCCTACCTTCTAGGAAAAGGCTCGAGAATTCTACATTATTCAACGAATGAAATATTTGATGTAATGCTATTCATATTTATAACCACTTTTTCGTGATTACAAGAATAAAATATAATTAAAAAAACTCATGGTGGCTGGCCATATATACTTGAATTCATAATGTAAATGTCTATTTGAGGCTTAATTTGTGTAATTACTCAATGGGTAAATCCATGATCTCCTCTTCTTTTAAATTTTAAATCATTTTTCTTCATGAAGTGTCAAATTTGAGGAAGGAGAGAGAACTATTGCTTCAATGAAACTTTAACATCATTGTATTCGAGGCTATATTTATACAATAACTCTTATAATTCAAAACATGGTCTCCTCCTTTGAATTTTAAACTTCCATTTCTTTATCAGGTGTTATAAATTTAAGAAAGAAGAGTGAAATGATGTTTAATTAAAAATATGCCTAACGTCCTTGCATAAGGATTCCATTCTAAGAGAGTGGCCAAAACCAATTTAAGAAAGGAAAGCTTTTGCCCAAATTCTTATGCATGAAAATGTCCTTCCGAAAGAGGAGCCACAACCATTTATGTAGGTGATAACAAATACTAAATTTGCTTCTTCTTCTTTTTTTCGATAGATAGACTAAGATGCAAGTCTGATCATCAAAGAATACAATCTTAGTGTTATCGTAAAGAATACAAAAATAACACTTCTTGTCAATAATCAAAGAATTTAAGAAGTTATTAAAATCAATTTGTGATTAATAATTGGCATTATAAATATCAATTTCTCATGTCTTCTTGCTTGAAATGAATTAGTCCAAGTTGCCCTTCAAGCTAAGCTTGTGCTTGCAATTCACAACTCTAGCCATTTAAACTTCATTAAATCATTACATATTGACCTCTAGCCTACTTCTGGACTCATTTCAAGCTTTTCTTCATATGAATTAAATATTAGTTTCCATTTCTTTATTCATTCATAGATCCTTCTTTAGAAATCTACTTCAGCCTTTAGCACGGACTAACACAAGATATGACCTTAGAATAACTAAAGGTCCCTTATAGATTTAATAAAAATCATAGGAATAACCCTTTAAATCAATAAATTCCAAATCATATTTGTTATATCAATATGTCTAATCCTAGCCAAACCTAGAGCAAACCTCTTTCTGCCTAAACCATAATTAATCCCAATGGAACTCAATTGGTTGCCTATGCATTTCCTTTACCGTCATGGTTTTAGTTTAAGAATAGAGAATTAGCCATGTGATCTCATGGGCTTAACATGTGGGTGTGGCGTAAGTTTGATCTATGGTCAATTTGGCCCTAATACTTCCTTGGCCTTGGGACTTCGAAACAAATGATCCAATCACTTCTCCAAACCTATTCCATAAGATTTAAATTACCAAATTGTAGATATGTTGACCTCGTTTCACCATTAAAGTAGGTTACATCATTTTCAATTTTAGGTTTTAATTTAATACAAACTTAAACCCCAAAAGTGGACTAACTAATAATATTCAACACTTTGATAGATTCGAATAGATTGAAAAATAACTTAATAGAGCCTAATCAATGTTTAATGAATTTGATTTAACTAGTTGACCCAATCAGATCTAAATAAACCTACTTGACCTATAGGACCAATTTTATCTAATTGTATTAGAATATTTATTAATGGCTAGTTTTTAGTCATTATTAATTCATGTTTATTCTGAGTTATTAACTTGCATTTTTTATTATTCCTCTACTTTTTTACTATATCTTGTTTTTATTTCTTTCCTTACTACTGGATCAAGTCACCAAAAAAGAGAATGGCCTCATGCTTCAACATCGAACTATCACAATTTAGTAAAGTTCTACCAACCGCAATAATAACATTCCCTATTTCATCTCGTATGACCAAACCAAAACCAGCTTGGCCATTGCAACCAAAGTCCCATACAGTTTGCTGTGTTTTTTTGCATTGCGAGCCTAGACAATTTAACAAAAAATTCAACCCATGGCTATACTAGAGCCGGGAAAGTGCTTTAAACCGAACAAACATCCTCAAAAGTAACAAACTCGGGAATTTGAAGTCCCCGACGTGAAAGACATCAACAAATTTCTTTGATGATTTTACATTTTGCCACCACAAGAGTAAAATCATCAACCTCGCTACAGCCCCAGAGGCAGTATGCATCCTCAACAATATTGTAGTGAAAGAGCTATTCATTTGAAGGGATGGTGTTATGTAGAATACGCCACCAAAAAACACTTCACGAGGATGGAGATGAAATCTCAAAATCCAAATTTCTTCTTTTAAAAAATTATAAAATTGCCTCTCAAAAGCCAAATCAGTAATAGTTTTCCTAGAATGCTTCAAATTAAGTTCAACAAAACTCAGTTGCATATATTATAGCCCTTGGACCTATTGTATAGTATTAATGAGCTCAAACCCAAAATAATTCTCCAAAAGAAACATTCTCCAATTCCCCCATTAGAAAATAAATCCTCTATGTTCATATTTTCAATTTCCTCCATATTAATGAACGTAGGCCATTTGGGAATCAATAAGTCCAAAATCCAAGTATGGTCCATCAAATTAATGATTTTCCCGTCCCCGACCTTTCACCGAATGATATTAATTAGGCTATCAGCAGCAACACGAATAATTTTTAACGCACATGAATCAGCCATGTTCTTTTCGCCTTTACAAATATTTAACACAAATTTCAGCGAAGCATTTAAAAAGAAAAGAATTAACCTCCTTCAAGAAATTTCGAGCCAATCTGGCTCAAAGAGGGTTGTGCCATTGTAAAGCTGAGTGAAATTCAAGCCCACCATACTGCTNTTTACCCATCTCTTAACAGGATCCAATCTATTAGCATGGCAAATGCGTCAAATATGACAACAAATAATTTGATTTGTTTTTTGATGGGCGGCTCACAAGTACAATCTATTTATGGAAATTTTAATTTTGATTATTTCTATGTGAAAGGAATTATGTGAACTTATTGATGGGTGTGATCCCACACTATTTGAATTGCCAAAATTATCTGAGTGACGAAATAAATTTGCAAGTGTTATGGCTTGGATCTTAGGATCCATTGATCATACAACTTATTTCAATCTAAGATCATGTATGATAGTCAAATTTGTGTGGGAGTATTTACGAAAATTATACAATAAAGATATTTTAGCTAAACATTTTCAATTAGAATGCGAGATTGCGAGATTGGTAATTAATCCTAAGGAAGCCTCTTAATTCATGATTATTTCTTTTTGCTTCAAAATTTATGAATGAATTGGTAAATATAATTTATTCTATAATATTATCTCATTTTATTTTGGTTGTTCCAGTGGTTCACGAACAAATCAAAATAGATCAATTCTTGATCTTGCATTTTAGGTTGTTTGTTTTAATTTGATGAGTTCCCTTCTATGGATGAATGCTTAAGAGAACTAATTCGTGACTTTTGACACAAATTATGCTTTAATAACATCAAATGCATGAAAATGTTGTTGCATACTTTGCCCATAGGATGAATAAGGGAAATGATATGTGACATACATAATACTATACTCATAAAGATTTTAGACATATTGTTGTCAAGTATCAAAAGAAATATCACAATTATTTTAAAAATCATATGTACATGATTAAAAAGTGTTGAAAATATTTTCAGAATCAATAGCCAAATTCTAATTAGGCAACTGTGACTAGTCAAGTTGTTGGTTTAGCAATGGTAGACAAACTTAAGGTAATTCCTAAATCTCTTTAGCAATTAATTATTAAAGCCCTATCAACTTTGAGGATTCAGGGTATGAATACTCTTTTTTTACTAGTTTGTGAATTTTGATGCTTTGAATCATATGATTGATACTTCTTCTTCCTATTATCGCACTATATCATGGATAATCTTCTATTCAAATTGCTAATTATTGTAAATTACCTATCAAATTGAGAGAGATATTAAGCATTTTGTGAAAGAAATTTTCATATCTTGAACGCTCTCTAATAATCTCGACTCAATTAGAAAAATAATAGATAATAATTGTGATGTTTTATTTTCTTGTAATGGCTACATTGTGCAATATTAGCCGATAGAGAAAAGACTCATAGGGACTATTTTCCTTATATCCTTCTATCTCTAAGGTTATTTATTGACTTGCACTACATAAAATCAAAATAATATGCTCCTATCCATGTTCCCCTATCTCTACGGTTATTCGTTATTTTGTACTATATAAAATCAAAATAATGCACTCTATCTCTAAGGCCATTGAAATATTACTATTTTATCTCATTTAATGAACTTCAATTTGTTGAGAAAGAAATATGAATTTACTTCTTATCTTCACTTAATGCTCAACATGTAAAATAAGGAAAAGCAAGTCCTTTTTCATCACATGATATTTATGCCAAAATATAATTATGATTTAATTCAGAGTGATGTATGTGGTATTGCTTTTATTATTTCACTCGCAAATTACAAACATCTCTCGACATTCATCAATTATTATAACAAGAAATTTGAAGTGTTTTTTGTCTGAGAGTTGAGACTCAATTTTGATCTCACATCAAAACACTGGGATCTGACTCTATGGGAGAATATATGTCACTTCAATTTCATGATTTTCTTTAAAACAAGGGATTTTCTTCTCAATGATTAATGTACAAATTGCCATCTCTTAAATGTTGTTTGAACTTTTTCGCTGGATTTTTAAGTTACATCTAAATTCTGAGACATATAGCGACTTATCTAATTAATAGATTTTCTATCATATATTGAAATTTGAATCATCTTATTATCTTCTCTTTAGGAAGCATCTGAACTACAATCATTTTTACACATTTGATTGTGTTTACGTTGTCCATCTACCAGCACATGAAATTTTATAAAAAATTAGCTTAATCTATTAACAATGCATTTTTTGCTACAAAATCCTTATAAAGGTTATACTTGTTATGATCTAGGCTCTAAAAATTATGAATCTTTCATTATACTATATTTTTTGAGTATTGTGATGGGGAAACTATATTTCTTCTTATTGCTTAGTTGAAAGCATATTTTACATATTTATATACACTTCTATCTCTATAGATTAGGAATATCTCTAATATAAAAAAAATTCTGTAATTAGATCTTCTCAAATTAGGTTACCTAATATCAAGCTTCCTAATATAGAAGTATTATGAATCTTTCGTTTTACTATATTTTTGAATATCGTGATGGGAAAACTATATTTCTTCTTCTTGCTTAGTTGAAAGCATATGTTACATATTTATATGCACTTCTATCTCTATCGATTAGGAATATCTCTAAAAAATCCTGTAATTAGATCTTCTCAAATTAGGTCACCTAATATCCCCGAAGCTGGAACATGGATATTTATCAGGCCCAACTTACAAATATAAGTGATCATAGCTTCATTTTGGGCCTTTGTGAAAATGTCTCATGGTTGTTCCTCAATTTTTGGATGAGTTGTAGAAATAAAGTTTTGTCAAATCTTGTCATGAACAAAATGACAATCTATCTCAATATGCTTAGTTTGTTCATGGAAGATAGTGTTTCAAACAATATAAATTGTAGCTTGGTTATCACACTACAACTTTGCTGGAACCGTCATCTCATAACCCATTTTAGTTAGGAATTGGGAGACCCACATCAATTCACTCGAAGCTTGTGCCATTGCTTGATAATCGGATTCTGTATTGGATCGTGACACTACATTTTATTTTTTTTACTCTTCCATGAGACCAAATTACCACCAACAAAATAACAATATCTAGTAGCGAATCTCTAATCAATCTTAGCATTTACCTAAAATCTCCATAAAAGAAATTTTCAATATTTCTATGCCTATGATCCTGATATAAAAGCTTTTTTTGAGGAGCTCTTTTGAGGTAACATAGTGTTTGTTTCAGAGCTGACCAATAATGGACTGTGAAGGAAGACATGAACTGACTTGTAGTGCGAACTGAATACGCAATGTCAGGGCGAGTCACTGTGAGAGCTTAATTTTTCCACTAATTTTTTTATATTTTTTAAAATTATTAAAAGGCTCTCTATCTTTGATAAGTTACTGATTAGGAAGCATCAGAGTCATTGTGAGGCAGTTTTAATTTTTTTACCAATTTTTTTGTTTTTTGAATTAAATCCAATACAAACTTCCACGAGATAGAAAAATACCCTTCTTGTTCTTTTTTGATATATCAATCCCAAAGTAGTACTTGAAGGTACCTAGATCTTTAGTGTTGAACTAATTTTGAAGAAATGATTTCAAGGATAAGAATTCTTACACATCATTTCCAGTAATAATAGTGTTATCAACTTACAACACCAACAAATTGATCCCAGAAGCAGATTTCTTGTAGTATACAATACGATCACTTTTACTCTTCTGCATCCTAAACTCTTCTACTAGACTATGCACTTGGGCTTTGCTTCAATCCATAAGCGACTTCTGAAGACATTTTCCCACTCCCCCTGAGTAACAAACCTAGGAGGTTGCTCCATGTAAACCTCTTCTAAAAAATCATCATGCAAGAGACATTCTTTGCATTAAGTTGGTATAGGAGCCGATTATTCATTGTAACTAAGGATATGACTAGGCGAACAAAAGTCAATTTAGCTACCGGAGAGAACGTGTCCAGGTAGTCAACCCCATAAATTTGAGCATAGCCCTTAACAACCAACCGAGTTTTAGGACGTGCTAAAGATCCTTTTGAATGAAACTTAACTGCAAATAACCATTTACAACCAAGAAATTTTTTAGCAAAGGGTAATTCAACCAGTACCCAAGTTTCATTTTCAGTTAAGACATACATTTCATCAAGCATCGCAGCTTGCCACCAAAAATGAGATAGGGATTGCTGAACAGATCTCGAGGCCTCAACAGAGTCGAGGAAGTAATAAACGAGAAAGAAGTAGAAGATAACTAATCATAGTTAACACAAGAGGAATTTCAATAGACGTATTGATGTTCACCTCCTCGAAGAGCAATAGGTAAATCAAAATCACTAGGAGGATCAAACGAAGAAGATGATGCTGATGCGGGACTAGGGTCAGGGGAATGAGGTCTTCTAGTGCAAATAATTGTGATATGTTATGAAGCACAGACACGGACGCGGCACGACACGACACGATACTGGAACACGATATAATTGAAAAAAATAAGATATGACATGTCATGGACATATTTTTATACTTAATTAATCATTAATATAAAAATAATATATTTTCATTATTCTTTATTAAAAATGTCACAATGCAAGGTATACAATAATATAATTTAACTTCATAAATTTAATTTTTATTATAATACCTCATGCTTATGAAAATTAGTTTTTAAAATTTGATATAATATATTTCGAAAAAGTTCATCCAACTTATAATCTAACTTATCTACTAAAATTTAAAAAATCCTTTGATTATAAAGAGGGATTTACTAATGTCTGACTTCGAAAAAATATTGGATTCACATTTGATGCTTGATTTTGATGAATGTTAGAGGGAGCTTAAATATGATGAGAGATGATACAATTTCGAGTATGAGGTATAAATAAGGTCTGTTGGGACTATTCGAGCTCAGCATGAATGAGAGAGACAGAGCAGTGCTCACATGTAGAGCAACGCGATCGCCTCAGCTATAGACGACCTAGTAACTTTTTCGTGGGTTTTTCTTCCCCAAAGTAATAAGAGCAGAAAGTCGTAGTCTCCTGCAATAAATATAGTTTGCATATTGAGCCTTCTGGTCGAGCTTTCTTTACAATTTTCTTCATTTTGTTCAAAAATCAGTAAACAATTTTTTTAGCACAATTTGATAATCTTTATAAATAACTATAAATTGCAAGGGTTATTACCTCTCAAGCGGATACATCCAACAATACTGAATTAAACCGCTAATTAATACATCGTGTGTTAGATGTACCGGCAGATGCTCCATGAAGTCAAAAAAATCAAATGAGAATATTCTTTCAAGCTTGCACAATATTATTGGAATGCTTGCTTCTAACTGTCGCACGATATCAAATTTTAAATGAGTTGCACATAAATCCCTGAAGCGCACACTAATTTTAATCAATAGATTAAGCATTTTGTTTGGCAAACAGCTTAACACTGTTGGTATCAGATTATGCAGGAAAATATGACATTCATGACTTTTCATTTCAAATATCTTTTCTGCTCCCATATCAACATAACGATTCAAATTTGAACCATATTTGCTAGAGAATTTTAATGTTTGGAACCACTCATAAATTGATCTTCGTTGCGTCAATGTAAAATAATATTTTACTGAGGCTTTATAAGTTTGTCAAGAATAGTTTCCTGTATCTTTAACTCCTTTCCATTGCAAATATCCTTCAAATTCACTCTGACATTTACTTTATCCTTAGATTTGTCTTTAATATCCATCATAGTGTTAAAGATATTATCAAAGAAAATTTTCTCTGTATTTATGATGTTAAATTATGTCTGATCATATTATTCTTATGGTAAAACAAGTCCAAAAACATAAGCATTTTTGTCCAATTATGAGTAACACCAAAGTCTGGTTTACGATGTGAAGAAAGTTCGAGACATTCAGTGATCTTTGGAATTTTACCAACAATCCGGAATAAATCATTTCCAACTACTGTTTGAGGTGACACTAATGTCTCAATTTTCTTTTTTGTGAAAGCTTAGTTATTTTTCTTGAATGATATTCAACATTTAAAAAATATGCTTGACAGTCAAGCCATAAAATTTTTGTCATGTTGAAACGAAACTAACTTTCTCGTAGTGCTCAACCCAGATAACATTCCATATGCCGAAAAATCACATATTGTACACATTAATGATGCTTTCATTAAAAAAATAGTTTATGGAATTTCATATGTCATGACACCTCTTTCCCAAAGAATTTGCAGCTCATCTATTAACGTTTGCAAATATACATCAATCTCACCTTTAGGGCTACTAGAAGTTAATATAATCAATGTCAGGAATAAGTGACGTTATCATGCACATCTCAAGTGGAAGATTGTATGATGTAATGATCACTGATCAATAAGAGTATCGCGATGCGGTATGACTGTTCGTGAGAAATCACAAAGCATAACTCAAGTCTAACGTTACGTGCCTCCGCAACAAATTCAGGATGCGTGCGATTAAAATATCTCTATTCCTCTCCATCCGCAGGATGACTTATTGAATTGATTTCATTTGATCTGCTACGATGCCACATCATATGTAGAGTAATATGCATAGAAAAACATGGTTTCTGAACATGTGAAATAAGTGGTAGATAGAAGAGATGCTTGTATGAAACTTTAATCTGTCTTTTATTTTTTTTAATGTGAGTTTGAATCTAGGAGAGTGAAAGAACCTGCACTGAGTTTTTGTTGCACTGGACTTATAAAATAACATACATCCGTTTACACAATTAATCTTCTGTGATTTTAACCATAACTTTGAGAATTGCTTTTTCGTTATGTATAAATCTTTTAGAACTAAATTTTTTTTTTGGATTTGTCTCTTTCAATAATCTTGTAAACTGATTGAAACATTCACAGGACATGTTAAACTCTATTTTAATTTCAACATTTGGAGAGCTACAGATAACTCAGAATGGGATGTACAACCCTACCGTATTAGTCTTTGAATAACATTCAATAATTCATAAAACGTATGAGATCTGTCATTTGATGACTCTTTTTCCATTTGACTCCGATAATGATGTCTTACCCCAACGAAGATCATTTCTTCAAATATAATTGAGTCAAATTCAAGTTGAGAATCATATCTCGTCGAATGAGCAGAGCTGAGTTTTATAAGGTCAAACTCGTCATGTGAAGTTTAAATCCAATAATCAGTTTGAAATCCCCGACGATATAAATCATATCTGAATTTGTCAGATGTTAAGTTTGCTCAATTTTTGTGTTTTGGACTTGAACACCGAAACCTACGCTGATATAGGTAACTCAAAAGTTAAAATGTAGTTGTTATAAAAGTGTCAACATTATTCAAGAACTATTCAGTGATTCTTTTTCTATTTGGATAAAATTTATTTTACATTCATGATCTTGTATGAATATCCCTTGAAAACAAATATCCTTGAGGAATTGTTATTATGAAAGGAGCAAGGAGAATGCATAAATGAGGATATCAATAGAAGAATAAAAAGGTTTGTTTGACACTCTGAACATCTACCCTCCTAACTTAGTCATCAAATGGTCAACCACCAAATCGTCTTAACACAATTCTCTTTAATCTTGTTTGCCACCGGGGGCCAATAAAAACATAAGATTTTTGTGCTAGGTTTGTCATTTTGCATTTAAAAAAGGAGCATTTACATGTTTAGCACACAATTCTTATGTTTTTACATATCTCAAACGTAACATGCATATTTACACACAGGGATAATCACAACATAATTCACGAAATATTGCTATTTACAAAATCTTTCACCCATTTGTTATTTTTTGAACTATTAAACTGTTGTATTTACGCGTGCCGCAATTAACCAATGAAAATTTTATAAAAGTGAAAAAACATAAGTGAGGGTTTTATGATGAATTTTCATTGTTGAGTGAGAATTTTACAGTAGTGTTTGGTTGCAACCTAGATTTATGTTAAATAGGATTTAGCAAATCCAATAAATCCAGATTTCTGGATTTATCAAATCTGTTGTTGGATTTATTAAACAGAGAGCTATGACAGATTAAATCCGCCTCGAAATAAGATTTAGTAAATTTGGATTTACGTCGTGAAACAAAAAGGAATGCGAGAAAAAAAACCGAAACTCAAAATATTTGATTTAAGAGGGCGATGGATTTTATTTTCATTTTCTTGGTGTTTGTATTGAATTAAATTAAATTCATGACTAAATCCTGCTCATAGTATGCTACGTAACACCGACTAAAAATGGATGAAAGTGTGTACTAGATTTGTAAAAGCAATGTTTCGTGTGCTATACATGTAAATGGCACTCAAAAATAATTTTTGTTCTAGGTATGCAAGTTTAACATTAAATATTAGGTTTTAAATGTGAACAAACCTAATAGATGAGCCCTAAGCATATACCAATCAAATATATTATGTATAACATAGAAAAACAAATCAAAAATTCGATTTTTTTTCCAAATACAAGAACTCAAAATGCAAAAAAACTATTTGTTCAATATAATAGAAAACATAGGGGATAATTAGAATCGTGAGTACCTCTGATTTGACTGTAAGAAGTCAATAAATCGTTCACTCTAGACAAAATACGGTCGAAGGGCTTCGACGACTTTCTTATGACCGAGCGCACACTGGAGAAGAAAATGAGGAATTTCAGCATCTGTTTGGATATAAAGATCTTTTGCGGTGGGTTTCCGACTGACGATTTTTAATAACTTAATAAGTTATAGCAAATAACAGTCAGTTAATATCACGTGAGAATTGACACGTGAACTTTCCGATGACTCGAGTCCTTCGATTTATAATTTGGTATGAACCAGTTGTTTATACCGTCAGATATTAGTATTAGACCGTCGGAAAGGCTATTTATTAGTTATGTACGGATTAAACCGTCAGACATAAATATACTGTCGATAAGCTGTCATTAATTAATTAAAAAATTAATTCAAAATTTCCAACGAATAAAAGACCGTCGGTTTTAACAGTTTTTCCTATAGTGCAAGGCGATGAATTGACTATGCCATTAGTTTTTTATAAGTTGACGCTTCATCAATTGAGGCAGATGTTAATGTGATGTATATGCATTCAACTTGGTATTTATTTTTATATCAATTATTCATTATATTAATTAGGATAGAAATAAGTATAATTGTATAGCCTATCTGTAAATAGTCAAAGGTTAGGGAAAAAAATATTTTTTGCTTGATGAGGACAAATTCGATCAAGGAAACTAATAAATCACTAGCATATTTATTGTCTATTCTTTTTCATATAAATCGTTCGGAGGAAAACAAGCAATCGGTGCACAACTGTATTTTTTTCACTTCTTAACCGAACAATTGGGTAAAACTAATTTTTTAATTTAATTCTGGCACCATTTCCAATATCTCTTCATTTTATCTATTCCATTTTCTTCGATCCAATGAGATTAGTAGGATTTCTCGACATATAAATATCTAGACAGATCCAATGAATGTGAGAAAAAAACAATAGTATCCAGCAATAATCAAAGAGATTTCATAGAACCACATCATCATTGAGGCAAACGTTGGAATTTTGATACTCCTAAGGATTTTTCCAAGAGATTTTTTCGTAGATCAAGAGAGAAATTGGAATGTCTTTGTAATATACGTATGGTTCTTTACGCATGTGATTATGCTTGAGGAGATGATCAAAACAAGATTTCTGCATGTTAAACCAAAGTAAGGACGAAAATGTGCTATGATATTAACGATAATTTTCCANAACGATCAAGGTGGTTCCTGGGAAAACTGTTGCAGTTTCAGCTTTTTCCGGTTGGTTTTTATGGAACTACAACTCTTCTCTCATAAAATTACAATGCTGTCATAGAAAAAGAAAAATATTTAAAAAATATTCTTTACCTGATAGTTTAGTAAATAAAATGCCGAGTATAATTCTGGCTTGTTGGTTTTGTGTCTTATGCTAACATTTCTGTAGTTTTCTGACCGACTATATTTTAAATCTTCTAATAAAACTGCAATTTTAACTTCAAAAGCATTTATGCCGAGCATGTTTTGCTGCACTTCAATAGGCTTTTTGACAGACGAAGATGTGAAACGCCGGGAATCGAAGCTACGTGATGTTCTTAAAAATGACTTTGAATTCCAAGTGAAAAGAGGCGCGATGGTTGAAATAGCGCAGGTAATGATCGAGTCTTAGTTGGGTTTATTAATATCAGATTCTCCTGAAGTCTGACTTGAAATTCTTGTTCTCATTATGTTGAAGTATAACCCTCCATTCACGCTTCCTTTTACACGCCGAAATGAAATATCATTGGAAGTTGAAAGGAAAGCATGATAGATGACCACTGGTATAAATGGAAACTGTACGTAAACTGAACTTCTATCTCATACTGAACATATTATTTTGTAGAAAATAAATAAAAATAAAAATTACGTAAACAGCATGCTTTTACACAAAGGCTGTATATTTGATGTATTTTTTTGTGGAGATGGCATATAACTTAATATATTCGAGACTATTTGATAGGCCTCTGTGTGCCCTTTTTTTGTTTAGCTTTGATGTGGAAATTGTTAATATTTACCGTATCCTTGTTCCACGTGGTAATGAAAACTACGGAATAAATTTTATATTCTTAAGAGTGGTTTCTTGTCACTTTCACGAGCTTCGTCCCAAGGCCTGTCGTTTTCATCCAACCACTTGATGCAAATTTTATTTTATTTTATTTTTTCTTTCGATGTATAGATCTTGGCAGCAACTTCCAACACTTGTACGAACCATAGTTGCTGAAACCCGCAATTATCACATGATTCTCCCAGAGACGGTAAATAGGCATATATGCTCCACCATTTATTTCAAAATTTTTATTGATAATGATTACAGTTGTATCATTTTCATCATTATTAATTTTATCCTATGATCTCTTTTTTTTGTTATTATCTTAATTTAAAGTTTGCTTTTTAACACTTGAATATCTTATATATTTTCACTTCTCAAAAAGGCACTACAAGCTCTTTTATTGGATGCAACTTCCTAAAATTGCGGTGGGATGTATAAACTGGTAAAATTAACTCCACATAAAGAATGAATTCACTTAACAAACGATGGACCGCATTAATCCATAATGAGTTCCTAAAATTGTGGACTGTAGTCAAATCATATTAACTTCACATTTTTTGTTTAGAGAATGGAATTTATTTGGAAGAGTAAATGCACCAGGAAGAGTAAAATCATGAGATAGCTTAAAATTTGATTTATATTAAAGCTATCCCTCCGATACTTTGTGTGGAACTGGGATATGACATTCTGAATCTGAAGAGGTAGGGTGAGAGTGAAGGAGCCTATTGTGCACTTCTAACCAAGAAGTTGTGCAGTGTTGGACACGTGATATGTCTGATTTGAATATTATTAAAATAAAAAAAAAAACACGAGTTTTAATTTATGAATTAAAATTGTTAAAAAAATATTTTTAAAATATCTATGGTATATTTTTTGTAAGTAAAAAAAAATTAAGATTAAACCTGTATGTTTGACTTTCTCGTTTGATTTCTTTTCTCACTGATTAGCTTGAGTGGTTCATCAATTGCTCGTTTATGTATTTATATATATATATATATATATATATATATTTATTATTATTATTATTATTATTATTATAGTGGTGTATCCTACTCCTATTTGCGTCCTATATTTTTAAAAATTAAAATGTATCATGTCTGTGTCGTGTCACATAGAAAGGAGCTAAGGTCTAGGCAATGAGTGACTCTTGATAGGCTTCTAGGATATATTTTTTGAGAAAATGTGGGATATAATAAATTTAAATCCCATGTCATAAAGGGAGAGGGTTACTTGACTAAATATATAAGGTGTATTTTGTTGTAGCAGGTGGAGNTGTCGTGTCACATAGAAAGGAGCTAAGGTCTAGGCAATGAGTGACTCTTGATAGGCTTCTAGGATATATTTTGTGGGATAGAATGAATTTAAATCCCACGTCATAAAGGGGGAGGGTTACTTGACTAAATATATAAGGTTTATTTTGANATTACTGGTGTATCCTACTCCTATTTGCGTCCTATATTTTTAAAAATTAAAATGTATCATGTCTGTGTCGTGCCACATAGAAAGGAGCTAAGGTCTAGGCAATGAGTGACTCTTGATAGGCTTCTAGGATATATTTTTTGAGAAAATGTGGGATATAATGAATTTAAATCCCACGTCATAAAGGGAGAGGGTTACTTGACTAAATATATAAGGTGTATTTTGTTGAGGGTTACTTGACTAAATATATAAGGTGTATTTTGTTGTAGCAGGTGGAGTTTTTTTCCAAACTCTATATTTAAGCTTATTTAAGTTGAAGCACTCACAGGATAGATAACCTTCAGGTAAATTGCATTTACGTAATTTATGGGGTATAGCGTGGTACGTGACAAGTTAGACCTAACGGAATGATATCTCGAATAATGAGTTGGGTTTTAGAAAAAAATGTTACATTTAGTGGATTCTTGCTATATCTTTTGCTAAGAGCGCTTTAAATCATGAAAATTTATATCATGTGCTTGATTAATTTTTCACCATTTCAATTATAATAATAATAATAATAATAATAATAAGGAAATGAAGGTTGACATTCATTGAGAAAACAAAATATTAAAATCTGAAGACATTTGTACTAAATTTTGAAGATATTTTGCCCGTAACATTTCGGTGTAAACATTACATAAGAAAATGAAGATGTTTATAGTGGTCTAATTTCTTAAGCTGTTTTTATGAAGTGTTGACATAAAACATAATTGTAAAAATTAGTTATATAATTCAGATTTTTTTCCAATACGTCAGTAATACTTTGTGCCACATTTTTTAATGTGCAATTGATTGATTGGAAGTAGATAAGGAGCTTCTGGCAATAATTTTTTGAAATTTCACGATAATAATACTAACATAAGAGAAAAAGCTAAAAATCGTGTTTACTTTTTA
>JXCR01147544.1:78394-150036 GCA_002079205.1 Phalaenopsis hybrid cultivar | reverse complement strand
CAGTTACCCATTATCAAGCTGCTGCTAATTATTAGCCGGTAGATATTGAGGGCTGGGGAAAATTATTTAGGCTGTACTGTAAAGTTTATAAGGGGGAGGGTTTGCGGGGTTTAGCATTTGGGAAGTGATAAGATGAAATTGCCCCTGATATTACCAAAATTAACAATATTGCTTCGCAGACTTATGTTTTATCCACCGAGTACATGAAGTGTAAAATACAACCTTTATATTAGTCGGCTACTTGTGTCTTATGTGTTGGCTTGGTAATAGTAGAAGATCATTCATATTTTAATGATTAATGTATAAATATGGCACTTGCATTAAAGATTTTTTTTTTACTTTTTGGGTGAGATGATTGGAAAGGTTTTTACTTTAGTTGCTGCATTTAGTTTTTATTATTTTATATTGTTAACTTCTATTATCAATGGTGAATAATAGCAAATAAAATTATGATCTTGAAAATCAGATCGGATGGTTTGACCGGTTCAACCATCATTCCTTGTGCTAAAATCGTTCTCTCATTTTTTTAGTATAGGAACTTCTGTTTAGTTATTTTTCAAATCTGAAGCTGCCTAACTCTTTCTTTAAAATATCAAATTTATGTTAAACTAATGTCGAGTTTATGTTACACTAAGATTCAACCATTTTAAGAAGTTACATCTAATGATAATGTAACGAAGCATAATGATCATGATTCTTAGAAAATAACATGATGATTTGATCATTGATGTGTTTATCTTATATTCTCTAAAATTATTGCATATTCATAAGTAATATTGAGTTTATTCCTTATAAGTTAGGAGTAAATGCCTCGTAGTTTTGTACTAAAATTTTTTCATTGGTATTGAAGAAAGTTGCATGCTCATATTCGGCTCCTATGAGCCAATCCATATGTTAGCATATTTCATGGGCCTACCTTTCAAGGAAGGCTAAACCCCTTCAAAGATTTCCAATCACTACCGTATTCCGAGCTCACTAGCTGAAGTGATATGTAGTGCTCAATCGTCAAAATGGCCTACATAGTTCACTTTCCTAAGAGAGAGCACTCTGTAACTACTCCTCAAGACATCGGCGTAAAAGTCAACACTCAAGGACAAACATACGTTCGTGCCTATTTAAAGGTCGCCTGAGATTTATGTCTTGATTTTCTCATATGATGTTACGGACATGCCTCATACTATGAAGCCTAAGTTTTGTTTGTTATTCCTTTTTTTCTCCCGTCGGTGAGCAAGGATCAAGGACCAAAAGGAGATTTATATAAATTTAGGCACCCCCATTTTCTAGGGGGATGAGCTCTCATCATTTCTTCTCTGATCCTATCTCTTAGCAAAAGCTAAGAACTAAGGTTTTGGGAGGGGACTTCAACCCTTTTTTTTCCTTCAATACTCCCTTACATAAAGTCTCTCTCGAGTTTTGTGAATTCACCAATTTTATGGGACCTAACATCCTAAAAGAAATCAATAGAAATATAAAATATTAAATTTGTGATTTTTCGTGAATGACATCTTGGAAATATAATGCAAATAAGGTGAGAGAGAGATGAACGGTGAGGAATAGTGATGAATAGTATCCCTTTCATAAAATATTTCTTATATTTATAAGGAGGATAGTACGATGGTGATATTAGGATTTCACTCTTATTTGGAAATGGTCCATTCTAGAATAGTTCTGACATTTTACAAGTGTGGGTCTATCGTCTGATTGCTTTCTAGCTCGACCGACTAAAATTATTTGACTTCAGGTCAATAGGCTCAATCGGTATAGTTTGATTGGTTGTTCCAGTCTGGTTCACTATCTTCGACCTCTGGTGACGAGTCGTTTGGGATCTCCACAGGATGGTCGAAAGTTCTTTGCAGAACTAGCTTGTCCTTTGAATCGGCTCAACTGGAAGGTTTCCTATCGCATCGAGTCGGCCTTCCTGCTGCGATTACTGTAATGTTTTTTTTTTAATCTCATTTCCGACCAAGTGATTTGTGCTTGAATTATCTGATTGTCCTTCTTGTCCGTCTTATGGCTAGGCCAATTTTAACCTAATTAGCTCAACTGGTATGATTTTGCTTGTTCGGTCCGATAAACCTAACAATATCCTAATAACAAGCCAGCCTCTATCTTACCCTACTCTTTTAGACAGATGGTCAAATCTCTTTAAGAACAATGCAATTGAACTATTATTCCTGTGCATACGGACAATAGCATGAGTCTCTCTCATGTCTGTACCGACTAAAAAGTAGCGTTAAATGAATCTTCCTTTCTCTGACCACTGAGATCTCCTTTTAGTAAACACAGATTTCATCAGATTCAGCTCTTCTAATAAAAAATCTTTGCGGCTCAGTATTCGGTCTACATACAGTTTTTCGTTGACATTTGGGGCCCACAGAAGATGCTGGAGATTTCCGGATATATATAATATATATTATAATAATTTAATAGATTTTCCTGCAAAATTTGCGCTTAAATTGTCATGTCATCAGATGTGATGTTTACCTTCATTAAATGCTAAGATGACATTAATTTTGATGCGATTTTTCTTTTTATCTAAAACATGTTACTTTCGGGGAAAAATTAGCAGGACGCGCTGACCAGACTCCTTGTGGCAAAATTTATATACATACCACACAATTCTTATGAATTTACATATTCAACACCTAAAAGTTAATATTTATATTTTATAATATCTTATTATGACAATTCCACGCATGAAAATATATATTTTACTTTTAAAAAAATAGAGATTGTGATATTCTTACTGTGATGCAAAAAAATTTCATGATATGTATGTAAAAAGAAAGCTAAGACGTTTGATATGTAAATACATAAGAATTATGTGGTATGAGTGTAACGGACTATCCTCTTAACGTGTACGAAAGTTTAGCTTACATAAATGAAAAAAAACAAGCGGTGATGATTTCAGAAGTTTTGACATGAATGCAAGATAAAGTTTATTAAGGCTAAATAAAATAAAATGATGATGATGAATGCAACATGTAAATGTCCTCAAATTCATAACTAAGACTTAATAGAATAAAAAAATTAACTATTACTTGTCTATAAATATTATGTCAAAATTAAAAATAAATAAAATGATGATTAGAAAATAACATTGCAATCAAATTACTTGCAGAAAAATCTGAAAAAGTCTTAAGTTATAATTATTTTATTTTCTTACCCTGAAATAAATAATATTAAATTTATAATTATTATAATATATTCCAATTTCAGTAGTTTTCAAAGATTCTCGTGGCAGCTGAGTTGAATACTTGTCAGTTCTTGACTCTATAAATAAAGAAAAAGAAAAGGGTGGGTTTGCTTATCCAGAAAAGTATGAGGTTTGAAGTTAATGTCTTTCATCAAATTCTTCGCTTATATTTTGAGACACCGTTAAGTTAGCTTTCACAAATTTCAGAGCCGGTAATGATCTGGCTTACCACATGGCCGGCTCATCTAGCTGCACGTGCCTGTGGCAAAAATAATAATAGATGCTAGTTAGCTTAGGGTTTAAATGCCTGCCCCAAGATTTATAGCAATAGAGTAGCAAGTTAATATTATATAAAAGTTCAGCACACATTCATGTGATTTGTTACACTACAAGTTCTTATGTGAAAATCTAGAAAAAGAAAAAGTCATTGGAATTGGTCTAGCTGAAGTAATCTGCTATGTAATTTGTTACAGCAACTTTTGGAGGTGTCGTTGCACCGCATGTGGGGAGCGTCATTGTAATGTATGTGGGGTGAATTGTTACATATTATGTGGGACGTGTCGTTACATCATATGCGGGGTGCATTGGTATGTCGTCTTTGAAATGTGTTGTCAAACCCTGCACACCGTGTTGTTACACTATCTTCGGAGGTGTTTCAATGCACCGTATGCAGAATGTTTTGCTACATCATCTTCAAGATGTTGTTATATTGTCTTTAGGGTGCATCTTTACATCGTTGTTTATGTTGGAATTTCATAATGTATGTCATGTTTCACAAGGGGTTTCGTTGCAACAAGCAGTGACGATTAACTGTGTTTGGTGGTGTCCGGTGAGTGGTAGTCGACGGTGGTCGACAATTGCAAAACGGGTTGCGTTTATTGGACCTTCGATATGAAACACTGGACCTCAGCTCCTCCTCCAAGTCCCGGGCTACCTCATGTTTAATGTCTGTGTTACCTTTCTCCATCAGACAATAAGAAGAGATTCCCTCGATCAAAACATTTTTTGTAGATATTTGAGTACCTTAATGATATCATAATTGAGTGATCTTGGGCTCGTTGGATTTGTTGTGTCGAGATGCTTGATTTGACTATAAGTTTGTCATATTTGGAATTCATTTGAACTTCTAGTTGGGAAACAAAGACTTCCAAAAAAAATTTTTAATGGTTCGACCTACGCTTGATTTGACTCACACTGGACCAATTTTGGTGTCATTGTGTTACTCTCATTGAGTCCGTCAGTTGGATTATAAATTTGCTGAAATTGGAGTTCTAAATGACTTTTAATTAGAGTTTGGATGTTTCTCACTGAAAAATACACCAAGATCCATGTTGATACCTCGAGATTCAGGTCAAATGACTACTTTTGTTTATGACTTATTAAGTTTTTTTCATGAAATTTAATTTTAAGTAAACAATTTTTTTAGTGTTTTTAAATTATTTTTTATTAAAAAGTTTAAAAAATACTTAAAATATTATTTTTTAAAACTACTTTTAAGCAACCACCTACATTATTGGTCAACATTAGTATCGATCGTCATCTCCACCATCCTACCAACATAAGACAAGATCAAACATGATCTGAGTTGTTGGAGTATAGTATATAAGGAGAATGGAAAATAGAATCTATTAAAGCTGTAGTAAATAGGGTTTAATACAGTAAAAAACTAAGGGGGTGTTTGGCAGTCGAATTTAAGCAAGATTTACGTATTATTTAACATAAATCTAGCCTAATCTAAAAAATTATATCCACTATTAGTTAAATCTAATTTTCTTTGACTTTCGTTACTTGCATAAACTTGGATTTATTAAATCTAATTATCACGTGCATTTAATAGATTTAGCTTAGAAAGAAAGTTATTCGAGTGAATTTATGCCAAACACAGTAAACGACTTTAATGGATTTAGCCTTAAATTGAACCAAACACTATTATGAATTTAAAGCATTTGGAATTGATAAATCCATATTTACCATATTTTCTAAATCCTATTCAACTAAAATCCAAATTGTAGCCAATCCCCCCTTAAACAATAGAATTATATTTTGCTGTGAAAAATAATTACAACACTCTCAATTCTATTACAGTTCATCTATTTAAATGCTTATGAGTATAATAGATGTATGATGCATATGAATTGCAGTTGATATGATAGTGCGGATTCAATTTCAACGTGTGACAATAACGATAAATGTCAGAGAAGGGTCTTTGTTGTTATATGTTATTATCAGACATCTATATCTTGCTAGGGAATGCTAATGATGTCATCTCCTCAATGACCACCAATGTCAATTGTTACTACTTCCACCGTCATCATCATATAAATCAACTTATTTGATATTTAATAAAAAATAAAAATAGTTTAAGATACTAAACTCATATTTATTTATAACAAAATTGTAAAGCCAAAGCCAATGGATAGGCTTCAGGTCATGACGTGAGGCAACCAAGAACCTAACAAGATAGTTTAATCAAAATTCCCCTCCAGACAGCCAATCTAAATTGCTCAATCATTACTAATCGATCATCACAACTTAGCCAACTCGCTCAGAAAACCAACCAGACCAAATTACATGCTCTAACTAGACTGTATCCTTAGACAACTCATGGCTATCAACTAGATACCAAGTGTCACAACGATAAGACTGTAAGTCGGTTATGATGTGGAATGACTACAAATGCAAAAATAAAATTTAACCAAACAACCTAATTTGATAGTGATTTCTTTAGTTATATAGAGTTAATGAACTATGAATTCTACTATTTAACTCTCCATTTTTAAATAAAAATAAAACTCTAAAATATAAAATTAAAATGTTATTAAATTAATCTTTTTACTATTCCCAATCCATTCAACGAGGTTGTCATCCTTCAACGGTCCGCAATGGCTTCCATCATGTAGATTACAGTTTTATCCTCAAATGGTATAATTGTTTTAATTATTTATAAACTTAAAAAGGAAAAAGAGAGTAGAGAGTAGAGAGTAGACAACAGGCTTTTGAAAGAAGGGAGAGGTCAGGGGTAGTCATGCAATAATGCAAAATTTAGGTCAAAAGCCTATACATAGAATTGTTGACTTAAAAAAATAATAAATATAAGCCCCATTTAACAGCTAAATTTTACATATCCAATTAAAAAAAAATATGATAATATTTAAATAAATTATAATCAAACTACATTATATACTCTAAAATGCAGGCACCAAACCCACTCATATTTATGGTTCTTTAACACAATTTAAGTCAAAATACCTTGATTCAAATTTAATTATTATAATTTGAGTATTAAATTTTCTTTGAGAAACTCATAACAATATGCTCTCACTTAGGGTCCGTTTGGGGCAGCTTGTGTGTTTCACGATAAGCTGTTTATCTTGAAACGCGGCCCGCAATTTGGCCCGCAACCTGCGTTTAGTTTAAAATCTCAAACGCAGTTTCGGATAAGCTGATGAAACGCGCGAACCAAATAGTACGGCGGCGTTTTCCGCACTTATAAACTACCCCAAACGGACCCTTATTTGAAGAGCGATTATTTAACGAGGACACCAAACATAAATTTATTTAAAATAATCCTCCACTATTTAAATGGAATTATTTTTTCGTTAAAGATTATCAAAACTCAATTTTATAATAATTAATGATTATTTTGATATTTATATAAATTCTGAGATTAAACTACATTTCATTTAAATTATTGCCCCTCATTTAAAATTTTAATTTTGCATTGATATTTGATTATAAACCCGTACGCTCTTGTTATCAAAATTAGTTGGAAGATGTACGACTACCACCCACCCAACTACTCACCAACTTTAGAGGCGCATGAAGCATTCATTTGCATAGGTAAGAGGAGGCGGGGAGCTCTTCAAATTAAAAATTGAAATTCCAAATATATTTAAATCAGTAATTTTTAATTAATTCTCATTAAGGCTCTCTTTGGGCAGCTCCAACATATTAAATAATATGCTGATAAATTAATAAAAAATAATCTGCAGATAATCTAAGTGCGATGATTATTAGAAATTTTTATTCTTTTTTAAAAAGTCAGACTATCGCCAGAAAATTGTCACCGCATCTAGATAGATGCAACGCTCCTTTCAGCGTTTTCAAAACGCATAAGCTGTCAAAACGCAGTTTAACCAAAGAGTTTTCATGCGTTTTCAAAATGCCACCACACAAAAAAAAAAAACCCTAAAATTTCACTTTTCAAAAAACTAAAAACATTAATTTTGTTGACTAATCTTTTCTTCATAAATTAAAAAACTATAATTTATCAACTTGTATTTATTATATTAAATTGTTTCGCGGGTGGCTATCATTTATCAATATCAGTCTTGATAAGATTACTTATATATTTATTTCAAATCCGACAAATTTGCTGAATTTCTTTTCCACTACATCGCCATAGTAACAATAAAATAAAATAAAATAAAATAAAAAAAAAAGGTTTAATTAATTACACCTGGTTTTCATAGAAGGAATAATCTCAAAAAGTCAATTTTACAAACCTGAGAAAAATTCGAAAAACGGACAAAAAAAAAAACCTGAATCGAGATTAATAACATTCACCCCCAAATTTAAAATAATTAAAGCTTCAGTTACCACGGCAGAATAGCTTAAACAAACGCACTACCAAACACCAACCCCTCTTACCAGGTAACACCAACCACTCACCCTACCGACCGCCTGTCAATGGTGCCACGCTGATCTGAAGGCCCAGACAACATCACGTTCATCTGGCCGTCGATCTCCTCCCNGGGAGCTCTTCAAATTAAAAATTGAGATTTCAAAAATATTTAAATCAGTAATTTTTAATTAATTCTCATTAAGGATCTCTTTGGGGGCATCTCCAGCATATTAAATAATATGTTGATAAGCTGATTAAAAATAATCTGTTGATAATTTAAGTGCGATGATTATTAAAAATGTTTATTTTTTTTAGAAAAGTCAAACCGTTGCCAGAAAATTATCACCGCACCTAGATAGATGCAACGCTGCTTTCAGCTTTTTCAAAATGCATAAGCTTCCAATTAACAGTTTAACCAAATAATTCTGATGCGTTTTCAAAATGTCACCACACAAAAAAAAAAACCCTAAATTTCACTTTTTAAAAAAACAAAAAACATTAATTTTGTTGACTAATCTTTTCTTCATAAATTAAAAAATTATAATTTATCAACTTGTATTTATTATATTAATTTGTTTCTATCATTTATCAGTCTTGATAAGATTATTTATATATTTATTTCAAATCCGACAAATTTGTTGAATTTCTTTTCCACTACATCGCCATAGTAACAATAAAATAAAATAAAATAAAATAAAAAAAAGGTTTAATTAATTACACCTGGTTTTAATAGAAGGAATAATCTCAAAAGTCAATTTTACAAACCTGAGAAAAATTCGAAAAACTGACAAAAAAAAAAACCTGAATCGAGATTAATAACATTCACCCCCAAATTTAAAATAATAAAAGCTTCAGTTACCACGGCAGAATAGCTTAAACAAACGCACTACCAAACACCAACCCCTCTTACCAGGTAACACCAACCACTCACCCTACCGACCGCCTGTCAATCGTGCTACGCTGATCTGAAGGCCCAGACAACATCACGTGCATCTGGCCGTCGATCTCTTCCTCCCCTCCCCATGATTCCGGCCGTCTTCCTGATGAAAACCGCCTGAAAGCCCCGAGCCCCGCCGGCGTTACTTCGGACGATCCATCCACCGGCGTCGACGGCGACGGCCTTCCCGACCATGGAACAGTCTTTTTTGGGAGCGTTGATGACGCCTCATCATCCTGTTCGTACTCACGAGTTTCCGATCGGTGGCATCTGAAAATCCACATCAGCCTCGCAAAGTAACCGCCGGATCTTCGATTCCTGAGATCCTTATCAATTACTGCAGACGGCGCCGACGATGCCGGCCGGATGTGATGATTCCTCTCCCTTTCCCTGTCGGAAAGAACTTTCCCGAAACAGGATACCTTCGGCGATCCTGGTTCCGGCGGTGGAACCGCCGATTTCCGATCTCCGCTTGTTTTCTTCTTTTTGGGCAGGGTCGATCCTTTGGGGAGTCGGCGGGCACTGGAACCGAGATAGCTGGAGTATCGGATCTTGTTGGGGAGTGCGATGATTGGGGCTTTGGGTTTCAGCTTGCCGGAGAAGCGCTGGGAGGTGGATGTCGGCTGCTGTTGCTGCTGCTTCTGATTTGCGTGCTGGGATTTGGGATTCGTGTTCCCCTTTGTGGAATCATCCCGCTCGTAGACCGCGTTGATGTCGGTCCAATCGATGTCTTCCCCGATCCGAATCTGAATGGACTCAGCAGGCATATCGGGGTCTTCTTCGAGCCGCTTTGGGGCCGGATCTTCGCCGCCGATCATGGTCTCGCATGCGACCTTGAAGTCGCTCCCACAGAGGAGCGTCTCAAGGTCCACCTGAGGCATTTGATGAGATTACGCAGAGAGAGAGAGAGAGAGANTCGCTCCCACAGAGGAGCGTCTCAAGGTCCACCTGAGGCATTTGATGAAATTACGCAGAGAGAGAGAGAGAGAGTGTGTGTGGGGACGTTGGGGTAGGCGCGCGGTTAGAATATAAAGGCGGAGTAGAATGAAGTGTGACGGAGCTGACGGCTTTAAGAGATTAGAAGGTNCAGAGAGAGAGAGAGAGAGTGTGTGTGGGGACGTTGGGGTAGGCGCGCGGTTAGAATATAAAGGCGGAGTAGGATGCAGTGTGACGGAGCTGACGGCTTTAGGAGATTAGAAGGTAGAGAACGAATGGCTCTGATTTGCAGACNTCCCACAGAGGAGCGTCTCAAGGTCCACCTGAGGCATTTGATGAGATTACGCAGAGAGAGAGAGAGAGAGAGAGTGTGTGTGGGGACGTTGGGGTAGGCGCGCGGTTAGAATATGAAGGCGGAGTAGAATGAAGTGTGACGGAGCTGACGGCTTTAAAAGATTAGAAAAAGAACGAATGGCTCTGATTTGCAGAGACGATTTCGTGAATGATTTTGCAATTGTCGCCTTTGGATTTTGGAAGTCCGAGTCGTAAAGTGAAAAAAAAAAAGGGTGTGAAAGTCGATGTTTTGTGACGAGTCAGATTTCACTTCGTGCAATTTTAAATTTTTACTAAACCGGATAAAATCCAAGATCCCACAATTATTATGTATTTACATAAAATATAAACTCTAATTTTCTATGCANACGATTTCGTGAATGATTTTGCAATTGTCGCCTTTGGATTTTGGAAGTCCGAGTCGTAAAGTGAAAAAAAAAGGGTATATGAAAGTCGATGTTTTGTGACGAGTCGGATTTCACTTCGTGCAATTTAAAATTTTTACTAAGGCTTTTCTTGTAATTTTTTACTAAACCGGATAAAATCCAAGACCCCTCAATTATTATGTATTTACATAAAATATAAAGTCTAATTTTCCTTCCATGCCATATGCCTCCCTCCTTATCTATACATAATAAATTGATTTTACTGTTGAATCTTAATTTATCTTTGAATCACACTCCAACAAATATAAGATAGACAGAGAGAGAGAGGGAAGAGTGAATAATAATGCACAATAAATTGTATTGTTGGATCATAATTTGTCCTTTGTGGATCATACCCCAAGAGTTAGAGCCGAGTGAAGAAGAGAAGGAAATGTGAGTAGAATAAGCTTGAATTTTTTGTAAAGAGAATTGAGGGAGTGGTTTCTTTATTTGTATTTTTGTGTTGTACTTACAGATACGTGTTTTGTCCAATTACAGAAAATAGAAGATGGTTATGAAAATTGTTCTTAATGTCTCCAACACTTTAATTAATTGTATAAATTTTATGACATATCTACATTACAATTTGAATTTTAACATTGGCGACAATTAACTTGTTCGTTGATGGAAGTCAGTCGATTGAAGCGAACAGCGGTTGCATGGCGTTCTTACTTGGTGTCATTCGACACGGTCGACCAGAGCAGTCAGTTATTAAGTGGTCATTCGGTTCGGACACGAGGTTGGTCAGTCTCACGTGATCAGTCGGTTTTTTTTGTTAAGTAAGTCGTGACTCATTTTCTGTTTGGCTCAAGACTTACAGAGCTTGTGTCTTCGCCTGCCTGGTTATTTCGTCGTCTCAGTCAGATCTCCCAATCTTGTAAGGTCTTAGGCATATCTTATTGTAGTCTATGTT
The DNA here is from genome assembly GCA_002079205.1 of Phalaenopsis hybrid cultivar. Taxonomy (NCBI): domain Eukaryota; kingdom Viridiplantae; phylum Streptophyta; class Magnoliopsida; order Asparagales; family Orchidaceae; genus Phalaenopsis; species Phalaenopsis hybrid cultivar. The sequence continues at coordinate 138,672 of JXCR01147544.1, read as the reverse complement.
GGGTATCCGATGAAACTTGTTGTCGAGATAATTTACGCCTAACTTTCGGCTGGTCTTGTCGCTACTAAGTGGGAACCATCTCCAAAGCTTGAACTCATCCCGGGTTTAGAGACATGACTTCATGTTTTGCCTTGAATCGTCAGTTATTTGCTTACATCGAAAGGAGGCTCTTATATTGTGGTCTTTTGTTCTTTTTGAGATTTGTGCTGGTATTTTTAGTGTATAAATGTATCAATTGTGCTAACCTTTTTCAATATTTTTGGCTAAAATAATATATTCATGGCCTCCTTCGTACAAGAAATGATCTCTCTATTTATAGGGAGAGAATATGTAATGTTATATGTTTGCCCATGTTTTAGTAAGAGTTGTTTAAAGTATTCTTGTTATTTTATAGGTACGAGCCTATCAATCGGTTGCACTTTGACTCGTTCAACTAAGCTTATATGACCTCGGATCGACAGAGCCGGTTCGAACGACTAGTCTTAGTCGGCATTGTCGGTCGGTTGAGTTCGATTGACTTTGGGTCGATAAGATTTGTTCGGTCCGCTAAGTTAATTTTGTTGTCGAGTACCCTTGATGATAGATGGGGAAACTTCTGAACATCCTCTGTACGATTGAAGATGTGGATTGCTAGATCATTTTTCGAGTCAGCTTCTTCATGTTAGTTGGCCTGTATATACCTATTTATCTCATTTCCGACTGAATAACTAGGATTCAGGACACCCGCATTTTTCATGGCTCAGTCAGCTTTTGACTTCTTTTAGCTTGGACGACTGCACTGGATCGAATAAGTGGATCTCTTAATCTTCTGTTAACGAACCCTCATTTGTCATGCCCTCATCTTCTAAACTATCAGATCTCCTTGGGATCAACACTGGCACATTTTCGATGTATATTTACATTTTAACAATTAAAATAATGATAGTTTTATATGATATGAAAAGTTTTTGTAATATAGAAGTAGAACATAGATTAGATACGTAAATAAATAGGAATGTGGTCGTACGTATGTATGCAATATGTGAGATTCGAACCTACAACATCACAGTAAAAAACTACACCATCAATCACTATACTGTGTATAATTATGCATATGCGTAGTATGCAATCCAGACAATTAAAATGCCTCTTTTTCATTTTAAGGTTCATTTAAAATTGTGATATATTAAGTTGATTAAGCATGTTCTTAAAAATTAGTTATATTCGTTATCTTGATATCATTTCGGTGAGTTTTCATATTTTACATTATATTTTGAATAAATTTTATTTATCATGATGAGTTTAAGGATTTTAATTTGTTTTGGAATTAATATCATGTATGAATATTCAATCTAAATTTATATTAGCTTTACATGAAGGAATATTTAATGATTCAAAATTTATGCTAATTAAAATTTTGGGTTAAATTATCATGAAATGAGAATTATTTATCATTAGAATGTCTTTAAAATTCATTATTTTTTAAAATTATGATAAGTATTTTTTGTTTAATATTTTCTGTCTAAAAATTTTAAAATTTACAAGCATAAATAAGCCTAAAATCTATGTAACTATCTTCAAAAATGAATCTTTTATCATTATAAATATTTATAAATATTTTTATTTTTTTTATATTAAATTGGCACTTCTTCATTAGTTTTAACATTTTATTTTACTATTTAAATAATACATAAAATTAATTAGATTTCTCAAATTGACTATTTCAAATAATCCCATTAGGGGAATTTAAAACTTGAAGTTGGTGGCTTTTGGTGGGACCCATAATTTGATTTTCTATAAATTCTCTAATTTTTTTTTTATCTTGGAAATATTAATGATTAAAACTAAATATTATTTGCACATATATTTTAATGGATCTCATTACTTGTACAGATCGGGATCCAGATCTTGCAATCATTTTTTTCCTGCAAATGACGTATTTTGCCCATAATTATACCAATTATTAGCCTAATATACAAAGCTATCAACATCATATTATAAATTATGTTGTGATACGCATGGGCCTAATGCTATTTGAAAAAATAAAATAACTGGGAGAAAATATTACGTGCGTAGTCAGGATGTGGAATCGATGGAGTGGATTCAACCACACCGCTGTGCACGGTGGCATGGTCGAACTCACGCATTCGTTGCACGTTCAAATTTCCGGACGTAATATTGTTTTTGCTGAGATGGAAAGTAAAATTTTCTCCGATGGAGCTCGAGATTGAGCACATTTTATAACTCGGTATGTTTTTTTGAGTATGAATAGAGTGGACTTGCTTGATTGTCAATCTATTCAATTAATTTTGTAGACTTGTTTGTAGCCTCATCTACCAAACCATGAACTGTGATTCTCATCCGCCCATCATGCATTTAAAGACTACAACCATGGGTTTTTTTCAAGGTCAGAAAGTTGCCTTCCTTGACCTTAGCTTTTATAGATTATTAGAAAATGGGAGGCATATGATTAGGGGTGACTGTTCAAATTTCAATGATAAGTTTTGACAACAGGCGATGTCATGAGTCAAACAATCACTTAAAGATGAAGTGATGATGGCAAACAAAAGTATAAAGGAGCACACACGAAGGCACGCACGCACGACCCATTTATATTTACCTACATACTACACGATTCTTATGTATTTAAGTATCTTACACCTAAACATTCATATTTACATGCATATCACTTAAATTTTTAACATCACATCAAAATATCATCATCACTATCTCTTAAAATGTGAAGTACGTGTTTTCATGCATAGATTTATGATAACAATGTGTTATCAGTGTAGATATAAAAGTTTGGGTGTTAGGTATGTAAATAGATGAGAATTGTGTGATATGTACGTAAATTTCCCAAAATAAAAGAAATAATATGAGATATCCTTGAATATTTCAGCTGTTGAGGACATTTCAAACGAACTAGAGTTACTTCATATGGTAAAAAGGGGTATTAAAATGAAGTCCTGAAAATCTCCATTTTATTTTCCGACACAAATGCCTAATTTTTTATCATCAAACCCACCTAATTAGCCCCATACATCGGCACAGCTAGCAATAAAACTAAAAGTTTAGTTTATTTTCCCAACAAACTGTGAAATTCAAAAACATTAAGTAATAATTTATGAGAGAGAGTTGTATCCCAATCTGCATTAGCAAAAGCCTTGAGTTCTAAGTTTCCTCTAATTATTGGCAAGCCGAGACCAGTAGTGCCTTGTAGATAACTGATAATGTGTTTTAGGACACGAGACAATGCAGTGACCATTCTGGTGTATAGAAGTCAATGCATGATATCTAAAATTTCAGTTTATGTTCCCAACAAACAGTGAAATTCAAAAGCATTAAGAAATAATTTATGAGAGAGATTCATATCCCAATCTGCATTAGCAAAAGCCTTGAGTTCTAGGTTTCCTCTAATTATTGGCAAGTTGAGATCAGTAGTGCCTTGTAGATATATGAGAATGTGCTTTAGGGCACGAGACAATGCAGTGCCCATTCTGGTGTTTAGAAGTCGATGCATGATATCTAAAACTTCAGTTTATTATCCCAACAAACAGTGAAATTAAAAAACATTAAGTAATAATTTATGAGAGAGAGTCCTAGCCCAATCTGCATTAGCAAAAGCCTTGAGTTCTAGGTTTCCTCTAATTATTGGCAAGCCGAGATTGGTAGTGTCTGGTAGATATCTGAGAATGTATTTTAGGACACGAGACAATGCAGTGCTCATTCTGGTGTTTAGAAGTCAATGCACACAATCGTTTGAAGCCTCTTGTGGTCAAGGAGAGTCATAATGTTCTCCTACGCACGATGCAGGAAAGTTAGGGTTCGGGATGCCCTTTTCATGCCATAGCTTAGGGCAACCGTTGGCAACGAATTTCACACTAAATGGCCAATCAAAATACTCAAATTTGAAGTTATGGGACTACATTTAAGTCATATAAAGTCTTTTGTAGATTACAGATCGAGAAAATCCTTCGTTGGGCACTCCCAATATAAATAAGGGTTTTCGGGGCTTGACCGACACCAAGGCGCCCAAAAATGCCTTCTCAGTTTTTTAAAACCGAGCTCCTAGAATTTTGGCACCAGGTGCCCAAAACAATTAAAAAATAGCTTTTTACCCAAAAAAAAGTAGGTGCTACATCTATGGCATCTGGGCGCCATAATCCCCAGCGCATAGTTGTTAGACTCAATTCGTCGCTCTGTTTTAACCCGCGAATCTCTTGAACCGACCGAAACGCCGCAGAGCCGTCGGTTAACCGCCATGGACCGGGTCTAAAGCCAAAAATGGGATTCTCGCCTAGAGCTTTTGTGGTCACATGTTGTCATTGTAGCCTTCCATTATGACCTATGTGGTCAATTGTTGTTATTGTAGTCTTCCACTTTGGTCTCTGTAGCCAACTGATGCTCTTACAACTATGGTAGCTTCCCATTACAAGCAATGTGGTTAATTGTTGTCATTACAACCTTCCACTGTAATCTTTGTGGCCAACTAACACTTTAGTAGCAACCCACTATGACCTGTGTGGCTAGTTATTATTGTAGTTTCCCACCACGACTTAAGTAACCGACCGCTGTCATTACTGCCTCCCACTACGACTTTCATGGCCAAATGTTATTGCAGCCTTCTACTACAACCTATGTAATTGATTGTTGTCATTGCAGCCTTTCACTATGGCTTATGTGATTAACTATTATCATTACAACCTTCCACTAAAATCTGTGGTCAACTATTATCCTTGTTGCCTCCCACTATGACACATGTGGTCAACTATTATCATTGCAGCCTTCCATTAAGGCGGCCTCTGTGACTAACTGACGCTCTTAAAACCATCAATCTTCCATTAAGGCCCTTGTGACCAACTGACGCTCTTACAACGACCAACTATGACCTATGGAGCTAACTGCTACTGCGGTTTTCAACTACAACCTATCTAGCTAACTGCTATTGTAGCATATAACTATAACCTATGTAACCAACTACGACTTATATAACTAGCTGCTACTACAACTTCTAACTGTGGTCTATGTGGACTATCACAATACCTACTCCGGTTTTTATGGAAAACTAACACATTTATGGCAATCAACTATAGCCTTTGCGATCCACTATTGCTATTATCACCAAGAATTATATTTGTTACAGCCTAATTATGATTATCAGACTCGAATAATTATTGTACATTTGTGATTATCAATATTGTAATTCCATCTTCTCTAATTGAGAAGAAAAATTGGCATACGTACTTACAATCATACAGTGGATTACTTCGACTAAATTAGGGTCTCGTGGTTTTTTATCTTTCCAGTGTTTTTCCACATTAAAAATAATGTTGCCTCATCTTGTTATTTTTCTTTTATCTATGTGTGTGTTAGATATTTGTGCAACGCTAATACATTAAATTATCACTCTACCACCGTGAATCTTCCGACACATAACAAAAGTAAAGTTTATAAACTCATAATTAGATTCATAATGTTGAATAAATCTGATTATTAAGCCATGTGTATTTGCCCGGTAAACTTATTATATTTTCATATAAATGTGACAAATAAAAATAAAAAAAAGGCATCATAAATATATATTTACATTAATCATTAATTGCCTCTTTCACTATGTATATTCCTAACTATAAGAAACCAAAACAAATTCTATGAACAAGTGTGATATATGAATATTGTTCTAGAAAAGTAGACCCTTTTGGAGGAACCATAGAAATTGTTCAAATAATTAATGAAGTGTGTAAAGCATATTTTTTTTCGCACAATNGTGTGTGTGTGTGCGTGTGTGTGTGTGTGTGTGTGTGTGTGTGTGTGTGTGTAATTAAATGCTTCTCTGAAGCAGGCGATGGGATTATGATTCTGACGACCGATCGACTTTCAACGGACAACTCCACAACAAAAATAATGCCGACAATACTTTGATGGGCATAGAATTGGAGATTTTAGGGTGACGGACTAAAATCACCAATTTGGTCTAGTTGTTTAGAAACTAAAGTGAGATTTTAGCCCTCAGAAGAGGGGGAAGTGGGAACTTTAGAGTGGGAGCCAGTATCCTCTCAGCCAAACCACAGATTTAGGGTCTGAACTCTAGATTAGCCAATGTTATTTATGCACTTGACAGATGGTAAGGAATAGGATTGCTCCTATTTGACAAATTCAATATTTAATGTATCTCATTCCTATACATTATTCAATTCATTACATAAGGTTGGTAGTTTTTAACATCCCAAAATTCTCTAAACTAATTCATCCAGAAAGGGTTATTTTTAAAATTAATATCTTAATTTAGGAGTAGTTGTTGGTTGTTTTAAACATAAGATTTACATTTAGGAGTACTTGTTAGAAAAACCACTTAAATCGACTTTCCAAACTAAGGACTGATAGTAGTGGACTAGAATTAGCTTAAGGAATTACTTACCTCGCTTCTCTATGGGATCGATACTATAGTTTTTAAAGAAAGTCTTATATTACTTGAAGTGATAAGTGCACTTGCGTAGAACCCATAGTGTGTGAATTATTATCTATATTTTATGGAATTTCAATTTTGCTTACTAGCCATTAAATATAAATTGAGTCAAGTTTTTTGCCATATTTTGGAAGCTAAATTACTACGTAATTGCGGGTCGAGTTAAATTTTTGACATCGACTCAAGGGAATTAAATTGACATAAAACACATATAAAAACAACCCACACAAGGGGGCATCAGTCGCAACAGTTTGATTAACTCCCAAAATGACCAAATTTTGGTTTTTTGTCATTCTTTCACTATTTAAAGGACTTTTGATGGGATTAGAGCTATCCTCTTCACATTTCTAAGTGTTGTAGAGAGGGAGAAGAGTGGAAAGAGTGTTCTAATATAGAGATATGGCTTTATCACTAAAGGAGAGTAAGAGTAATGGTGATAATAAGTTTGTGTATAAGGATGCTTAGACTTATTTTAATGGAATCTTAGCATTGAGTCTGGAGTGGCTTACTGATAAATTGGGAAGATTGAAGAGGAATTATCTATTCTACACAACAAGTTGAGTGATATGTATCACCATTACAAACACTTGGAGTGATAGATAAAACTCTAATTCAACCATATGACATGCTTCCAAGACTATCAGGCAACCATGAATAACAACAACAAGTGGATTGATGATAGTTTTGCTCAAGATTTTCCCAGTACCCCTTTCTGCAATTGGCTTGATCATAATTATCTTGCGGGAGAGAAAATGCGTGCAATATCATTCATAACTAATCTTAGATTATTATGTGAAAAATCTGTTTGTATTTAGTGTTGTGTAATTGTGTGCTAACTTTGAATTTATGTGACTCCAGTACTATGAACTAATGTCTTATGTCGTATTTGCTTTTAATGAATCTATGTAATATCTGTTTGTATTGAACAAATTATTATTATAAGAAAAGTATCATGTTTTTGTTGGTAATACTTGTTTTAGTGTGCTTGAGTGATTAGATCGACTTAATTTTAAGTCGCACGCGCAATTATAGGAAAGTTGATGATGCTAATTAACTATTGAATAAATGATTAAATCTGACTTTTTATGGTTCAAAAATATTATATTTGCTATGGTCTTTTGAATAAAACAAAAATTCCAAAATCTAAAATGTAGAGTACTGGCGCCCAAGCGGCCAAGCTGTCTCATAGGCACCGAACCGACAGAAATTGCCTTAAACCACAAAAAATTTGAATCGGTGCCTTACCTTCTTCACCGCGCTTCGTCTTCTTCCTCTGGTTTTCATGATTTTTCACCCTGGGGCTTTTCGATCTTGCTTTTTTTTTTTAAGGATTATTGGATCAAATCTTTGGAAATCATCATCATTGGGTAAGAGCTTAACTTTGCGCTTGGAAATTTTGATTTTCACCATGTATTTTCTCCACAATGTGATTTGGGCAAAAAATGAAAAAAATTGAGATAAAATGGTGGAGAATGCATGGTGAAGAAATTATTTTCTTGGAAAGCACTTGTAGGAGTCCGTAGAAATTGATTTTGGATTTTATTTAGATTTTTATTCAATTTTTTTTTTAAGATTGTAAAATGGCTCCTAAACTAAGATGGCTAAAGGCAAGAGTTCTTATGATTCTAAGAAGTTTGTTAGTCTTGCAGCCACTAGATCGTTACAGTGAAAATTTGATGTCAAAGAAACTTATTCAGTTGCGGGCTTTTCTTTCACCTACTGGTTTAGTTGAAAATCTTATTATTGCTAGGAATTAGGAAGTTTTCAGCTTTTTTTTGTGATGCCACCATTATTTTTGTTGTTCGAGAGTTTTATGTGAACCTCTCTGAGGAATCTAATGATTTATTTTTTGTGAGAGAAAGACAAGTGTACTTCAACCCAGTTTGGATGAACACATTATTTTAGCTGTCTGATGTGACTAATTGCTTTTATTCTGAGTTTGATCCTTTTGAGGGAGAGTTGTAAGAGATTATTTCATATCTGTGGAAGCTGGAAGGTAAGAGGTAATAAAAAGGTAGTAAGGCATGAAATTATTTTATCTCTGCTCGTCTTCTCCCTTCCAACCACTTGAGTGAAGTGACTTGAGATAGGGCTCTATTGAACTATTGCATTTAGATGATGAATTCGATTGACATTGGCTCCCTAATGTATAAGAGCATTTTTTTGATATTCTAGAGGAGAAACTACAACATGTTTGGGTTGCCTTTCTCTTATTTTTATGTTATGCAAGCAATCAAGAGTTAGAATTGAGTCTTGGGAGGAGTTGCTTCAGCCACTAAAGCCTATTAGATGGGCTAATTTAGATGCATATGGAAGACCTCGAGGTAGAGCTGCCGATGCACCAACTAATTCAGTTTTGAGACCTTCTACTTATGGTGCTTCTTCCTTATACACTGTCATGGAACAATTGTTGATTCAACAGGGAGATATTCTATCATTACAGAGTCAATATACAAAATGTAGAAGAGCATATGGATCATTATGATGAGTATTTACAAAGGAAGAGTGACTATGATGCTACTTTTGATGAAAATTTGGTGAAATTCTTGAAGGGCGATCATTCAGTTGAGTTTCCTACTTGTCCCAGGTTTTCCCTATATCAGAGTCACAGACCGATGAAGAATGATGATGATGAGGAGGAGGATGATGAGTAGATTATTGTTTTTATTTTCGGATGTAGGTTTTATTAGTCACCTTGATGTACTGTTGGTGGGTTGTGTGTTAAACCTTTTTTTTATTTTAATGCATTATTGTTTTACTTGTGCTCCTGTTATTTAGAAATGCCTGTGTGTTAGATTAGTATTTCACTTTGCAAGTTTCATGCTTTATATTTTAGTTTAAGATTTACTATTGCCAATACTTGTTTTTACTACTTGTGCTTGTACTGATTCTTTTACTTAGAACCTTTAGATTTTTCTCTTTCTTCATGCTTATATTGAGTTGTACTATTTTAAATTAATTAAAATTTTGAGTTTGGGGGAAGGGAGAAAAACTTTAAAAAAAAAAAAAAAAACTAAACCTTATATGTCCTTAACAAACCATATTTTAAAAATTATTTAACATAACCAGTGGTATATGGTGTTAGATTTAGATAACTATGTTTTTTTATTTCAGTAATCTTACAGTAGACTTAAGTAAAAGTTTTAGATAATAAATTTTAGTTTTAGAGTTAAGATATTTAGTATAAGAGTATAGGATTATGCTTTTACTATTTAAATTAAAGAAAAATGTATGTTTGAAATATTAAGGATTATATATATACACTTAAAAAAAGAAGGATTGAGACTCTATGAAAAATCTTCTTAAAGCTAATACACATTATGAAGTAAAAAAATATAAGAAGTTCTTAATTTTAAGAAGAGGATAATGAAGTTCACAATCATTAAAGTCTATCTAAATAGAATAATCCTCACATAAAAATAAAATAAAAGAGAAAAAGAAAAATCAAAAGAAAAAGAAAAGCAAAAAAGAAAAAAAAATATGTGGGGAGAAGCTTGAGAAGATGCCTAATAAAAAATTAGTTTAAATGGATGTAACTTAAGGAAAATGACTTAATTACATTTTTGAACTTATTCTTAATTTTTAAAGTATCAACACCTTTACTAGTAGAGCTTTCATGAAATTCTTTTCCTTTAATTCTTTTGAGATTCCTATGTGTAACAAATTACAATTATTCTTGAAATGAATAGAAAATCAGAACTCCTAGACTTGATTACTAGATATTCTTGCATTTTGGTTCTAACCTAGGTTATTAAAAACTTTTCTAAAGTTTTACTATGACAATTATAAAGCAAAAATAATACAAATCTTTATGCAAAACCCACTACCATAAGTTTTATATTTTTATTTATAGAAAAAGGGTTACTTGAGAATAAGTAACGTTTAAGTTTGGGGGAATTTATACACCTTAAAAATACATGTTTTAAATATACGTTTAATGCTTATTTTATGCACATTTTTGATGATATTATGTTTTAATGAAAGGTATTTTGCATGTTTTTGGTTGTAGGTACAGGAAATGGAGTTTATATGAAATGGAGCAAAATTGAAGGCAAGCTGGAGCTATGGAACAGTGGTGCCTAAGAGCCAGATCCAACGCTCAGGCACTAGACAATTATGCGATCCTAGGCGCCAGAGTCGGTTAGAGCATTATATGTTGAATTTAGACAAATTTTGAAGAGGTTTCTGAAGCAACCCTTGGTTATTTTTAGAGCTTTACATATTCTGGCCGAAAGGGGGACGTGAGGAGGACTTTTGGAAAACTTTTAGAGGCTTTGGTTTTACTTTGGTGTGAGTCTTGTGAGTGAGACCACCATAGTGAAAGTGTGGTGAGTTCTTATGTTGTCTGAGTATTGTTTGAGTCTTGTAGAGTCAAATACATTTAAGGGACTTCATAGTTTATTTGGAAAAAAGTCAAGATAAGTAATTTATATTTTTATTTGAGTTTTACTATCTTTTGTGAACTTGATTGTCAATATAAATTCACGTGTTTTTTTTATCTCCATGAATTATGAGTAGTTTCCTTGGTTTCTTCTTGCTACGAGAAATGATCATGTGTAATATGCAAATGGTTTGAAGAATTTTTTTTTTAAAATTTGAGATGACACTTTCACCTGAACTTCATTGACTTTGAAATGTAGCCAGTTATGAGGTTAACATCTGTTGTGAAACATAATGACCTGGGAGGGCTATGATTTCACTCAACTTATGAATGCCACGTTGACCTTTAGGATGGGAGTGTGGTGCTCAGTTCGTTGGTTAGCACAAATAGATAGGGAGATAATTTTATTGGGCGTAGAAGTGATGTTTCTAGGGTGAAATGCTAGATTCTTATCATTTCAGTTTGGAATTTGGATCTAAGGGTCCCTAGTAGGTCCTATAAAGAGGGCAAGTGGGTAATCTAGAAGTGAGAGACTAGAATCTACTCAGCACCACTACACTAGCTGGAATAAACTTTAGGCTAGCCGACATTCTTTACAAACACCAGGAGGGGGTAAATGATAGATATGCTCCTATTTGTCACAATACCACATTTGATGTTTAAACATTCAAATTTTACACTGATTATCATCTCTAAGCAAGGGGAAAGAACTTCTTATAGCATACTTTCTTTTATATATTATTGGTTTGCATTTACTTTTTTGCTTAGAATCAAATCCAGCATAAATTTAGTTTTCGTCTTTCTAAAAATTTAGACATTCATCTCCTTTAAGTTGTGTTTGCAGTTTATAATAGAAACTTTTCTAAGTCATTATAAAAAGATATGGCTTCCCTGTGGGATCGATATTGAGGGTTTTAAGAAAACTCTATATTACTTGAAACAATACATATACTTGTGTAGTATCCTTAGTGTGAAAGCTCATCTTTTATTTTCTAAATCATTTTATTTGTTTACACTACCTGTTAAATATAATTTGGGCCAAGTTTTTTGGCAAACTTTTGGAACAAAGATATCTGCGTAATTGCGGGTCGGGTCAGTGGATATACTTGACCTATCCTTACAAGGTTTATTTCATGTAAGCTCTCCACGTTCTTCTATTATTTGTCACCTTTGTAGTATGTTCATCTCTTCTGGTTCCTCTCTTCTCCTGAACATTAACATGAATAAGAAGAGAGGCTTATTCAGAAAAGGGAAATATATGACAATGAAAAAATTGACGACTCATTTAAAAATGAAAAGAGAAGGGAACGAAAATAAGGACTTGGTATGATCAACATTAGAAATTAGAATAACACAGTCATACCATAACACAATGATACTTAGAATTCTTAGGGCAACCGATAACTCTGTGTGTGAGGAGCATCCTTCCTACGAAGGCTGCTATATAACATTTAATAATGGCAAAGCCTCAAAATCGAGTAGAATTCAAGCACGGAGGGACTCATTTGAAAGGTTTTGATGAGAGAGACATAACGGTGAATCCTATTTTTAAAAAAATGACTTATTGAAAAAAAAATTATGTGAGATGTACTTTTCATGCGTGAAAATTTTAACTGCACAATTTTATGTAAAAACAGTATCCCATGACTAACTAATTGGTTTGCATGATTTCATATATGATTATGAAATGCAAGCAACTTAAAGAATATGATTTGGATCACTATATTGACTTTGTCGAAGAAACTGATTATTTTTGGGTTTGCGATGAAAATCGTCATTTGAAAATTTAAATTGATAAATTTTACATAAAAATTGTTTCGAACGATCATCAAACTTGTTTGCACAATATTTATAAGTAATCATAAGCCTCACACAACTTTCAAAATGAAGACTTGAAACCTACAATAATCTTGGGAAAGAAAATAATAATTATAGGATTTTAAGTGATTAAATTAAAAAAAAAATTTAAGTTTATCCTTGAGTTTAGTTAAAATTTAGTGTGAAGTTTGTTTTGATTTCTTTTGATTTTTTGTTAAGTTAAAAATTTAATTTTCTTAAATTAGGGCCTGTTTAAGATCATGCTCAAGTAAAATCCAATAAAATTAGCCAGGAAAACATGGTTGACAAAAATTGAGGTCAACACATAGATTTGCAAATTGTGACAAGTCTTTGACAACGTCATCTAGACCAACATATAACCCTGTGTCTTTAGTAAATTAATTTAGCAAGCTAGGAAGATAGTCTTCATTATTCTCTTGTTTAATCTCTAGACCAAGTGTGCTTGATAAATAAATATAAATGCTGGAAATCAACAACTTATACATTTTCTCACGAATTTCATGAATTGATCAACATTCTCTCACGAATTTCATGAATTGATCACTGTATTCGACCGCTTAACTTTGAATTCAATTCATTATGATCAAAGGTATATGATGAAAGCAGCCTAACAAATATTTTGATGTACATTAATTGCTTTAATCATAACTAGATATGATCGGGGAGTTGTATCATGCCAATAAATAAAGAGTTCGATGGTGATTGCAACAAAATAAATGAGACAACACAATGATAACATGGTAGATCTAGTCCCTAACACATTAGGATAGCTATATATTTAGAATAAATCCAAATAAAAACAATAAAGCAGGTGAAATTAAGACATGTAATGCTTTTTAGATGTCTTTTGAATTTTCCTTAAAATTGGGCAGGGTTTGTTCAACGTACCGCTTTGTCAAAAGAAAAAAAAGGTCAACAAAAAAGAACCGGTCCAGTAGACCCACAGCGGGCAAATAATAACCGTCGATCATGACCTCCACATTAGATCCAAGCCCCACTCTTGCAACGGTCCAAATCAACCGGCTTAGTGGGACCTACTTGATAAACCGGCCGGCTGAAACTGCTCCGTGTGCTTCACTTCCTATNCCCAGTAGACCCACAGCGGGCAAATAATAACCGTCGATCATGACCTCCACATTAGATCCAAGCCCCACTCTTTCAACGGTCCAAATCAACCGGCCTAGTGGGACCTACTTGATAAACCGGCCGGCTGAAACTGCTCCGTGTGCTTCACTTCCTAGAGTCTTGCAGTCCGTTTCTTCTCACACATTAATTTTTTCCGTATTTAACAGTAAAAAAATAGAAAAAGGATGCCGGAGAGGGAAGGTAGAGTTGTGCAGAAAATAAACGTCCTAATCTTTCTCTCTCTCGCTCTCTCTGTTCATGAGTCATGGCGACCAAGCCGCCTCAGTTCGATCTCTGGCTTCCGCGTTAAGAATCCTTAAGCGGACTATGCTATGGAAGACTAATCCACTAGTTTACTAGTACACTTGCTGTCCTTCTTTCTCTATCTCAAGCGATTTACGACTAACACCGATCGATCTTCTTGAACGCTGTCCATTCGACAAATTTCGGTCGGTTTCCAATCGCTTGNGGATGCCGGAGAGGGAAGGTAGAGTTGTGCAGAAAATAAACGTCCTAATCTTTCTCTCTCTCGCTCTCTCTGGTCATGAGTCATGGCGACCAAGCCGCCTCAGTTCGATCTCAGGCTTCCACGCTAAGAATCCTTAAGCGGGCTATGTTATGGAAGACTAATCCACTAGTTTACTAGTACACTTGCTGTCCTTCTTTCTCTCCCTCAAGCGATTTACGACTAGTATGGGTTTGTTTGACACCGATCGATCTTCTTGAACGCTGTCCATTCGACAAATTTCGGTCGGTTTCCAATCGCTTACAGTTTTTGGCGAGGTTCAAAGTGCCGATCTCCATCTGTTTCCCTCTCCCTGCTCGCCTGACCTCCGATGTGGTTGGTGTAGTCAACCGACTTTACTTTGGAATCATAGGGTTTTGATACGCTGTCGATTCTTTTTGGATGGTTTGATTGATTGGAATGTGTTTTGTTTGGTTTCAGGGAGTAAGGAGGAGGAGGAGGAGGGGGAGGCTGAAGAGGAAGGTGGAGAGCAGAGAGCGGATGCTATTCGACAAGGCGGATACGAGATGTACGTGCGGGAGTGGTGGAGTGGTGAATCTGCAGATGATGAGCTCGATCGTGAAGGAGATTCGGGAGCCATGCCTTTATCACTCCCCAACTAAGGTCAGTTTATTTCAAAGAAAAAAAAATGAAAACTAGATTCAGTTTAAACTCCACATTTGGCTGCAGACTCTGGCTTCTTAAGGCTTGTTTGGCTTGTTTTTCTTTTCTAGTTTTATCAATGATTAAAAGTTATTCATATTGTTTTGTTTTAATCTTTAAGGTGATTTTTGTTTTATGAAGCTTTCTGCTGTTAGATTTGGTTATTGGATCCCTTACAGTTGACGTTTAACTGTTTTTTCTTCTTTTACGACTTGTACGATAGAAAAAGAACTTGAGGCCAAGGAAAATCNCTCCCCAACTAAGGTCAGTTTATTTCAAAGAAAAAAAAATGAAAACTAGATTCAGTTTAAACTCCACATTTGACTGCAGAATCTGGCTGCTTAAGGCTTTGTTGGCTTGTTTTTCTTTTCTAGTTTTATCAATGATTAAAATTTGTTCATATTGTTTTGTTTTAATCTTTAAGGTGATTTTTGTTTTATGAAGCTTTCTGCTGTTAGATTTGGTTATTGGATCCCTTACAGTTGACGTCTAACTGTTTTTTCTTCTTTTTACGACTTGTACGATAGAAAAAGAACTTGAGGCCAAAGAAAATTGGATACCATTTTTAGCTAATTTGGTTTGTTATGAAATGCTTCGACCATATTCATGGATTCCAAGAGCATTTTTTGCACTAAAATAGAAACAGTTTTACTTCATATCATTTTGCTTTTGCAGTTTGTAAAATATTCCTCTTTAGTGATCGAACATCTTATCGCATATGATTTTTATGTCACTCGATTTTAAATTCAGGTTAAATATGAGATTTGAATCCCTAAGCTATATTGAATACATGGTAAGCGAGTGAAACAACATAGAAACTTCTGAATTGCGCTTTTAAAAATTGCTTTCTCGTTTTTTTCCTTCCCCACTTGTGTTGTGTCCATTTCTCAAATATCGATGATTTATACTGATTTTAGTTATCCAATTATTTTCCAAGAAAAATAAATTTGTCATGAAAACTTCCTTTATCTCCTTGAATCTCAAGATCATGATGCTTATATGTTTTCTAATCAAATAATTTCATGTTGATCAGTGTATATTTTTTCTTTTGTCTAAGTGCCCTGATCATGGGAGGACTCTTTTGAATATTTAGTTACTAAGAAACCTGATACAGTGCTATTGTTCAGGAAATGCAATGTTTAACAATGATTGTAGGCTGTGTGCACTCAAGTTCAAAATATATAATAGCTTAAAAGTCTTTCTCATTTTGAGCAAACACAACAAGGATGTTCTTTTAAGTTTTCTTTGAATAGGTCCCACCGGATTGTACTAAGTCATATATGTTGGACATTTAAGTTGTAGATCACTTCCTGTAGTAATTTTTTTTTTCTCAGTGAACAACCCTTAATCATTATATTCATATTCATCTCTATATTACCTATGCTTTGGTGATGGCAGTAGTGGTTTTTATTTCATTGGCCGTTCAAAGGTGAGGCAATCGAATTTACTCTCAATGAAGAGCTATTCTGATGGCACAAATGTATAATATGGGCTTTCTTTATTTTTGAATGAAGTAAGTGACATAATTTATTGCTTAGACAAATTGCTTGGGCCGCTTTACATTCATCTATGTTATTAGTCTTAGTTCAACTATATGAGGTTTGGTTTTG
The DNA here is from genome assembly GCA_002079205.1 of Phalaenopsis hybrid cultivar. Lineage (NCBI taxonomy): Eukaryota > Viridiplantae > Streptophyta > Magnoliopsida > Asparagales > Orchidaceae > Phalaenopsis > Phalaenopsis hybrid cultivar. Next base: position 122,101 of record JXCR01147544.1, on the reverse strand, counting down.
GTTTTATGAATTCTTATTTTTCACTCATTCAAAAGGCAACTTATGATGTTAAATTCGTTTTGATGCAAATCATTTTGAATGAATTTTATCCATTTTTAGTTAGGTCTAGTTTTTTTGTCTTTTTAATTCTCTTATAACAAATTTCATCTACTTGTCTAATTTATGCATTATTTATCATTCATTTTACCTGCTCAAACCACCTATGTTTATTTTTATGTACATTATCTTAAATTTTTTTGAAAAGGCTTGGGGATATTTTAAAGTTTACTATGAAGCTGGAGATATATAATGCAATTGCATTGTGTCCTGTATGCATGGGGAACTAGTTATTGGATATTGTGCGAAATTTGCTCAATCTTATGAATCATTTTGATTTTTTTTTAATTAAAATTGTTGAACATTGTCCCTATTGATATTGTTACTTAGCTAAGGGGGTAATAAGGTTGTAAAGAAGTAGAACATGAATGGGATTTGGTTTTATTTTCCCATGTTTTGTGATTATTGACTAAGCATAAATGAGATAGAGTTTATTAACAAGTTGAAAAATTTATGTTCATGCTTGACCCATTTATGATTAAGCTAATTATGAATAACTAGCCATGTTGATGATCATCAATAGTTTCAAATATATATCAATTGATGACTCCAATTGCATAAAAGAAAGATATGTTTTTCATAGCAAACATTTTTTTATTATTCATTGAACTTAAAACATGTGTTGTTCATGATTCTACGAGTATGGTAGATGGTTTTTAATACTAAAGTGCATATATTATATATTGAGCTTACATAGCGTTGAAATTTATTGAAGAGTTAACAATTAAGATTAGTAGAACAAAGATTGATTTATTGATATGCTAGTTTAGTAGATGTAAAAGTGATAATTAGTAGTAAATATCACTTAATGATTTGTGTTGCTTAAATGTGGTGGGTTTAAGTACCTTGGATTTATTAGTTAATAGAACAAGGATAAAAAGGTGAAGTTAAATCTAGATGTTTAAAACTAAAAGTGTCTTGGGAGTATAACTATGTAAGAGATTATCATGTATAACCAAACATAAATTTAATTGCAGTTAGATCTCGTTTGGGAGTAATTCATCTTTCAGAAAAGTTCTTTCAAAAGTAACAGTAGAAAAAGTTTTGTCATAAATGTACGTAAGTGCAATACTTTCCTTTGAATATAAAATTTCCTATATACTTTTTAACACTATTTTTTATCTCCGTTTAAGATATTCCCTCACTGAATCTTTCTTTATGGAGCTTTCCCATAGTATGGTAAAAGGGTAAAATTAACTTTTCCTTTGCAAAATCACGGGCTGCTTTTGGAAAAGCTCAGAGATATTTCAGGTGGGAAAACAACAAAAAATGTCTTTCCAAAAAACGTGCGTTGCCAGAAATTATGTAGCCAAACAACAAAAAACAAAAAATGGTGTTATGCAAATGTATCACTCTATAAAAGCCCGTTCAAACGAGTCCTTATAGTAATTGCTCTATATGCATTAGTGTTGGACAACAAAGATGTTTACTTGCTAATACTTTCTGTATAATAAACAATACAATTTAATGGAATTGTGTTAAAAATAATATGAATAGTCAAGCATCTTAATCATTTGTCAGTTGATCATAAACAAATGCCTACAATTATTATTCTATTATCATTCAATTATTTCTAAAATGGCAAAATAGTTTTATGAAATCTTGTAATGAGATATTCTTGTGTTAAGTCTTTTTTGGTTGAGTCTCCGCTCTTGAGGATAATGATCTAGTTCTTTAAACTGTGATTCTGCAATTTACTTTGTACAAATCGCTTATTTGAAATTTATGATGTGCAGATTATTTTGAGAACAATTAATTGATCTCCAGTAAAAAAATTGAACTTGGTTAAAGATTTAATTGGTNTTATGAAATCTTGTAATGAGATATTCTTGTGTTAAGTCTTTTTTGGTTGAGTCTCCGCTCTTGAGGATAATGTTCTAGTTGTTTAAATTGTGATTCTGCAATTTAGTTTGTACAAATCGCTTATTTGAAATTTATGATGTGCAGATTGTTTTGAGAACAATTAATTGATCTCCAGTAAAAAAATTGAACTTGGTTAAAGATTTAATTGACATTTCTTCATTAAACATTTGATGACACAGAGAAGCAAGATGCTCAATCCAGAAAAGTGGCAGGCAGTTTTCGATGGTGACGGGAAGCTTCCAGGCTTCCGGAAAGCTCTTAAACTGATCATACTAGGCGTAAGTTATTTGGTTGTACTATGCACTGTTTTGTTATTTGAATTATATCTTTGTGTTTCTTAATGTTGTGCTGCCATTTCCTATTATTACTAACGAAGAAAGTCTGCCATGTTCTATAGTTTTTCCTTTAGTTTGTTTCAATTTTGGGCTAGTAATATGTTCGCATTAAAGTATGATCATATGTTGACTATAGAAGCTTTGCTTTAGCCCCAATAAGGATAACTTATGTTTTGTCATGAACTCCTTGTAAATCCAACATGACCTAAAATTTGGTCACGTTCTTTCTTACAGTCCTAGTAAATTTGCCCTTCGGATTGGGTTGGTTAAACTTCTCTTTTATATTGGGTTTGTGTTTATCCATGTATCTGATGTTGTTCAAAAACTTGGCTCAGAACGGACATTGTATTGAGTTGAGCAACACCAATTTGATGGTTTAAGTAAATATTATTTTTTAACTAAGCAGATTATTTTTCTCTTCGAGGTGATCAGTTGGCAGATCTTTAAGCTAGATGATTGTTCTAATAATGAAATTTAGTTTTACTCTTTAAACTCTGATTGATTCATCAACTCCTAAAACTTATTAGATTTATTTTAGTTTATTTTTTGTTCTCAAATAACTCAGGACCAAAGTTGAAGAAAACTTTATTTATTACCGCACATTCTGGCATCCTATTTTCCCATATTTCCACTTTGTGTTTGATCTGCTGTTTAGGCCTTACAATTTTTTCTAGAAGTGTATTGGAATATTTTTCTCTTCCCATCTACTTAAATACACAGTCATTATTCTTAAGCTGTTGTTTTTTCCCATCTATCAGGGTGTGGATCCTTCCATAAGAGCTGAAGTGTGGGAGTTTCTTCTTGGGTGCTATGCTTTAAGCAGCACTGCCGATTACAGGAGGCGGCTAAGAATGGCTCGAAGGTTTTGTTTTGAGTATTTCACCTTTTTTTTGTAGTTTAGTAAATGTTTTATTGATCGCTCAACATGTTACAATATTCCTTTATAAAGATTGTATTTGTTATCTTTAAATTCACATTATCATCTTTTCCTTTTTTTTTCTTATTGTTTTGGAAAGTTGTATACGATATAATGCAAATTTTCTTTTTGTGATTTGATGATATTTATTTGTTGCTGTTATTATGTGTCATCAACTTTTATGTGTTATGGCTATGGATTTTGAGCAGATAATTATTAGATGTTCCATGATGTCTTTTTTTGCCATTTTTAGATTTTAATTTTTTAAACTTATTGAACTTGAGAGGTAAGTGTGAATAGCGAATGTTTGTGTTCGGAAAATTGGAGTTTGGATTTTATTTGTGCTTAATTTTCATTTTAAAATCAATTGTCTAAACATTTATAAGTACGTGATAGGAACTACCTAAAGCAAATATTTTATTACAATAATTCAAACAACTCAACTCAAATAAAAGCAAAAAACTACCTACAATTCAAAAGGTAGGCAAGGTCTCTTAAACTATTACTTCTAAGACTCCATACATCAATTACAAGCCTCCCCAACCCTAAACATAATAAGCCTATTCATACCAGGTAATTTTAATAAGAATCAATGACAGAACTACCCTTTTATCCTGCGCCTAAAATGTCTTCAAATTAATTTGTAAGTTCGGCATGGTGGAAAGCATCATCGGTGCCAATCTAACATTACTCATTTCCCAATAAGACACATTATCTTTAAGGTGGAAAAGATGAAACTGTTGCTGGATCAAGTCGTATGACTTTCACGTGATGTCATAATTTGATAACCCTTTCCACTTAATCAACACTTCTTTCCCACATGTTGATTTCTGGCACACTCTTTTTTAGCTCTAGTGACTCAAAGAAAACTTCCATATCCTCCGTCAAGATTGGGGGAATTGAAGAAGGGCATGTTATCACCAATAGTGTCTCAACTATGATATATGGAAAACTGGATGAAGTGCCGATGAAGGTTGCAATTTTAGACGATAAGTCACCCCTAATGTGCTCTATGATCTCATAAGGTCATTGTCTTCTGTTCATAAGACCAAAGTTTTAAATACACCATATCTCCTATCACAAACTGCCCACCCTTTGATGTCTATTGGCTTGTTTCTTCATAAGTTGTGCTTTCAATAGATGTCCCTCAATTCTACCAGTATCTTGCCCCTCTCTGTGTACAACTCCACCAAAGACCTACATTGTACTGTGTCCATAATGCTCTAGATGATGTGGATCGCGACCATACAATATTTTAAAACTGGTAGCTTGAGAAGGTGTATGATATGATGTGTTGTATCATATCCTGCCCAACATAGCTATTTCACCCACTGCTTGGGTACGTCAGATACAAACAAACACACATAGGTCTCCATGCTCCGATTAAAAACTTCTGACTGTTTATTTGTCTGCGGGTGATATGCTATACTTTTCTTTAATACTATCCTTTGCATTCTAAATATCTCCCTCCAAAAATGACTAAAGATCTTGTCTCAACTCAACATTATCAATTTGGGGATCCCATGCAAACGGACAACCTCCCGTATAAAAATGGCGGCTGAAGTGTAGGGATGAGATAGAGGTATAAAGTTCGCAGACTTGCTCAGTCAATCCACTATCACCAAGATGATTGGAAATCCTTCTTATTGAGATAAGCCATGAATGAAATCCTTCGTCATATATTGTCACACTTTCTCCGGTAATGCTAGAGGCTGTAGCAATCCGCAAGTGCAAAGGCTATATATCTGTGTCGTTGGCAGACATCACCCCTTGAAATCATGTTCTCCACATTTTTCCTCATTCCCACCAAATACATTCTGCCGCTATCTTTCGATCTATTTTGAGCACGTCAGAATGCCGCTCGATAGCATTTCTATGAAACTCATGTAATATCTTCAGCATGTGCCTTGAATTTTGGAGTATTACATAACATCCCCGGTAGAGTAATCGTTGACTACAACTAATTAATCAGAATAGTTGTTCTTTCCTTTTGTTAAAACTGACCTAATCTTGCTCAATTCTTCATCTACTTCTTTGTCCTATCTCAGGACCTCCTAATCTAAATCGAAGGATTTGACAATGCTAATAATTGAGATCCTCCACACGTAACGATAGGACATCATCAGTCTTATTCTTTAATCACGGACTATAGTGCATCTCAAAGTCATATCCCAGTAGCTTTGACAACCACCATTGATGCTCCTCAACCACCATTCACTATTTTAACAAAAATTTAAAACTACATTGATCCGTGTGTACTAAAAAATGCATTCTCGACAACTAAGGTCTCCATTGTTCAATGACAAGCACAATTTCCATGAGCTCTCACTCATATACTTGAGTCTTACCCTCGCTGTCAATACTTGATTGAAGTAAGCAATGGTGATTGAAACTGCATGAGAATTTGACCTAACCCATAGCCTGAAGCATCCATCTCTACAATGAATGGTTGGCTGGAATTACATAATGCCAGTATTGACACATTCTTCATGTCCTTTAACTTTCAAATGTTTGGGGTGCTTCTTCCCTTCACTTAAAGTTAACCTTCTTCAAGTGCTCAATCAATGGCCACACAATCAAACTGTAAACTTTCACGAACTTCCGGTAGTATCCTATAAGTCCCAAAAATCCTCTAAACCCCTTTTAAGCTTTGAGGTAGTGACCAATCCAATATAGCTGCTATCTTCTATGGATATGTTGACGCTCTTGTAGCCGGCATCACATGTTTTACGTAATGCCAGTATTGACACATTCTTCATGACATTTAACTTTTCAAATGCCTGGGGTGCTTCTTCCCTTCACTTAAAGTTAACCTTCTTCAAGTGCTCAATCAATGGTCACACAATCAAACTGTAAACCTTCACTAACTTCCGGTAGTATCCTATAAGTCCCAAAAAATCCTTTGAACCCCTTTTAGGTTTTGAGGTAGTGACCAATCCAATATAGCTGCTATCTTCTATGGATATGCTGGCGCTCTTGTAGCTGACATCACATGTCTTCGTATTCCACCTGTTGAAATAGGGAACCTGAAGGAGCACACAATTACAAAAAATTAATTCTAGTCGACATAGCCAAACCGAAAGTGGTGTACCTACATAACGATTCAAAATAGTGGGCGACATAATTACGTCGAGTAGCCGCGCAGCTATGCCACGATATCCTTTGTTTCAGACTCTGTAGCAGAGTGACTAACATAATTATGTCAAGGAGCGGTGTGATTACATTAGGTGTGGTTAGTCTTTCGATTCAATTTTTTATAACCTCGATTCAAAGGGAGCGTATCTCTCTTGCACATTGTGAACTTTCAAAGGGCTTTTTTTTCGGAGTTGTGATGTTCAAGAAGTGAATTCCAGATTGTACTATTAAGAGACGGTTTTGGAGCATAATTTTTATATGTTTCTATGGTATAGAGAGAAAATCTGAGCTGTGAAAATTTTTGTATGTTTCTCATTTTATAGTGAAATTTTGGTGGTGTGACTTTGTAGTTTTTTCCCTTTAGGTTTTTTCACGTCAAATCTTGGTGTTTGTATTTCTAGGATTACTTTGTTGTGTGTATCTATTCAATATTTTATTTTTCAGATTTCTCAAACTGGTGATTATTTTTTTGTTGTATGATTTTGATTGTAAATCGATCGAAGCCAGAGTTTTCATCCCAACAAATAATATCATAGAGGTGTATCTTTTCTGAAAATCTTTTGATTCGAGTGGGAGCAATGACCTAATGAAGTCAGGTTCAAAGTGGAAAAGTTTAATGATTGAACCTTGTGTTCGAGAAAATGCAAATGAAAGATTTATTATATTAAAAAAAACTATATCTGTCACCATAAAGAATTAGCAAGAAGCTTAAAACTATGACATTGGAAGAATAGGAAGTGTTGGATCAAACAACCCTAGGTTTGATTCATTTTCCACTTTCTTCGTTTGTTGTTTTCAACTAGTAAATGAGAACATGACAACATTGACAAGAATGTATGAGAAACCTTTAGCGTAAATAAAGTTTTTCTGATAAAGAAGTTATTCAGTTTGAAGATTGCGGAAGATATTTTGGGGCTAAACCCTTGAACAATTTCAATACTATGACAAACTGATTGTGTTTTGTGGTTATCAAATTTGATGTTAAGGTAAGGGCACTCTTAATTTTATCTTCATTGTCAGATAGTTGGGATGAACTGATTACAAAGTTGAGTAACTTTTCATGTAATTTGAAGGTTAACTTCGATGACATCGTACAGTTAGAGCTGAATGATGAAATTTGCAGAAAAATAGTGAAAGGTGAATCCTGAAGTTCTGCATTGAATGTTGAAAAAAGGGAATAAATTTGGACATAAATATTGATTGAAACAAATTCAAGTCCAGTAGAGGGAAGCCAAGGTCAGACAAATGAAATGATAGAAGTGAATGTTGGAACTGTGGGAAGAAATTTCATTTCAAGAAAGACTATAACTCCAAAAAAGGTTGGTGGTGACCGAGGCAAAAAACTCTATAGTTGTCTCCACATGCGAAATTCAAGGCTACTCTCTGGTTTTATATCTAGTCTGCACTGAATCTTGGATATTAGATTCATGTGCTTCTTTTCATGCGTGTCCCAACAAAAATGTGTTTTAAAATTACACTCAAAGTGATATAGAGAAGATTTATTTGAGAGATAAAGTTCTGCAATATCATGAGAAAAAGTGATGTTGATATCAAGTTGCCGAATATAATAATCTGGAAGTTCAATGAAATTAGATATTTTCTAAGTATGAATAGAAATTAGATCTCGATGAGGCAACTGCCAAAGTTTGTGTATGTGATTATTTTCAAAGGTGATTCGTGGAAAGTGACAGGGGGCAATGGCGATGGATCGAATAACGTTGAAGGTGCTCTTTATCTAATCAATGATTTGACATAGGGTTTGTTTGGGGCAACTGTTGATTATTTATAATCTACTGATAAACAAATAATTCTGATAATCTAATAATCTGCAGATTATCAGAATAATCTGGCTTGTTGTTTGAGACAACTTATCCAGAATAACTTATTGGTAGTTATGACTATATAAATGATCTTCTTACCCCTGTTTGGTAAAACTGTTTGGGGCAGCTTATTCAGAATAGCTTATTGATACTACATAAACATATAGCGCAGAAACATAAAATCACCACAGATGAATTTTATACTATAACATACAGTTCTCACACTCTTGTTAACACCAGAAAAAATAAAAACATGATAAAGACAAATACAACTACAATGAGAAATATTAAAATATTTTATTTCAAACTCTGACTATACCGGTCCTCAACTGCACTATCAACCTTGGAGAACATCGTATTCCCATCACTGCTAGCAGTTTAACAGGTGGGAGTGTCGGCCCATTGGAAGAAACCGCAACGAGCTGAAACACCCCTGCGACAACCGTAGAATTGTCTCTCACTGCTATGAGGTTGACACGAAGTAAGTAACGGAGCAGGTAGTCCACAATAACACAAAACAACTCTATCTGTCACTGAAATCCTAGAAGTAATGATGATATATCTGCGAAAAAAAGAAACCAAAAATTTGACTGTCAGATATATAAAAAAACAAACAAAAAAACCACTACAAAATGACTGTATATTGTACAAAGATAAGAAAAAATTGGTGGATTAGCTGCCATAGATAGCATCCGCTAGACTCCCTCAGTGCAGTCATCTCAACCACACCTCAACGTCATTAACTTCAAATTCACTATAGTCATTGTCCTCCTTAAGAACTGAAGGTCCAATCATAGTATCACATGGTTCTTTAAATATATTCAGATAATCATTATCAGCCATACTGAAATCCGTATCTGAACGTGAATGATTTCTGCAAGCCCCGTCTCACTCGAGCTGAAAGCATATTTCCCCGTTGCCACTACCCCTTTGAACATTATATCAAGTTTATCTTAAAAATCAGACTCAATTCCGCACCGCTTATATTTTTTCGCTGTCAGTATCGTCTAAAACAACAAATTTGGTTGAACATCATATTGTTGAATAAATTATGAAATACACTAATTGAAAAAGTAAGCCGTACCTCTAATTTCTCGGCCCACCATTCTTCCGGAGCATCAATTATTCTTTTTATTGGATCCAACCCCAACCCCGTTGATCCATGTTTTAGCTCTTTCCAAATCTTCCATTCTTTTTTCAGTTGATCCCATTTATTTTTAAACTTATGCCGATTATAATCCCTTCCAGTCAGTTCTTTAAACCTCTTCGATAAATTCTACCAACCTTCCTTGTTGAAGTACGTTGGTGGCCTATTTATCAATTCTATTTCTTTTATACATAAATCACAAAAAATGTTGTTTACTTCTTTATCCCATATAGCGGAAGGACCCTCTTCTTTAGACATGTTAAAACTATAAGGACCAAAAGTTTAATGCTCAAAGAATCTCCACAATGTTGAAATTAAAAAAAATAAAATAAAAAAAACAAGTACACAAAAGATTTATGTGGTTCGGTCAAAGACCTACGTCCACAGAAGACAAGACACGAATGTTTTTATTATGAACTTATTGAGGATACAATAATACCTAGTGCAGAAACACCTAAAACCGAAACTCCATAACATATTTCTACATAAAAACCATTAAGGAACAATACATTTCTATCTCAAAATGATAATACTTCAACCCTCATTTCTCAATATATATCACGCAGTGAATGATAAAGATAAAAGAGAAATATACAAACTATATATAATGCTTATGGCTGCAGGATTTGAGGTCACAGATAATGACCGCTGTGGAACGGGAGAGTTTCCATACAATTTTACCGGCCAAATTTCTTTACCCCACAAATATTTGTTGCATTAAAGCAATAATAGTTTCCATACCATTTCAGATATTGTTCTCACCACATTACAACAATGATAGTAATTGCCAATGCCATCAAAAGATCATAAACATATTGAAGAACAACTAAAGATTATTTTAAGCGCATTCTATCTTTCACATGACAACATTCAACACTGCCAAATAGAAATCAAACAAAATATCACTCAATAAGGACCTTTTCTCTGCATACTAACAATGCTAATATGAGGATCCCAAATCTTTCAAATGACAACATATCCCCAATGGTAAAAACCGCTTCTAACCCAAATACTAAAAACCAAAATGAGGATCCCAAATCCTACGGAACATTCCGAAGAACAAATTTTTAGGTTAAAAACCCTTGACGAGGAGCAGAGATGAGGAGACAAGAGAATTTCGAACCCCTAAAAAATTCCATACAAACGATACCAGGCGATAATCCCAGGCGACGATCAAAACTTCTAAAATGATATTCAGACGAACGATACCTGAAATATTGCAAATAATTTTAAAGGGTGCACGGGATCGAGGATTGATCCAGGAGCAGAGACGAGGCAGGGGGCCAGGAGCGGCGAAGAGGGAGAGACGATAGAGGGGAGATTGATCGCAGATCTAGGGCAAGACGAGATCTAAGGGGGCGCGAGATGGGGTCGAAGGGGCAGCTGGGCAATAAGATATTCCTTAACGCTGAAACGCAGGGGGTGAGAAGCGGCGAAGGATCCGATGGATTATAGCATAAAGCATTATGCGATTAATGCCACCGCAGTCACGAACGCCTTTTCCAAATGCGACCACGACGTTTCGAAAACGCCGAATGCACTATCAAGCTGCCCCATACGGGCCCATAATCTATTGATATGCTTGGAATTAAGGTTGATGCAAGTCTATGACATTGCAGACTTAATATATGTGCGAGAAATATATGATGTCCTTTTGAAGAAAACTTTTAGTTTTGAAAACTATGAATTTAGAGTTGTTGTGGAGATTTTGTATATGATAAACATAAGAAAGTTTCTTTCTCCGAGGCTGGGTCAATGGCAAAATTAGAGTTGGTGCATACTAATGTATGAGATCCTATTTCAATTTAGTCTATTAGAGATTCCCATTACTTTGTCACTTTCATTGACGATTATATCAGAAAGATCTGGGTTTATTTCTTAAAGTAAAAAATCAGACATATTTCAACTATTTAAGAAGTCAAAGATCATGATAGAAAATGAGATTTGAAGCTAAAGTGTCTTAGATCAGATAATAAGGGCTAGTATCGCNTTCGAGATCCGGAAGGATAAAGTGTAGAACAAAAATGGTTAACCACATAAACTCAAGGGAATAAGAATATATCCTTTGAGTTTATACAATCAATAGGGAGGTGATATTATTTGGGCTGAACATGGGATTTATGGAACTAAACCTATGACAAACAATCTTTCTTAAATTTCCGNTGAGCGCATGAACAAACCATTATAGAGTGTGGTAGGAGTATGAGGATGTATGCATGCTTGTTAAAGTAGTTCTGGGTATAAGCAATAAACACTATTATTGAGATCTCAGACGTATTTCAACTGTTTAAGAAGTCAAAGACCATGATAGAAAATGGGATTTGAAGCTAAAGTGTCTTAGATCAGATAATAAGGGCTAGTATTGTGTCAGAGGTTTGAGAATTACCATGCTTTAAAGGGATCAGACATGAATTCACTGTTCTAAGGACTCCATAGTAAAATTGAGTAACTAAGTGTATGAACAAACCATTATAGAGCGTGGTAGGAGTATGAGGATGTATGCATGCTTGTCAAAGTAGTTTTGGGTATAAGCAATAAACACTATTATTTATCTGATCAATCATGGCCAATCAGTATCATTGAAGGAAGACTTTCTCGAAGAAGTGTAGAGGGATAAAGAGGTGAATTTATCTCATTCAGAAATAATTTGGGTGTTCTGCATATGTTCACGTTGATGCGAGATTGAGAAGTAAAATTGACTTAAAATTTTTCAGGTGCACTTTCATTATGTATAACTCAGCGTGAACATGGGTACAAATTTTAGGACTATCAAAATCAAAAGTTCAATAGGAGCAGAGATGTTATTTCAATAAAATGAAAATGTACAAATGGCATGAGTTGAACTCAGGATTGCCAATTAGTTACTTCTCAAGAGTGCAAAAATATCGAGATAGAAGAAACTGGTGATTAGAATGATAGATAAAGAAAAAGTACTCAATCAGATGAAACAAAAGAAGTTCCTCAGTCACCTACTACTAAAGTAATGAGGTCCAACAAATTCTTGTGATCGACATGGAGGTATTCCTTTTTTGTATTGTTTATTGCTAAGTAATAGTGATGAACCAAAGTGCTATAAAGAGCCCTTTTAAGTTGAAGATTCTAAGAAGTAGGAGCTTACCATGGATGAGGAGATGTAGTCCTTAAGGTCAAATCAGACGAGATTTTACAATATTGCTAATTGACAAAAAGACACTGTATAATACAGGTTAAAAGAGTAGTCAAATGGTAGCAGACACTGTAATAGAATACTTGTGAAGGGGTTTCAACAAAAGCAATGAGTGGATTATACAAAGATCTTTTCCCTTACAGTGAAGATGGTGACTGTCAATTTTGTTGAGCTTAGGAGTAGAGGAAGATTTACATCTAGAGTAGATGGTTGTAAATATAAGCTTCTTACATGAAGATTTTGAAGTTAAACTATATTTGGTGCAACGACAAGGTTATGAGGTTCCACCGAAAGAAAACTTAGTCTACAGGTTGAATAAAGACCTCTATGGCTTGAAGCGAATCCCAAGTCAACAATATAAGAGGTTTGAAAGGTTCATGTAAGACAATGACTATATGAAAGATCAGACAAACCACATTGCTTCATAAAAAAATTGATAATTTCTATATCTTGCTCCTTTTGTATGTGAATGAGATGACTAATTGCAAATGTAGATATGAAGAATATTAGAAACTTGAAGGGGCAATTATTAAGTGAATTTGAGATGAAAGATTTATGTCCAACCAAGAAGACCTTTGGGATGAAAATCAACAGGGATAGGTGTGTAAGTATATTAAAGTTTTCTCAGACAGAGTATATTGAGACAATCCTTCACAGGTTCAACATGAGTGAGACAAAATTAATTTGCACTCCCTTAAGTAGTCACTTCAAGCTATCTAAAAAATTATTGCGTTAGTATGAAGCAGAGCAAACACAAATGAGAAGAACTATGTATGCTTTAGCAGTTTGAAGTCTGATATATGTTATGATATGTACGTGAACATATATTGCATATGTAGTTGAAGTGGTCAACATATACATAATCAATCTAGGTAAAACATTATTAGGAGGCAATAAAGTGGATTATGAGGAATTTGAGTGGAACAGTCATCAGTTTACAGGGATTTATCAATTCGGATCTGACATGAGATTTAGATGGTAGAAGAAATAGAACACCATATATCTTCAATTTGGGGAACACAACGATGAACTGTGTTTCCAAGTCGCAAAGGAATGTTGCATTTTTAACTATAGAAGTTGTATACGTTGTTGTAATTGAGGCTAGCAAAAAGTTGATTTTGCTACTGGGTTTTATGTAGAACTGGGCAAAGGGTAAAAAATTTAAATGTTTATAGTGACAATATGAGTGCTATCGATTTTGCTAAGAATGTTGTTTTTCATGCTAGGACAAAACTTATTCAACTGAGCTATCACTTTATTCGCTCTCTCCTAGAAGTTGGGCAATTATTTAGAGAAGATACACATCTTAGAATGCTATAGATATGTTGACTATGGTGGCGAGTAACAATAAACTGGAGCTTAAGCTTGGCTTCAGTTGGATTCTAGGAAGGTTGAGTCCGGAGGTGAGCCACTTTGCGGTACAAGACTATGCAGATGATACAAATGTTGGTACAGATCTGGAGGAGATTGTTCGGAACACTCAACGCCGCGAAGATGGCTCTTAGGCACTAGATATTGGGCGCCAGACAAGAAATTTTTGGCCATTTTCCGAGTGCTCGAAAAGTCAGCGCTTCATAGCACCTAAGCACTATAGTGCAACGCCTAGGTCCCGTAATGAACATAATATTTATGGCGTCCCAACACCAGCCATGGGTGCCTAGGCACCAATATGTATAGGTTGACAATTCCAACAGTTAGATTTGTTTCGCCGAGGGAAACTATATAAATGATGAAAATGAAGTTTGAGGGATTTTTCCTTCATTTCTTCTATAACCTCGAGCATGGAGAACTCGTGGAGAAGTCCAAACAACTCCAAGGAGTCTTGGAGAGAAGGAAGGAGAGAAAGTTTGAGAGGATTGATGAAGTGTAATACCTACTGTTTGTGACTTCATCCTATTGCTCTGTATTGGAAAGGAGATAAGTACATTCAAGGGCTCTTTTTCCTTAAATTTCTTGTTAAAACTTGGTCAATGTTGAATTCACTTAATTCAAAGTTTGATTGGATGTGTTTCGTCCTAAGTAGTGAGCAGTTCTTTTTGTTTATCCCTTGAAATAGAAATTTGGAAGGATAAAAATAGGATTTCTTTGATGATTTGTTCTTCAATTCTCTAAATAGTGTTGTGTTAACCCTTGATCTTAATTTTCAATCTACCCGACCAATAGGATAGTTAAAACTTATCGTGAACTTCGAGATCCGGAAGGATAAAGTGTAGAACAAAAATGGTTAACCACATAAACTCAAGGGAATAAGAATATATCCTTTGAGTTTATACAATCAATAGGGAGGTGATATTATTTGGGCTGAACATGGGATTTATGGAACTAAACCTATGACAAACAATCTTTCTTAAATTTCCGGGAGGGTATAAGAGAGACAATGCTCCTGATTGACACTAGGCCTTAATTACTTTCTCAATTCTATTTGTCATTGGACATATTCGAGGGGGAAATCTTTCTAAAACTTAACCTTCTTTCAATTTCTTCTTACTTGCTAGAATAATCTTACTTTTTAAAAATTAGAATTGAGACTCATTTAAACTTGTTAATTAAGATTTTCAGGCTAGGACCACATTAGTAAGGTAGAATTTCTTAAAAATTGAACTTATCACGTTCCCTGTGGGATCGACAGCTACAACAGAAATCTAAACCGATAGTACTGATACGCCACGTATACTTGCGTGAGTCGCTAGTGTTTCTCAACACTTTGGAGTGTGTCAATGCTCATCCATTTCTGATCTGATTTGATTGACCTTTTCTGCTAGTTTTTCCTCCAAAACGTCAACCTTTTTGGCTGTCATTCTTGGACTGTTTCGAAACTCTTTTACGCTGAAATTAAGAGATTCAAATATTTTGAGAGCGGTTTTTTGTGCGCGGAACTTTGGATGCCATGATGCCATAATTCCTACACGCGATTCGACAGAACTATTGGAAGCCAAGAGAAACTCCAGAAGCTGCAATCCAAATTCCTGTACGTCGCAGATCCCAATCCAAGATTCCATCACAAGAGGTGCATAACATCTTTATGCCGCATTTCTGATTGACAGTTTCGATTCAGAGCACTGTGGAACTCTTAAATACCTCAACCCTTCGACTTTCCTGTGGTCTGTGCCCCTTTATCCCATCGTGGCCTCCCCTGTGACTGTGGCGTCAGAGTTTGGTTTTGAAGGAGTGCAAACAGACAAAGAACCTGTCATGACCTTCTTACTTTTGTTAGCCGTCTTGAGAGATTTTGTCATCGCAATCCCGTATATTCGCGACCCTTGATGGCCGGACCCCTTTGTTCCTTCCTAGCTCGCTCCAATCATGACTGCCCCCCGATCCAACGTTGCCTCCCCGATCCTTCTCGCCATCCTTTGTCGTCGATGGCTCTAATCAGAACTGTATCGCGATGGCGCAGTCAGCGATCTGGTCGGCTTCTTCTGGTTTGATTTTTGGAAATCTTGCTCAAATAACAATTTGATAGGAACAAATACATATTGTCACAAAAAAATTAGGGCAAAACAATTTTTTTTCTGTGATAATCCAAACAACTCAACTCAGATAAAAACATATAACCACTTACAATTCGCGGCAACAAAAAACTAGCATCCCCAATCTTAAACATAATAAGCTTATTTATATTAAAATATATTAAATAATAAATGACTAAACTGTCTCCTTAGCCTTGTTTCTAAAATAAGACCTTAAATTAATTGGCTGGCTCAGCATGTTGGAGAGCGTTGTCGATGCCGATCTAACAGGACACTTCATTTTTTTTCCCCCTTTTGCGGCAATCAGTTTTTTGACCTTATGTGATAAAAAAGGAAAAATAGGAAAAGAAACAACATATGTATGCTATAATATTATTAACAGATCCAATAAACCTGAGTTTCGAGAAGGATTATGAAAATTGTTTAAGGTGTCTGCACTAAGTCAGTTAATTCATCAGGCTGGTGTTCTAGTTTTAGTAGCTTTGCATTATTTTAAAGAACATGCTGAATGACATTGTCATAACTTTCTGATATCTTCATTGAACTAGAGACTTGTGCATACTGGTAAAGATGTTAATTTATTCATTCGACTTCTTTAACTCATTTATTTTTCAACGCAGTAAAATTGATAGACAAGTTCCACGTTGGATTTATGCCTACAATCTAGCATGATTATATTCACTCTATTTTTTATTTGATGCAGAGAACG
Organism: Phalaenopsis hybrid cultivar; assembly: GCA_002079205.1. Taxonomy (NCBI): domain Eukaryota; kingdom Viridiplantae; phylum Streptophyta; class Magnoliopsida; order Asparagales; family Orchidaceae; genus Phalaenopsis; species Phalaenopsis hybrid cultivar. Next base: position 105,444 of record JXCR01147544.1, on the reverse strand, counting down.
TTATGATGATTTGATCAGACAATGCCAAACCATGCATTCTAGCATTGGTACAGGAACCCTTGCTTATGCTGTTGGATCCAAAGTGATGGATATGAGGACTTCATCCAAATGTAATGACTCAAAGGAAGCAATGAGAACATTTGGTCGAAATTCTCAGGATACTACTGATACAATAGAGACATACTCTGCTTTGAATAATGGCTATATGGATTCATCATATCAACATCAAAAACAGAAATCTAGCAATTCAGTTGAGTTATACAGTGCCAGGATGAGCTCTAGTAGTGCTGCCTGTGATTCTGCCTGCACTGCACCGCCTTCTTTGGAGTATAACTTGTCAGAAAAGCCTGAAACTGAGTTGCATGAACTCCAATGTGCATCTGAGAGCTTTTATGATTTTCCGTCTCTTCCTGTTACAAATTTATTCGAAAAGAATGGCACAGATGACAATAGAAGTAAGTTTTATGATGACAATTTATCTGTCTCTAAACGCACAACCAGATTTCGGGATGAGCGCATGCATAGTTTTCAAATTAATAATAATGTGGATCTTATAATTGAATCAAATGATCCTACTAATGGTCTATCCAGAGCAAACAGCCATGGAACTGAGTTTTTTAGTACATATATTAAAGAACAAGCCAGGACACAAAATGAGAATGGATACAAAAATGAGACAGTTAGCAAACTATGGACTTTAGATACTCCGGGGGAGGCTAAGGCGGCAGCAACCACATCAATTGGATCAGTTTTTCAAGATGAAAAAGTTTCTGAGTGGTTGTGGATTCTCCATCGCATTGGTAATAAGCTTCTTCCTACCTGTCAATTTGATAACTATAATGCTAGCATGAAATTGTTCTTGTTTCCTCAATGTTTATACAATCTGAAAGTCTATATTTTTCAGTTGTTGACGTAGTTAGAACAGATAGTCAACTTGAATTCTATGGAGATTCAAAAAATATGGCTAGAATGTCAGATATTCTTGCTGTTTATGCCTGGATTGATCCGGCCACAGGATACTGCCAAGGTATTCCCCTTATGTCCAATTGCCTCTTCTTTTCTATGTTTGTTCTTTGAAGTTTTTGACATAAATTGTTTTGTGATAAACTGATATTTTTCTTTGTGATTTTTAATGTGGTTTTACCATTAGGTATGAGCGATTTGCTCTCTCCTTTTGTTGTGCTGTACGAGGATAATGCCGATGCCTTGTGGTGCTTTGAGATGCTTCTAAGGAGAATGGTAACCTTGTTTCCATGCAAAATTTTTATACTATCTTCATTTGCATTAATTATTTTTTTTTATTTTATGCACAGCGTGAAAATTTCCAGATTGAAGGACCCACTGGAGTAATGAAACAATTGCAAGCTTTATGGAAAATATTGGAAAGGACAGATGCTGTATTGTTTGAACATCTGACTGTGATAGGAGCTGAAAGCCTTCATTTTGCTTTTCGGATGTTACTGGTGCATTTTCGTCGGGAGCTTTCCTTCACTGAAGCTCTATTCATGTGGGAGGTCTGTGGCTTGAATAAATTGCTTTTGAATAATATTAGTTGGACACTTTCTTACTTGAATTGAAACTCTATGGAAATTTAATTAGCTTTCCTTCAGCGAAGCTTTATTCATTAGGGAAATTTGTGGCTTGACTAAAGTTGCTTTCACTTAGTATTAATAGGACACTGATTTACTGGACTCTAAACCCCTATGCAAATTAAGCACATCTAAAGGTGACCTTGACATCTCGTTTGAAATATTAATGTAAAGCGAAATAAAACTGAAAGATTCTTTTCGCTTTATCATAATCGTTAGCCTTCAACATTTTGGGTTCAGCTCCACTTTTTCCATTGAGATATTATTACTTTTGGGCAATGTATTAGTACAACTTTTTATGCATGTTACTATAATTTTACTGTTTTCCTTTTCATAGTCTTCCATATTAGTTCCGTTTACATTTGTTCTAGGTCATTTTCTGCCTTTTAGTATGCTTGCTCAATACACCTAAATAGATATTTTTACTATTTTTATCTTTAATACTTTAAGCGATCTGTTGATCCGTTCTAGCAAGAGATTAATTAGATTGCCTATGAGTACAAGTTGGTATTAAATCACAACAAATTTGAAGAGGCTGTGTTCTTTAAATTTAAACGCTCTGATTCTCCAAAAAATGTCTACAATGGCGATTCCAAATTACATTTGTTAAAGATTTCAGAGGATGCCATCAGGAGTTTGTAGGCATGATGGGATCATCAATCAAACCTCAATTGAGGGAGACTAATGCCCTCGGGGATTAACCATCATATCTAATATGAGATGCTAGTTGGATAAGGATGAATTTTATTTTTTTAGATTAATTGTATTTGAATTTAAATTTAGACAGTTAATTCATACATGAATTAATGTTTAGTTTGAATTTATCTTGGTTGCTATTTGTATATTTGTAGGCTTTGTCTTTGTATGAGTAAATTCTATCTTTGTGAATTTGCATGTAAATAGGTTTAATTTACTTCAAAAATTCAATTGAAAATCTTAACTCATAAAAATCATTCCTTCTTTCTCTGAAATAACATGGAAATCATAATTCTCCTAAAAACCATTCTCTGCTTCTCTCCCTCCTGATTTTTCACTTATGTAGCTCAAAGCTGTGGAGGCTTTTCTCAGGTATGTGGAGCTGATACCGGAGTTAAACCAAGCTGCAACATGAAAAAAAAAATAATATTACTAAAAACAAATAGGTGATTACAACCAACACACTTGAAAGAGAAAATACAACAATAGACACAAACAAACACAATTAGAGTGTACTTTTTTTGGTGGACAGGAAGACGGGGTGATTCTATCGCCAAGATGATCGGACATGGAGAGTATCCTTAGTGGACGGCTTAGCTCGTGACATACATCATTCGCATTTTAAGAATAATATTATTATATTATTAATTATTGTTTTAATAGTCTTTTTCTTAATTTTAGTAATCATGGTACTCTTTGTTAAGTGAGGTGTATATCTTATTTTTTGTACTCGTCTGCACTGAATTTTTTGTTTCTAAAATATAAAATAGATTGGCGTCATAATTTTGCTGCAAACAACATTACTATACAGAGACAGAATGATCATTTGTCTAAAAACAATTACAACACAACTGTTTTCAAACTGCAATAAACAACCAGCTTATCCGCAACAACACCGTCAGCTTATCCGCAACAACACCGTCAGCTTATCTGCAAAAACTTCCTGTGATAGCTGCTGCACAACAGCTTATTATTAAGCTGCAACTGCCCCCAAAAAGTTCTGAAATCTCACCCATTTTAGTTTTGTCCTACTTTGAGAGCTACCAGAAGTTAAGTATGAGATAATTTTTAAAAGCAATAGTTATGGCTTTTAAATGCAAAAAAAAAATGAACTGTACAGGTGCTAAGCATCCAAATTATGTTCATTGAAAATAATTATTTTCTTAGTTTAATAATAATTTAATTAATCAGACTATTTAGTCCTATGAGGCGCTCAAGTTAAATTCGAGTTGAACACGAGCTTTCAAACAAATGAGTTTGAATTGAGCCAAATAAAAATAGGTTATTTATGAGTCATTTTGAACATGAGCCTAACAATAACAAATAAAAAACTGAACAAGCTGAACACAAATAAGCCTTCGGCTCGTATACACCCTTTCATAGCACACAATTCTTATGGTTTTTTACATATCTCACACCTTTCATATTCTCACACACAGCACTCAAATGTTTAATCTCACATAATAAATTACACTATTGCCACCTTTTAAATATGAAATACACATTTTTATCTTAGATTTAAAAAACCAAGGTGCTATGCATATAAAAATTTGGAAGTTAAGGTAATAGATATGTAAATACATAAGAATTGTGTGCTACTTATGTAAATTTTCCTATTATAAATTTGCATTGTATTTTCTATCATATTAAACATTTAAGTATTGTATTGAAGTAGCAAATAGGATGACATCATAAAATATAACGATTTTTCGACAAGTATATAAATGCTCACCAGTGGCTGAACAAGATCATGACTCATAAGCTCTTAACTTGTATATTTTTGAGGCATAGTATACATCCTGATGAAATCTACACTTGAATTTCCATAATTTTGATTTATGTTCACATATCAACATAAAAAATAAAAGAAAAAGAAGGAAAGCTTAAGTTTAGAAAGAGCATAATGGGGTTGCGAGAGATGATGGTGTTGCAGAAAGGAAGAGTTGCTCGAGCCATGAAAGGAGAGGAGAGAAGCTCACGGATGGTATCAATGGTCACACATGGAAGGAGAGGGGAGAAGCTCATGGATGATATCAATGGTCATATGTGGGAGGATGTTATAGCGATCATGGGGCATGCGGTCAGAACTTAGGCATGGGAGGAGAAGCCGTTGGTTGTTTGACAAGCTCGTGAGTCTTCATTGATGGTCGTAGGGAGTTCAGAGAGGATGAATGAATGGGGGAGTTAGGGATTTAGGACATGAAAACATGGTAATGAAAAGAATAAGGGGACATAGGGATTTAAGAAGAAAAAAACAAGGGAATTAGAAGAAGTGGCACTCAATTTAGTTTTATCTTTATTATTATTATTTTTTTGAATATTTTTGCAACAACAGAACTGATTACAAATGTGGTTGCAAATACCAATCACTTAATTATAGTATTCTTGTAGTGACAGAAAGCTCAATTGGATCAACTAATTAAATTAAACATAAAATATGAACAAAATATTTATTTTTAGTTATTATATAAAACGCCTTAAAATCATTTATTCTCTTACCATATATGAATTCAAGCTATATCAATATTGCCTATCATTAAAATTTTATTTAGTGATGAATGTGACATGGAGCATCTGTTCTGCGACTGCAGAATCATAGAATTCACGAAATGCAAGATTGCAGGAACCGCAATTCAGCTACCGTGCAGTCGACAGAGCACCCGAAATTTCTTATTTCAGCTTTTTATTTTTTCCTTTCAATTTATTTCCTATTTATTTATTTTTTATTTTTCTTATTTGAAATAGGATTTTTACTTGAGGTGCTATATGTATTTGTTATATTCTTGTTTAGGACTTTTGGCTTGGCTTGTGTATTTTGGAGATTTTTGTCATGGTTTTCTCTATTAGAGGGCTGTATTTTGGATTTTCTTTTCGGTGATGTTCTAGTAGTTGGATAGAATCAATGTGATGATGTCTCCTGGGTGTTCGGAGGTCTGTTTGGTTGTCCACCATGCCATAAATTGTTGTTCACAGCAGGAAACCCACTGTTTTCTGTTCTGGCTTACTGTCTAGCCCTCGTACCTCGCTGATTCATTGTTTGGCTGCTGTTCGCCGTTGAACTCGCCACACATGCTGTTCCACTGTATATTTGGCTTTCTATCGCCTTCCCAGTGCTACTACCTGCTATTTACAACGGGAAACCAGCCCTTTTCTGCTTCCCGGTTTGATGCCTGTCGCCATTCACACTGGTTTTCACCCACCCTCCACCCTCTTTACTCACGTAATCAATCCCTCAATTTTCCAACACTTTTTGTGCATTATCACACCGTCTAGAAACCTTAGAACAGTATTAGGGCGGCATTATTATTGAATGTTCAGTGCTAAGCATAGCCTCTCATGGGTCCCACTTGATCACATACCTGATCCAAATCTATTCATATTATAAATATTCTTCAAAATGAATCAATTTTTAATGTCAATTATTGTTTGTTTAAACCAGACATGGGTACATTGCTCTCTTTTTCCAGCAGAGTATGTGTCTGAGACCAATAAGCTGCTGTTAAAGCAACAAAGAATGACGAGGTTAAAATAGGAGGTGCAGAGGACTATACATTTGAAGGGATGTGATTTTTGTTTATTTTTCAATCTCTCAATTCTCCTTCATCAGGTTTTACATAAAATATATAAATCATGGTAACTAGGGTGGTAATTTGGAAGGGATTATTTGAATTTGTTGGTATCAAGATAATTAGTGTTCTAGACCTGACTGTTAAAATAGATTGTTTCACGTGCACGTGAACTTAAACAGTTCTTAAACCATATTTGTTGTCTCCGAAGTACTATAGAACCATGCCTAGCTACTGATGAAGGTTCATGGTCTTTCCATCTATGACTCTTGGATCATTTTTACTATTTATAATTATCATTTAATACGTCTAAGATGCTTGTTAACTAGACAATTGACTCAAGGCAACATTACAAAAGGACGATTGAGTTTCTGACATTATATATATATCATGCCTTAAAGAGTCAAAAATAGTCCTGCCTATTTTTATTGGGCCATTTAGTCCAAGAATTTATAAAAATGCTAAAATAGTCTCTAGACTCTTTTAACGGGGGTTAAAATAGTCTTCACTATGGATTATTTAAACCCATATTAAAAATGCATTGAGACTAAATTGATATTTTTATAAACTTTTGGATTAAAATGGCCTAGATCCCCTACAAGAAGTCGGGAATTTTGACATTTTTATCATCTAGGTGCTGCTCTTTTTAATCCCTGCTGTTATTAACCTCCGCTTTTGCCATGTCTACAGATGATGTGGGCTGCTGATTTTGATGAAGCCATTTTGCATCGGTTAGAAGAAAAGTGCTTAGAACCTTTGCTAGTACGTGTTTCTTGCTCAGAGAACGGAGAAGAAAATGCTCATAATGGTAAAAGAAAATTTAAACGATTGCATTCTCGTTTTAGACATGAAACATGGGAATCTGATAGCAACGAACTGAGATCCTCGTTGAGCCATCCCTTTTGTGGCCTCACCAAAGCTAATTTCTGGGCAAGGCATGATCAGCTTCAAGCTTGTGATGGTGAACCATTAGGAAATGAGGATGATGAACTGTCTGTCTTCTGTGTAGCTGCCATTCTTATTATTAATCGCCAAAAGATTTTGAGAGAAACTCATTCAATTGATGATGTTATCAAGGCATGCTCCTTCTGCTTTTAAATTATTTCATTCTGTTGTTTTACCTCATCAAGGGTTCATTACTCAGTTTCTTCGCCATTTTGTTTTTCAGATTGACTATAATTTTCTTATGGCCTTTCAAAAATTTTAATAATGAGAATCGTTTTTCTTACAATCAATATTGTTATGCAGCTATAAGCAAGTTGTATCTTTCAAAAAATGAAAAAAATGTACATTATTCACACCAATTTAAAAAAAATATGTATGTATTTACCGTGATAGTTCTACAATTACTATCAAAAACAGTTGCAGCCGGCCGACTAGCCTGGTTTGGTATGGTTGGGCTAGGCAAGTTCCTGAGTCTTCTATTAGGCGACCAGGCTACATACAGTTTAATTATTTTTCCAGACTTTTATCTGCATTGTTTGGTGGTTTATCCTTTTCAAAATAACCCTGTCAAACAATATCACTTATAATTGTCGTCCGATTCCTTTTCTGGAAATATTTTATAGCTAATGCAATTTTGGATTTTGATATTTCTATAGTTTTTTGATTTCCTTGCAGATGTTCAATGATAATGTGTTGAAAATAAATGTTAAAAGGTGCATTCGAATGGCAATCAAGCTACGAAAGAAGTATTTCAACAAGGTAAAGTTCCTTGATTCTTAACTCTATTATTTCTTATGATTTATTTTTGGGGCTCACATATGTAGCACAGAATTCTTATTTACNATTCTGTTGTTTTACCTCATCAAGGGTTCATTACTCAGTTTCTTCGCCATTTTGTTTTTCAGATTGACTATATTTTTCTTATGGCCTTTAAAAAATTTTAATAATGAGAATCATTTTTCTTACAATCAATATTGTTATGCAGCTATAAGCAAGTTGTATCTTTCAAAAAATGAAAAAAATGTACATTATTCACACCAATTTTAAAAAAATATGTATGTATTTACCGTGATAGTTCTACAATTACTATCAAAAACAGTTGCAGCCGGCCGACTAGCCTGGTTTGGTATGGTTGGGCTAGGCAAGTTTCTGAGTCTTCGATTAGGCGACCAGGCTACATACAGTTTAATTATTTTTCCAGACTTTTATCTGCATTGTTCGGTGGTTTATCCTTTTCAAAATAACCCTGTCAAACAATATCACTTATAATTGTCGTCCGATTCCTTTTCTGGAAATATTTTATGGCTAATGCAATTTTGGATTTTGATATTTCTATAGTTTTTTTATTTCCTTGCAGATGTTCAATGATAATGTGTTGAAAATAAATGTTAAAAGGTGCATTCGAATGGCAATCAAGCTACGGAAGAAGTATTTCAACAAGGTAAAGTTCCTTGATTCTTAACTCTGTTATTTCTTATGATTTATTTTTGGGGCTTACATATGTTGCGCAGAATTCTTATTTACTTACATAGCTCACACGAAAACTTTGATGTTTATACACAGCACTCAACTCTTCAACTTCATATCACAAGTAGCACTATTATCACTTTATAATTTCATGCATAGGCTTAAGGCACCAAAGTGCTATGTATGTGAATTTGAAAGTTTAATTGTGAGATATATATATAAACCAATAAGAATTGTGTGCTATAAATTTCCCTTTATTTTTCTGTAAGCTGTTAGCATAATCATCTTTCCTCGCTGTCAATGTTTGAGACAGTTATACAAACAAATGAGCGCATCAAATTTTGAGCTACAATGAGACCAGGGCTTCTTTAATTATTGGCTGTCAAGAGGAACGCTTTACTTTCCTAATTATTGGATTGGGAAGTGCCATCTAATTGCTCTAGGGTTGGCCATGCAATTTCTTATTATTTGTACTGGGAACTGATAATGAAGCATGTCGCCTCTCACTCCAGTGCTGTTTACTCACTTCACTCGTAGCAAGGTATGGTGGTCTTATTATCCATTTTGTTCACGAGGAAAGCTTTAAAATGGTTCGCTACCATTTTTTTTTATAGGGCCACTTCAGTCCCAAAGTTTATAAAAATATCAGTTGTCCCAGAATTTTTTAATATGGGTTTAAATGGTCTCTTGTGAAGACTATTTTAGCATTCGTTAAAGAGTTTAGGGATTAATTTTGCAATTTTATAAATTCCGGGTTAAATGATCATATGCAAATATTCAGGGGACTATTTTGAAACTTTCTCGTTTTTCCCTATGCATTGTTCTTATTTTACTGGATGGCATTTATCTTAATTAATTTCAGAAATTAAGATTATGTTTAAGAAGTATATGCTATCTGAAATTCTTCTTTGTGCTCTATAATTTCTGGACCACATCGTAAACATTCTAAAATTTGATACTGACTTTTTAGTTGTTTGGTAATCTTGTAAATGAGTTCAGCGTGCTCAAGATCTTGTAATTTTTTACTGTTTTTGGCTCGTTAGGTTTTAGAGCCGGACAAGATCTGCCCAAAAAACTAGTCTGCTTTAGAGGCATAAATTATAGTATATGCACGTTATATATATATATATATATATATATATATATATATATATATATAGATATATAGGCACAAACGAAACATTCATGTGCACGCATGTCTGTTTATTAAAACATAATTAAGCTATCATCGAACTGGACACAATCAAATTGGTATTATTTGTGTTTGGCTTGTTAAATAATCGAGCTTATTAAATCGCTTAAACTTGTGTTAGTTGTCGAGCCATACATGTTCAAACGGCTTTTTTTTTTGGTAGCCCTAGCTGTTTCTCTCTAGATTGCAAGATGAAAATGTAGGTCATTTTTTCGTCATTTTCTCCACGTTTTAAATTCCCTTTGAATACAATTTGTTGCTCATACAAACCCTTGCTTTGAATCATATTTTCTTAGAAGGCTGCCAACTAGTTTGTTTCTTAGCAGAAGGTTTACATTACAGTATATATATATATATTTTTGAAAAAGCAAGTGCTAATATATCAAAGCGGAAAAAATACAAAAAGATTGTATGAGATGGCCTAAAAGAAAACCCAATTTACACATTACAACACATAAAAATCTCAAATAAAGCAAAGATACATAAAGGTAAAAAATTAAAAAGCCACCAAAGGGAGCAAAAGTGCTAGGGACGTCCCACTTTCGTCCTCCCTCTACCTTTAGTTCTTGGAAGGGAGCCGGCTAACAAATTGGTAAGGTGAATATCATTGCCCGAAGTAATCAAAGTATCATCCATCAAATTCTTGAGCTCAAGTAAGTCTTCATTCTTCTTCCTCCTAGATATGTAGACCTGTCATTCCTCATCCAATGATTGACTCATCTGATCAGTAGATTCCAAAGTTAGTTGGACAGGTGTAGGTTGTTGCACATCATGATCTCCATGAGCTTGAGTAACATTAACAGCTTGCTCGACCTGATGAGGCGGTATTGAAATAGTAGAAGTATTGACACCTGTAATATCGGTGATAGTTTCTAGGGTAGGTGGGGTATGAAGAATTTCCCTCTCCCCCATTATTGGAGGTTCCAAAGACGGAGGGCTACAACTGGGGACTGAATGATTGTCATATTGTCTGCGAGAATAGTGATGTGTTCAGATGTATCCTTTCGATGATCAATATAGTCAATAATTTGGAGCAGATCAGGAGGAGATGAAATCACTGTCTTTGGCGGAGTACTGTGCTTTTTTGGTCTGAGTTGAGGGTGTAGATGGTGGCATCGAGAACTGGAATGGCCGAACATACTACAATTCGAATAATACGAAGAAAAAAACTCAATCACCACATTTTTTCAATATCTATGATATTGTGTGCCCAATCAAATTTTCTCAGAAGCAGATGAAGTGATGTCTCTTTCAACAAATACTCTTCTTCAGATGGGTGGGAAAGATTAAAAGTAGGAATGTACATTTTGAGTGGTTTACCATAAATTGAGGTAATAGAGTACAACATTTTTTTAGTAGAATAATAAAATTTCATACCAGGGAGGCGAATCCAAACCGGAATGATTAGTGGTTCAATCTGTGTGTCAAAATTCATAGACCATTTTAGAATCTTCATTGCTCTGTTATCAATCCAGATTATTCTTCTAGCAAATAAGTGCATGTAATCATCTTCATTATTTAGTTGTATAAGAATGTGTCCTCCATCTAACAGTCCAATTTTCCACTCCCCAACAAGATGCATAAGCTCAATTCTTTACGAATCAAATTCATTTTGGGATGTCTATACAAAAATTTTTTAGCCAAATTCAGTCAATAGGAGGAAACAAGTTAAATACGAGCCCCCTGTTGATACGAGCCTCCAACCACCATCATGTGTCTAACCACTTGATCCCACATTGCAACCACAGGGGACTTAAGCTAGGCTGCACTGCCTAAGAGTCACGACGAGCAACGTAATCGCTTGCCGCGACTCTTTGGTTAGCATTGCGAAATCAGTTCTAACTCCCCTAGGGTCACGGGTTCTAGCCTGCTTGAGTGCATTTGCCTTGCAGCGCCAGATCGAGTGGTTAAGCACATGAGCATGGCTGATGGCTCGTATCATAGCCTCTGACCATTCTTTATATATATATATTATGTCATTTGCATATGTACCACAATTCTTTTATATTCACGTATAGAACACCCAAACTTTAATATTGACATGCATACTATTTTAATCTTTAATATCACATAAAAAATATTATTTTCAATTATTTCTTTAAAGTATTAGGTATGTAGTTGATAACTAGCATAAAACTTGTTGAAACAAATCATGACATGCATTCTTTTAATCATTTTGGAAGTGTTAAGGCGTCGCCTGACAGAGATGTGCTTTATGGACTAAATACAGTGAAAAGTGTGCAAGGGCCGCTACACCGACCCCCGGGTGTACTGTCGAATAAGCAAAATGGTCCCACATTACGGACTGATGTGGGTAAAGAAGAGTCCATGAAATTAATGTTAGGATAAGATCTTGGAATATATGTACTCTCACTAATAAATTAATGGAATTAGTTGATATTATGATTCATAGAAATATAAATATCTTATGTGTTCAACAAACTAAATGGGTTGAAGAAAAGACTAAATTGATAACAGGCTTTAAACTTTAGCATTCAGGTAAGGGTCGCACTAGAAATGGTGTAGGTGTAATTATAGATAAGAGTTTGAAAGATAATGTATGAAAAATTAATAGAGTTGGAGATAGAATTATAGTACTTAAGATTATTGTTAATACTAAGATTTTTAATATTATAAGTTCTTATACTCATCAAGTAGGTTTAGATATAGGTTATAAAGATAAATTTTGAGATAACTTAGAAGACTTAATACAAATGATATTTCTTGAAGAAAGAATTTTTATTGGAGATTTAAATGGACATCTCAGTAGAGTGCTAGAGAATTTTAGAAATATTTATGGTGGCTACGGTTTTAGAGTGGTTAATGAATAATGTAGAGATATATTAGATTTTGGTTTAGCGTATGATTTTGTTATTGCTAAGACTATTCAAGAAAAGAAATGAGCATATTATTACTTATAAGAATGTATCTAATAAAACACACGTTGATTATTTTCTTATGAGAAGAAGTGATAATTGAGAATGTAAAAGATTGTAAGGTCATTCCAATTGTGAATTTAAGTACTCAACAACGATTATTAGTTCTAGATTTTAAGATGAAGAGTTGTAAAATAAAGAATATTAGGAATCATTGTCATAGAATTAGATGGGGTACCTAAAAAACACAAATAAAATTATTTTTATGAGTAAAATTCTAGATTTCAAAATTTAGGATATTCATGGAGAGACAAATTATATGTGGGATAAAGTAACAAATGCTATTAAACAAGTGATAAAAGTTATACTTGGAGAATTAAAAGAAAAAAATTCTAGAAATAAAAAATAGTTTGTGGTGGAGTAATAATGTGCAAGAAAAGTTAAAATATAAGAAGTTATGTTGTAAAAATTGGTTTAAATGTAAAAGCTTAGAAAATTGAAAGAAATATCGAACGACATGTAGGGATTCTAAGAAAACAATTTGTGATGTTAAGAATTCTGCTTTTATTGATCTTTATAATATATTAGATATTAAGGATGATGAAAAAAATATGTATGAACTAGCTAAACAAAGAGAAAAGAAAAGTTAAGATTCAACTCAAATAAAGTGTATTAAAGATGAAAATCAAAAAGTGTTTTTGTTAGAAAAAAATATCAAAAATTGATGCGTGAGTTATTTTGAAAAGCTTTTTAATGAAATTTCAGGATATATGATCGACTTTAGTAATCTTAATATCATTAATAATGAGAAAATGTTCATTTTTATCATCGCATTAGCAAAAAAAGAAGTTGAGAAAGCTTTACAAAAGGACAAATGGTGGAAAGTCTGTAAGATCTGATGATATCCTAATTGAAGTGTGGAAAAGTTATACTAGGAGAATCAAAAGAAAAAATTTCTATAAATGAAAATAGTTTGTGGTGGGATAATAATTTGCAAGAAAAGATAAAATATAAAAAGATATGTTATAAAAATTGATTTAAATGTAAAAGTTTAGAGAACCGGGAAAAATATCAAATGACCCGTAGAGAGTTTAAAAAAACAATTTGTGACGCTAAGAATTCAGCTTTTATTGATCTTTATAATAGATTAGATGCTAAGAAGGGTGAAAAATATATGTATGAACTAGCTAAACAAAGAGAAAAGAAAAGTTAAGATTTAACTCAAGTAAAGTGCATTAAAGATGAAAATAAAAAAGTATTTTTCTTAGAAAAAGATATAAAAAATAGGTGGGCGAGTTATTTTGATAAACTTTTAAATGAAATTTCAAAAAATATGATCGACCTTATGAATCTTAATATCATTAATAATAATAATGTTTTATCTTTACCTTCGGATTAGCAAAAAGGAAGTTGAGGGGGCTTTAAAGAAAACAAATAGTAGAAAGCCTGTAGGATCTGATGATATCCTAATTGAAGTGTGGAAATGTTTAGGAAACTTGGGAGTTTGAAGGCTTACTAAACTCTTTAATATTATTTTAAAAACTAAAAAGATGCCTGAATAGAGGAATATTTTGATCCTTATTTTTAAGAATAAAAGGGATGCACAAGAGTGTGCAAATTTTAGAGGAATTAAGTTGATGTCATACTTTAAAGTTATGGGAGAGAGTAACTACAAAGATTTCTCATAATCAACTTGGATTTATGTCGGACAAGTCTACCATGGAAGCTATACATTTATTGAGAGGTTTGATGGAGATGTTCAGAGATAATGAGGAGGGTGTTGTTATGACTTATATTCAAGTCATTAAAGATATGTATGTATGCAAAAGTTGTTACTTGTGTTCAAACATAAGGAGGATGGACCAAATATTTTCCTATTTCTGTCGATTTACATCAAGGATCGACTTTAAGCTTATTTCTTTTTTGCTTTAGTTATGGATGTTCTTGCTGGACAATTATAGGAGGATTTACCTTGTTGTATTTTTTTTGCTGATGATATCATTCTTATGGATAAGACGAGAGAAAAAGCAAGGAAAAACTTGAAATATGGAGGTCTACCTTCGAGCCTGAAGGCCTTCGTTTGAGTAGAACTAAAACTAAATACATGGAATGTAACTTTAGTAGTAGTAGCTGCGTGATCAAATTATTAAAAGGTGTAAGCGCTTTAGATATCTCGGGTCTATTGTTCAAAGGGTTGGTGATATTAAAGAGGATGCTATTAGAGAATTCAAGTTGGTTGGTTGAAGTGGAGGAATGCTTCGGGCCTTTTATGTGATAGAAAAGTACTAATTCAAGTTGGTTGGTTGAAGTGGAGGAATGCTTCGGGCCTATTGTGTGATAGAAAAGTACCACTTAGGCTGAAAGAAAAATTTTATAAGATGGTGGTGAGACCTGCAATGCTCTATGACGTTGAATGTTGGAGAGAAGCATAAAACTAAGTTGAGTGCTGCCAAGATGAGAATGATTAAGTGGATCAGTGGCTTTACTCTTAGAGACAAAATGTGAAACGAATATATCCATGATAAGGTTGGTGTAGTGATGGACAAAATTAGAGAGAGTCTTCTTTGATGGTTTGATATCATTAAACGTCGATGATCTGATGATCCGATTAGAAGAGTAGATGTTTTAGATTCGATTTATGTTACATAAGGCAGAGGTAGACCTAGGAAGACTTGGGCATATTGTATAAAAAATGATCTTAATTTGTTAGAATTAAATGAAGATATGCCACTAAATAGGACGCAATGGAGAAAAAAGATTCATTTAGTGGGATAAAGGTTTTTGTTGTTGTTATTGTTGTACTTTTTTGAAGTGAAATATACCTTTTCATATAGGTTCATTGCACCAAAGTGTTATAAATGTTAATGTGAAAGTTTTGGCGTTGCATTTATAAATACATAAGAATTGTTTGTTAGCATGTAAATTTCTCTCTTTTTTTCTGAATAAATGATCTGCTATTTGGATTTCAGCTCACGATCTGTGCTGAGGCAAATCCAATTTCAGATTATTTCATTAGATGAATTTTCTTAATATTGGTCTTTAATTTTTCATTCAGTTATTTCAAAATTTAATATTTATTTAAAATACCTAAAAATGTCTTTATTTCAGCTCGTTATTGCAGGCCTTTACAATTATGCGAACTTGCAAATTTTCCTCATTTCCACTGATACGGGGCTGACCATCCAAATTACAATATTTACTTGAAGGCGCTTAGTTTACTTAAAACCAAAAGAGGAAACTCATCCAAATGCGGGTACGACTCTTGCCCTTTTAGTAAGAGTCGAAACAACCTAAAATCCTGTTTATTATTATTATTATCATTTTATTTCATACCTGTCATATACTTTAGTGTCAAAGCTGGGCAAACAGGGAAAAATGGCATTATACTTGAATCTCTGTAACATCCGAATTGCAATTATTGCTGTAGGCCTGCGTGTGTAAACTCCATGAGTGAACTCCATTATTCTCTTGTTGCTCTGCACAACTGAAAGCCTCATGTAATTAGTCTTCTATTCATTTTATAAGCTTTCAAGAGGAAGGCTTCTCTTTTTGATCATCTCTTCTTTGAGGCTCCTCTAGGATTTTTATTTTTTTTCAATTGAAAAGAAATTGGCTCTTCCTTTCTTTTAAATCAATTTGTTAGATTTATTTTGGGGTTAGTTTAGTATAGATTTTTATTATATTTATATTTATTTCAATTTTACTTCCATCCAATGATTGTTGATAACCAGATTTTGATTCGGATATCAACCGATTTTTTTTTATTATTATTTTGCTATTTGCAATATTTTAATTTTATTTTGACTTTTTTATGTTATTTTTTGAAGCGAGATTTGTTTGTTTTAATTATGCATTTAATGCTTGCAAAAAAAAAAACATGAAATGACATAATTGTAATTAAATAAATGTAATTAATCATAGATACTTTATAAATCGGGTTTTCAACTTTGGCTATTTATTTTATCATTAAATTTATAAATAAAAGTATTATGATATTAGGCATTTTATATATTTAAAATAATTAATAATTAATAATGCATATTATGATTATGATGATTCAAGTTGTGTATAAAAATGATGTCTTTTTTTAACATGTATAGATTTAGTTTCAGGATTTTTAATTCATCAATTGGTTTGTGGACAATGTATGCATGCAGACTTCAGTATCCAACATGATTATATTTATGAGTACAATTAATACAATCATGTTGTGCTGATATCCGTATATGTGCGCATTCCACACCTAATAATTTCCTTCAGATGTGGGTGAAAACTTAAACAACTTTAAGAAGCGTACAAGCTATCTTATTTTTTAAAAGTATAAACCACTCATCTTGTTTTTGAAAAAATGAAATAGAAGTAGCATTTCAAAAAAAATATTTTTGCACAACATTTCTCTTGCATAGTTTTTAGTCGAATCACTGCAATTTAATGTTCTATACTCCCAATCATTAGTTCCAAATTAATTACCAACTATCGAATCCAAAATTAATATCCTTGAAATTAAGTCTTACATTTTTTGTCAAAGCATGTTGGTTGGACTTAAATGGCTAAAATTGAATGTCACAATCAGCGCAGAGGACGCTTTGCAAAAATTTTAGAACTCAAGTTAGCTAAAGGATTTACTTTTTATATGATAATGGGGCTAATACTTTGGCATGTGTCTTAGATTTATTTTACATGTTACCTCTTTATATAATGAAATTATTGAAATTATTTAATAAATATATCTAATTTTTTAGATAATACAATAAGATTATTATTGATGACACATAAAGATGGCTATATGCATTCTATTTTGAAATTGGGCGTTCGTCAAATTTATTAGCTTTATAATTATTACAGCTATTCATGGAACATGCATTATTAAATAAATCACGCAATATTTATGAGTCAGTCACACTTTCACAATTTGAAACAGTACATATTGATGCACCCGTGGTTTAATCATTTGGACAAGCTTATAATTGTTGATCGATACTGAGTAGCATGACCTCAATGCAAATATGAATATATCAAGACATACTAACACTATTTATTTCCGTCTCAACCCTCACGGTTCAATTGACCACTTTATGATAAAAATTTCTTATAAAGATGATGGTCGATGGTTTGACAATAGTGGTGATCCTATGTGGTGGTGTGTCAATGGTGGCATTGGCCGACGACAGTGGTAGAGCCATGAACTCTTGAGATTGGGGCTCATTCAGCCCTTCTCCAATTTCATGCTTAATGAAGAGGGTGAGTGTCTATTTTTAGATTTTGTGCGTGATATCCTTCATACCGCATAAATCTGAATCTCTCAATCTGATGACTTAGAGTGATTTTTTTTATTGGATGATCTTTGATTAATATTTAAGTGCTTAATAGTGACAAAACTAAGTGATATAGGGCTCCTTTGATTTTTCTCGTACACTGCATTTGACTATAAACTTATTAGATTTGGAGAATATTTTGTCCCCAAAATATATCTCAAGCTTTTTACTAAATTTTAAGTGCATGATTTGAGTTCATTTGGACTTAGATCAAAATATGTTTGATGTCAGCGGCTCATTTTTCATGACACTTTATTTGAATTGAAGTATAGAAATTAAAACTTTGGTGCGCTTGACCTCAAAGTGCATCGAGATTCGAGCTTGAGTAAGATAATTTTTTTGGGAACGTATCAATCTTATTGAAGGGAACTGCTTAAAACCATTTTTAAACTCGGTGGCCAAATTTATTCAAGAAAATATCAATTAACTTATATGATTGAATGCCCATGGGAAAGTAAATCATTTGGCACAAGTTTCTTTGATGTAAAAAGGAGAGGATGATTTGAAATTATTATAGAACACTGTAAAGAAAACAATCAATTATAATTATATCAAAGGTATATACACCCCTTATGAGTCTGTTAATTTTATCATTCTGGATAATATTCCAAGAAGAGCTATCTCTCCTTAGTCTTATTATTGATTTGATTAACCGAGTGACTAGTAATGTTGTTCTTGATTCTCTTTGAAGCATCAACACTGAGAAAACTCCTAGCTTGAGTGGGTTTATAACTAAATTTTCTTTCAATAATGGAATATCTTTGGGAGACAAGTTCTCTTGCCTGTCCATCACTTCTTTTTCATATACAAAATTTTCTTGAGGTAAATCATGGTTTTATCACCCACATTTCCAAAAAAAAAAAATATATTTCAATTATATTGCAAATAACTAGTCTATCATGCTTTTTAATACTACGTACAGGGTGATTGAGAAAATCAATGCAAACAACTAAAAGTAATTAATTCTTTTATCATCCATCATACCCATCAACTTTCATAAACAAACATATCAAATAATTTTATGCATGCCCATGAGATCATGCATAAAATCAAATCTAAAAGGGAAAGTAATCTATTCTATGCAAAGCTGGATCTTAAAAAGGCTTTTGATATTTTTAATAGGAATTCAATTCTATCTCACATATCTTAGAAAGGCTTTCCTTAATATTTTATCAAGTAGATTGTTGCTTGTATTCAATAGTTATGTTCTCAATAGTTTGGAATAGTGAAATACATGGCAAATTTATCTCCTTGAATGGCTTGAGGCAAGGGTTCTTGCTCTCTCTATTTCTCTTCATTATTGTCATAAGGGTGTTCTTATGTACTTTGAATAGAGAAGTTTTTATTGAAACATATCATTCAGTTTCTAATTGCCAAAGTTGATATTTTTAGCTTTTAGAAAGGATGACTATTTTACTATTTTATTATTAAAAAACAATTTTGATTTTTTTATTTAGGTAACATAGCCGGAGGTTATTGCTATGAATTCTAAATCATGCATTCTGATTTTCTATAATTGTTATTTTCTAAGTGATATTTTATGCATTAAAAATATATCTTTGACAGCAACTTTATATATGCTTAAAAGTACAAGAATTTGATATTGCTGCTAAAAGATTTAAATCTCCGCAACGGCGCCAAAAACTTGGCAATGATTATAGATTGATAAAGTATATAAAATATTCAATAATTGCAAAGTCACACTTATCAACGCAAATATACGTATCGCTCAAGTAATACAGGGCTCTAATGGAGCCCTCAATATTGATTCCGCAAGGAGTAATGTTAGAGGCTACGAACTAGGATTTAAAAAATCAATACTTAATCACAACAATATAATTCAATNGGCCAGACATAAAGAACATTGACTAATCCTATGCTTGGTTACTAAATCTACGGCTAGGCTGGGAGGATACCGACTATCACTTCGGAGCTCCCACGTTCCCTTAACTGAATTTGTGGCTAGGCTGGGAGGATACCGGCTCTCACTTTGGAGCTCCCATGTTCCCCTTATCTGAGGGCTAACATCTACACTTCAGCACCCAAACGATAGGACCAAATTGGGGATTTTAGTCTCTCATGAGGGCTAACATACACATCAGCACCCAAACGATAGGACCGAATTGGGGATTTTAGTCTGTCAATTCTACGGCTAGGCTGGGAAGATACCGGCTCTCACTTCGGAGCTCCCACGTTCCCCTCACCTGCGGGCTAACATCTACACTTCAGCACCCAAACGATAGGACCGAATTGAGGATTTTAGTCTGTCAATCTAAAAACTTCAATTCTACGCCCGATAATTTTTATTTCTCTATTTATTTGCACCCAACTTTCAAGGACTTTGACCTCCCAAAATCTTGGATGCAATTTTCACTTTAGTTGTAAAACTCAACATATTTTAACATATCAATTGGCCAGATTGAACGTAAATTAAGATTGACATGAAAAGTTATCACACAACTTCTTTAACATTCTCATGGCACAACCAATTCAAATCACCATTTCACAAAATCTTAAGACAAAGAGAAAGACAGAGAAAACTACTCAAAACTCATGAAGAAGATACAACAAAACTTTAAATTTATATATAAAAGCAAAGTCATACAAACTTCAATAAGTAAATACAACTTATCTCTAATTCCTCCTCAAGCAAACTCATTGAAGTTCCTCTAAATCTCTTCCTTTCTTTACAGCACACAAAATTCTCCTTCGAAGGAGGAGGAAATCTCTCACTTTCCTTCCACTCTTACAATCTATCTAAGAATTCCTCATAAGACTAACCCTAAATTACACTCTCTACACTCTAAGGGACACACGTGGACACCCGTGGACACCCCTCTCTCGGCCTCCAAATTGTTTCTTTTAAAGTTGTAGAAGAGTTTTCAAGAGTTGCCCAAGCGTCTCTTAAAAAATCGTCCACATTCAATGCATCTGTTGAGAGAACCGACGTGCTCACCGTCACCAGCCTCGATGGTGCCTTCGACGGCCTCCTAGAATATTTAATTCTGGACTATCGGGAAAAACCTGCCGTCGGCGCCCAAGATCAAATTTTTATATTTTGGTACTTTTTGCTCCAAATTAGCTCTTTTTTGCATCTTTTTGCTCCAATGACCATAATTCAAGCAAAACATCAAAATACCTTTCTTTAAAGTGCAATATCATCAAAATCAGTATAAAAGATGTATGAAAATCTCAATATATTTTTCTTTGGTCAAAATCCCCCAAACTTAACTATTACTTGTCCTCAAGTAATTTTAGTTCTACTTAAAGTGCAATATCATTAAAACAGTATAAAATAGGTATGAAAATCTCAACATATTTTCCTTGGGTCAAAATCCCATAACTTAACAATTACTTTTCCTCAAGTAATTTTAGTACTACATAAAAGTTATGATCTACTGTGGTAAAGTTTTAATTCAGAGATACTATAAGTTTGATTTAAGTAAATACCATAGTGAAATTTACAGAAAAATTTCAAGTAATTAAATTAACTCTGTAGGTACAAAACTATCTAGTCATCAAGTTTAAAAGTTCTAGTTTTTTATTCATTTCAAGAATGACTATATTGTAATATCAAGTCACTTAAAATATTCAAATGATAGGAACTTCATGAGAACATTACTAGTAAAAATAAGTCACTTAGAATATTCAAAAGATAGGAACTTCATGAGAACTCTACTAGTAAAAGATATAGATGTTGTAATATCAAGTCACTTAAAATATTCAAATGATAGAAACTTCATGAGAATATTACTATTAAAAGATGATATTCTATAAATATAAGTTCAGGAATGTAATTAGGTTTTCCCTTTAGAAAAGATCTAATCCATAAATATAAGTTCAGGAATGTATTTAGGTTTTCCCTTTAGGTAGGTCGAGAGATGTTAATCCATAAATATAAGTTCAGGAATGTATTTAGGTTTTCCCTTTAGGTAGGTCCAGTCCAAGAATGACTATATGTTGTAATATTAAGTCACTTAGAATATTCAAATGATAAGAACTTCATGAGAACACTACTAGTAAAATTAAGTCACTTAGAATATTCAAAAGATAGGAACTTCATGAGAACTCTACTAGTAAAAGATATAGATGTTGTAATATCAAGTCACTTAAAATATTCAAATGATAGAAACTTCATGAGAATATTACTATTAAAAGATGATATTCTATAAATATAAGTTCAGGGGAACTTCATGAGAACACTACTAGTAAAAGATGCTAATCCATAAATATAAGTTCAGAAATGTGTTTAAGTATTCCTTTTAGGTAGGTCCAAGTGAAGCCAATTTTTGATTAGGCATCTCCTCAAGCTTCTCCTCACTTATATAAAGCCAATTTTTTATTAGGCATCTCCTCAAGCTTCTCCTCACTTATATATTTTTTTTCATTTAGATTGCTTTCAATCTTATATATATTTCTTTTCTTTTCAGGGATTGTTGTCAATCCTTTCTTCTTTTTTTTCAAGCGAAGATTACTATGTCTAGATTGCCTTTAATAATTTTGAACTTCACTTTTCTTTCCCTAAATTTGAAACTCAAAGCTTCCTTCACCTTATAAGTATTTCATAACTTTTACATCATTGAGCCCCAATATTTTCTTCTCAAATGAATTTCTAAGATTCTTAATATTTCAAAATATAGTTTTCTTTGCTTTAAATAGTTAATTATAGTCTTATTCTCTTATACTAAATATCTTAATCTACAAAATTAATTTTCCTTACAAAAATATTCCTTTAAATCCACTATAATATTTAAATATCTACAAAATATAGTTATCTGAATTAAATTCACTACAAAAAATCATATTAATAATTTTTGAAAATATTTAAATTGAGAACATATAATAGTTAATCTTTTTCTTCCCTCCCCCAAACTTAAATTTTTTAATATGAAATGATACAGGTGGAAAGAAAAATTCTAAATATAAATCATTCTTCAGTACTTTAGGCATTTTCATCATTCTGATTTTTTTTTTGCAGTTTCTTCTTAAAATTTTTACTTTAACTGATTTGTAATATTAGGAGCTTTCTATACATATAAATCATTAGAGAATTTATGAAATTTTGAAATAAGTACAAAACTAAACATTATACAAACACAATATTTCATTAACACATCACAATACTAAATAAAAATAATTATAAATACATCACAAGGCAAAAAAAATCACATCACATTACAATTTTACAAAGTACTAATCAAAGTCTATTATAATTACACATGCAAATTTCAAACTACAATCTGAACATTTATAGCAATAATTAAAAATTACTAACTGCAAACATAAAATAAAATATAGAATAAAATGAAAGTACAAACAAACATACATCTATCTCTATCACAAAATCACAAAACCACAAAATAAAAGTACATCAATCACTATCATATATCAAAATCTCATACTATATCCTCGTCTCCCTGGTCAGCAGGTGGATTGGGCTGATACTGAGTATAACGAGGTCACCTCTATAGTGTTGGGCCTGAGCTTTATAGTAAGCTATCTCGAAGTCAGAATGCCTTTGTAGGTACTCACTATCATAATCATGTCTATGTTCTAATACCCCAATTCTTTCATTTATTTTCTCTATACTCTTCCACTACAAGGTCAACGCATTCATTAAATTATGAAGGGTAGGGGAACTAGAGGAAGGAATGTCATAATTAGTAGAGGGGATATCTCTACTAGTAGAAGGTTCTTTACTCCTACTCCCAGATATCCATCCTTCATGGGATTCATACGTCTTTAAAGTAGCTTTACTAATGGGTTTCATAGGGTAAACCCATTCTTCATCATCTCCAGCTTCAACTCCAGAAAGTTAGCAAAGTGCATAAATGAGGTCAGGATGTCCCAGACCTCCACTTGATTCACTCCTTGCCGTGGTCAACTCTATTGAATTAAATAGCCTAAGTCTCGGGAAATATCCGTCGTCGGCGGCGTCGATGGCGCCGTCAGCGAGCTTATCAAAATTGGTTCAATTTCCAGATTTTTGCAATTTTGATCAATTTCAAGCCTCGTCGACATCTATTTAATCATTCTAGACATAAGTTTTAAGTGATTAAATGATGTACTAACACAAGTAAACATTCACAACACAAAAAATCACAATTATATATAAAATCCAAGGGTTACAATACACGTTACACAACATAAATAAGTTTAGTATTTTCTCAACCTTAATACATCAATTAAGCGTCGTAATCTAAGCCACAACACTCTGAACGCTAAAAACCAAACATTCTATGCTCAATCTCAACTATAATAAGATCTAAAAGTAAAATTTGAAAGTAAAGCAAACACATAAGTTCAAATCAAATCACACACATAGACATATAATTTTAAACAAAAACACTATAATCGCAATAAAAATAAAGATAACTATGGGTTGCCTCCCATAAAGCACTTAGTTTAACATCGTCAGCGCGACCTATTCAGATATTATTCAGGTTGACTAACCATTAAAATCTCTTTAAAATTTGGTCTTTTACCCTCAAAATACGGCTTTAATCTGTGTCCATTTACTTTAAATCTATTCCTAGTCTTTTGATCTTCAATTTCAACAGCTCCGTAGGTATAAACTCGAGTCACAGTAAAGGGTCCTAACCAACAAGACTTCAATTTCCCAGGGAATAACTTCAGCTTTGTATTGTAAAGCAAAACTTCTTGTCCTGGTTCAAAGTTCTTCTAGTTAATCTTTCGATCATGCCATAACTTTAGTTTAGAGTATCCATTTACATGAGTACCCAGATTTAGAGTATCCATTTACACCAATGAAAATTATTGTGGAGAAACCTTCACCACCATTTCCTCAAAGATGAAGCAACACAAACAAAATAAACAATTTTTCCAAATTTTTAAAAATTCTTAAGAAGTTAACGGTAAACATTCCCTTCGTAGAAGCTTTAGAGAAAATGCCCAATTATGTAAAATTTATGAAAGATATTCTGAACAAGAAAAGGAAGTTTGCACTTAGCGAAGAGTGTAGTGCAATTATTCAGAAAAAGTTTCCTGAAAAATTAAAAGATCTAGGTAGTTTCACTATACCGTGTGCTAATTATTTAAGCTTCCTGAAAAATTAAAAGATCCTGGTAGTTTCACTATACCGTGTGCTATCGGTGAAAAGTGGAAGAGCTTTATGTGATTTGGGAGCCAGCATTAATCTTATGCCTCTATCAATTTTTAAAAGATTAGAGGAGCCGGCATTAATCTTATGCCTCTATCAATTTTCAAAAGATTAGGATTAGGAGAAGTCTCACCTACNGCAGATCGTTCAGTTACATATCCTAAGGGAGTTATAGAAGATGTGTTAGTAAAAGTTGATAAATTTATCTTTCCTGTGGATTTCATTGTTTTAGATATGGAGGAAGATAAAGAAATACCTATCATTTTAGGGAGACCATTTTTAGCTACTGGAAAAGCTATGATAGATGTTCAAAAAGGAGAATTAACGATGAGAGTTAACGATCAAGAGATAACTTTTAACATTGCGAAATTTATGAAATACCCTACTATTGAAAGAGATAATGAATATTTTCGCATGAAAATTAGTGAACATCTATTGAAAGAACATTTTAAAGAATATTTTGTAGAGAAAGAACAATTTGAAGAAAGTGATGAAGTTATTATGGATGAATTAGAAAATGAAGAAGTAGATTATGTTCAGGAAAGATTTGAGATGTTGGATATTACAGAAAATGCTGATAAGAATCTATTTCCGTCAATTATAAAACCACCTGAACTTGACTTGAAAATATTGCTTAGCCACTTGAAGTATGTGTTTCTGGGATACTCATCTACATTACATGTTATTATATCTTCAGAATTAAATGATTTGCAAGAGAATAAGACTAAATCATGAATTATATGACACCGACAATGAAATTATAGACAGTTTCCTGAACAACTTTATAATATTAATGAGTGGAAAATACAATGGTATGCTGATATTGTTAATTATATTGTAAGTGATATTTTGCCACATATGCTGACACTACACAACAAAGGAAATTCATTCATGATGCGAAAGCATATTTTTGGGATGAGCCTTATTTATATAAATAATGTAAGGATATGATTATGAGAAGATGTGTACCTTATGAAGAAATTGAGCTGATCATTCAGAAATGTCATGATTTTGAATTTGGAGGACATTTTGGGATTGATAAAACTGCTTATAAAATTTTACAAGCTGATTTTATTGGTATACTATCTTTAGAGATGTGAAGAAACTGAACTGATTATTCAAAAATGTCATGATTTTGAATTTGGAGGACATTTTGGGAACTGAAGAAACTGAGCCAATCATTCAGAAATGTCATAATTCTGAATTTGGAGGACAACGATTGTAAAACTGCTTATAAAATTTTACAAGCTAGATTTTATTGGCCTACTATCTTTAGAGATGTTTTTAGATACATAAAAACTTGTGATCGATGTCAACGAGTAGGCAATGTATCTAGAAGAAATGAAATGCCTCTAAATTTTGTAAGAAGTTGAGATCTTTGACGTTTGGGGATTAGATTTTATGGGACCATTTATTCCTTCATTTGTGGATTGATGTCAACGAGTAGGCAATATATCTAGAAGAAATGAAATGCCTCTGAATTTCATGTTATGTTAAGATCTTTGACTTTTGGGGATTGGATTTCATGGGACCATTTATTCCTTCATCTGGGAACTTATACATATTAGTTGTAGTAGACTACGATTTTATGGGACCATTTATTCCTTCATTTGGGAACTTATATATATTAATTGTAGTAGACTATGTTTCTAAGATGGAGACCATTTATTCCTTCATTTGGGAACTTATATATATTAATTGCAGTAGACTATGTCAGCACAAGATTTAACCTCGTTGTGATGCTAAAAGTGTTTCAAAATTTTTAATGAAAAATATTTTCACTAGATACGAAATGCTTAGAATGATTATCACTAGTTGTGATGCTAAAAGTGTTTCAAGATTTTTAATGAAAAATATTTTCACTAGATACGGAATGTCTAAAATGATTATCACTGACGGAGGATCCCATTTTAGGAATAAATATATTCAGAGTTGGCTGAAAAGTTTAATATTATTCATAGAATCTCTACTGCCTATCATCCGTAAACTAGTGGGTTAGCTGAAGTTTCTAATAGAGAGATTAAACTAATACTTGAAAAGACTGTAAACCCTAGTAGAGTAGATTCGTCTATTAGACAGGATACCACATTATGGGCTGACAAGACTGCTTATAAGACTCATATTGGAATGACTCCTTATAGACTGATTTTTGGAAAGACTTGTCACTTATCAATAGAATTGGAGCATAAAACATATTGGGCGATTAAAGAATTCAATTATAATTTGAAAGATGTTGATGAGAAGAGATTGTTATAATTGAATGAATTGGAAGAATTAAGAAATG
>JXCR01147544.1:50840-77807 GCA_002079205.1 Phalaenopsis hybrid cultivar | reverse complement strand
AGACAAGACTCTGGTGATCCTGCGCAGAATCAAGAAATTGGAGGAGGTACAAAATGTCATGAATGCAATTAATAATATCTCTGATTTCTTCGATCATCTAGACTGAAGGATGAAAGAACATTTTTCTCACTCTGGACATATAGAAGATAGTTTGATACGGCTGATGAGGAGGATGAGATTGATAGAAGAGGATTCTACTAAAGAATTTCCATACCGACCCTTCTATAACCTCTTCGTTCATGTGCAATCAATGGGTGATCTCAAAGGAGAATCTAGTACTGAATCTGAAGAATAGTAGATTTATATCGCTACCGGTCGGTCTATGTATGCATTTTAGTTTGAACTTTGCATTTGCTTTGCTTTAGAATTATGCTTTTAGATCTCTGTATAGTTGAGACTGAGCATAGGATGTTTTGTTTTCAGCATTTTGAGTGTTGTAGCTTGGATTGCGATGCTGAATTAATGTATTAAGGTTGAGAAAATACCAAACTTAGGTGTGTATGTAACGTATATTATAACTATTGAAATTTATATATAATTGTGATGTTTTGTGTTGTGAAAGTTTATTTGTAATAAGTACATTATTTAATCACTTAAAATTATGTCTATAATGATTGAACGGATGACGTTGAGGCTTGAAATTGGTTGAAATTGCAAAAAATTAGGAATTTAACCAAATCAATAGAGCCCGCCGACAGTGCCCTCGATGCCGCTGACGGCTTCCTCGACGCCGCTGACGGCGGACTTTTCCCGAGACTTAGGATATAATTTCAATAGAGCGCGCCGACGGCACCGAATACCCCGCCGACGGTGAGATCCCGAAAAAACACTTTTAACCGCGATTTTGACCAGTCAACCACCACTATTCATCATCCCCTTCCTCTANTGTGTTGAGGTTGAGAAAATACCAAACTTAGGTGTGTTATGTAACGTATATTGTACCCCTTGGAATTTATTAATGAATGTGATGTTTTGTGTTGTGAAAGTTTATTTGTGCTAAGTACATCATTTAGTCACTTAAAATTATGTCTATAATGATTAAACGGATGTCTTTAAGGCTTGAAATTGATCGAAATCGCAAAAATTTGGGAATTGAACAAAATCAATAGAGCCCGCCGACGACGCCCTCGACGCCGCCGACGACGGATTTTTCCCGAGACTTAGGATTTAATTTCAATAGAGCACGCCGACGGCGCCATCGACCCCGCCGACGGCGAGCTCGCGAAAAAACATCTTTAACCACAATTTTGACCAGTCAACTGTCCCCTTCCTCCTAAAAATGCAATTTTTGACCTAGGGCTTGAGAGATCTTGGATTGGGAGGTGATTTTAATACATTTTGACACCAGATTTGATCATCTCTAGGTAAGAGCTTCACTCCAAACTAAAAATATTTGATATTCACCATTGATTTCTTCCACATTGAGGAGATCCGTAAATTTTGAGAATGTGAAGAAAATATTGGGAAGAAATTCATGGAAATTAGTGTTGAACTCTTAGAATTACTTTTGGAAGCCATTATTTGCATATTTGAGGTATATTTTGGAATTTTTCTATAATTTAATTAGATTGAAATGGCTCAACGATAAAAGAGACGAATTGAGTTCAACGAGTCTCGCTTCATCAATGCGATGGCTCAAACAAGATTTAATTCAGTATTTAAAGGAAAGAAGTGCATACAAGATCGTGTTTTTGAGAGTCCGGGAGGAAAAATTGAACGAGTTATTGCCGAGCGAATGTGGGAAAACTTTTGTTACACCATCAATAAAGCGGATGCAAATGTTGTGAAGGAGTTCTACACTAATGTAATCTATTCTGAAGATAGAATTGTTGAAGTGCGGGGATTCCCTGTTGAATTTACTGCCACCCGCATCAACACTTTTTACGAAGTCCCAGATTATTATTTCCCTGTTGAGTTTACCGCTGCCCGCATCAACACTTTTTACAAAGTCCCAGACTCTTATATAATTCCCTGTTGAGTTTACTGCCGCCCGCATCAACACTTTTTATGAGGTCCCAGACTCTTATAGCTGCCAATATGAATCCTTTAGTACGTATGGAAGGCCCCCTGAATGATGTGATCAACTTTCTCACTGATGGGAAAGGAACGTAGAAGATTAAACAACAAGAACGAGTAAATTTTTCTGCTTCCATGCTGAATGCCACCTTTAAAGCGTGACACTATTTTATTTCCTCTACTCTGTTACCGACTTATCACCATAGTGAGGTAACTAGAGATAGAGCTATTCTGAATTTTTGTATTCAAAATAATAGAACTATAAATGTGGGGAGAATTATTTTTAAGAATATTTTGACTACAGCAAGGAGTGAAACAAGTGGAGGTCTAGGACATCCTGACCTTATTTATGCACTTCGCCAACTTTCTGGAGTGGAAGCTGGAGATGAAGAATGGGTTTACCCTATGAAACCCATTAGTATTGCCAATTTAAAAACTAATGAATCCCATGAGAAATGGAGAACTGGAAGTAGGAGTGAAGAACCTTCTACTAGTAGAGATGTCCCCTCTACAAGTTATGACCTTCCACCTTCTAGTTCCCCTACTCTGACTGATTTGATGAATGAGTTGACCTTACAACAAAATAGTATAGAATTAATAAATGAAAGGATTGGAGGTTTAGAACGTCGACATGATTACGATAGTGAGTACCTTCAAAGGCATTCAAATTTTGAGGTAGCTTATTACGAAGCTCAGGCTCGACACTACACAGGTGAGCCTGACGTTACTTTTCCTGAGTGCCCCCGATATACTCAGTATCAGCCCGATCCACCTGCTGATCAAGGAGATGAAGACATAGTTTGGGATTTTGATATTTGAATGTAATTGATGTACTTGTATTTGTAATTTTATTTCTGTGATCTTTTATAATAGAAATGAATGTGTATGTGTATTTGGACTTTCATGTTGTACTTAGATAATTTTTAATTTTTGTTATAAAGTTAGTGTGGTAATTAAATTTTCATGTTTAGTATAATAGATGTTGAGTAGTATTTTGTAATGTAATGTGATTTTTATTTTGCATTTTAATTGTAATTGTTTGGTTTAGTATTGTAGTTGTGTTAGGAAATGTTGTGCTTGTTTATATTTCAGTTTTATATACTTATTTCAAAATTTCATTACCCAGCTCTAATGATTTATATGTGTAGAAAGCTCCTAATGTTACAGACCAGGTGAAGTAGAAATTTTGAGAAAGCTNATTATCGTTAGTTTGTGGTAGTATTGAACTCTACTACTCTTATTTACTCTTGAATCATCATAAAAATTGGATTCATAGAGAAAAATTAGAACGCATTCAGACCAGAGCGAAATAGTGCAATTTTTGCCTTGGGCGCCGACGGCGAGACCGACGAGATGACGGTTTCTAGAGTTTGAATGGTTGTTTTTTGCGGTTTTTTGGCAGGAGTTACCCTTTTAAACTCCCAAATTTTGATTCCTAAAGTCATATTTCCCAAAAAACAAAGTAAAACTCCGCCAATTTCATTCTTATAGCGTCCCAGAATGCGAGTTTTCAATCGGCGAAAGCTTATTAGTGCGGAAGCGCAGTGAATCTTCAACAAGGTACTGACGAAAAAAAGATTGATCAAGGAACAAGGATTCATAAATCGCGGATTGAACAATCCCTCGACGGCAATTGAAGAGACGATAGTGCGACAAAAATGGGAAGTGCTGTGTTATACTACCATCGCCGTAGTTGTTCTTGTGGTAAAAGAATTTTATGCAAATTTACATGGAATCAACCAGGGAGTTGTTTATGTGCGAGGAAGATGTATCACTTTCACTCCTGCACGGATCAATGAATTATACATGATCGAGATCATTCCTGTATGCCACTATTCAAATTTCGTCCCGACAACAAACCAGATGAATGAAATTTACCAATATTTAACGGACGAAACTGACGACTGGGAAACGAGAGAGAACAGGTATGTTAGTTTTTCTACGACACTCCTAAATCCCGTTTTGAAACACTGACACTTTTACATTTCTGCGAAACTGTTATCGACAATGAAGATCGATAAAGTTTCTAAAGAAAGTGCTATTCTGAATTACTGCATCCAAAGGGGACTGCTGATCGATATTGGATCAATAATTATGAAGTCAGTTTTGGGCTGATTCTTCATGGATCAACTTATGGCTCAGACACCCTTCCACCAATTTTCCTCACTTTGCAGTCAGTTCCAAGTGTCCTACGAAAATTGGGAAAAGGTACTTCTACCTTGGAAGCCTTTAGACCCAACTGAGAGCTTCCCAGCTTTTGAAGATGAAAATGACGTAGCCATGATAGTTGATCAATCATCTCAGAATTCACTGTCAGTTCAACCCTTAATTCCTGATAAAACTCTGGTGATTCTGCGCAGAATCAAGATATTGGAGAAGGAGGTACAAAATGTCATGAATTNTTGAGTTCAATTGAAAGGTCAAATTGAAGGAATTTTGAACTTTAATCAATTTGGTCATGTTGGGCTAGGCTTTGGTCAAGCTTTGGTTAGGCTTGGGCTAAGTCCAAATTGATTATTGTAAATGGTCAATAGGGACCTCATGAAGAGTTTTGAACATGAATTGGATGACAATTTGGAGGTTAAGGCAATCAATTGGGTGAAATTTGAGAGTTTTCAACATGAATTGGATGCCAATTTGGAGGTTAAAGCAATCCAATAGGGACCTCATGAAGAGTTTTCAACATGAATTGGATGCCAATTTGGAGGTTAAGGCAAACGGGGACCCTATGAAGAGTTTTCAACATGAATTGGGTGCCAATTTGGAGGTTAAGGCAATCAAGTTAGGTGAAATTTGGGGACTTAGCCAATTTGGGGCTAAATTTGGGAATTTTGGATTTAGGCCAAAACCAATGGATTTGAAACTTCACCAATGTCAATTTATGGTTGATTTTGATTTATAGGAATGTCATAAAGATTTTTCAACATTAATTGAGGCCAATTGACTAAGCTATGGGTTCAATTTGGTAAGATTAGGTCATATGGCAAAATTGGGGCTTTGACCCAAATCAAAATTGGGCTCAAATTATGGACCAATTGAGCTTGGATTTGGTTTAGTTTAGTCATATCAAAAGTGAATTTGAGTTTGGGATTGGAATTGGGTTCAATTGAGATCAAATTGGTTGACATTTGAGCTGGACTTGGGGAAATTTGGGTTTTTAAAGGGCAATTTGGGGATTTGATTAAAGATGGTCAAATTGGCCAAATTGGGTCATGTGGTAGTTAAGAGAAATGAAATTGGGAATATTTAAAATTTATTGAGATTTTTTGGGAGTTTTTAGAATTTTTGGGATTTTGGGTCCAAGAGGGGCATTTTGGTAATTAGGGGGTGTTTTAGGGGTAAAAGGCCAAGATGGGTATTTTGGTAGAGTTGAGGTACCAATCATCACCAATAAGCCATGGATTAAAGTAAATCCCATTGTGGGTCCTCTACATAGTGGTCTTAGCCAAACCATAGCCTAGGGCTCGTAGGTTTAGGGGACCATCTACATGAGTATCTAAAATGTCAAGGGATCTAGACTAGAAGTTTGAGTTCAGGGTTGTGAGTGAATGTGGGTGTAGATGAGAGTTCCCTAGGGCTAGTATAAGGGCTAGCAGGTTTAGGGGACCATCTACATGAGTATCCCAAAAGATCAAGGGATCTAGGTTGAATTTGAGTTCAGGGTTGTGAGTGAATGTGGGTGTAGATGAGTGTAGTGAGTGCCTTAGCTCAAGCACTAACACCCAAGGTCAACCCTAAGGTCCAGCAATCCTAAGGGTGACTCATCTTGAGTTTCCCCCACAGTGACCCCATCTACTAAGTATTTAGAGGTTGAGAGCAACATGTGGAACTTCAATTTGAGTGGAGAAGTGGGTAAAATTTCTAATCGTGAGGGTTCCATGTCTAGTTTTCTAGGAATAGTCTACAGGAAAAGTCATATGGCTAGACCCTACACTAAAGAGGAAAAACTAAACCTCAACCAAAAATGAGGTCAACAAATGGACCCCCAATAGGTGTGGTGTGTTGGGCAAGCACACCACGTGTATTGGGGTTGACCGACAAGATCAACAAAAACCAATACAAACTTCTAAGTCAGCAGACCCAGAAGTACATGTAGAATTGTGTGTGTGATTTATTTCTGCTAGGGAATTAGTAGGTGATCGTCTTATTGAAATCAAGGAGTAGGGACTCTCGCTGGGGATTGAAGAGTGAATTTTGAGTTATAAAATTTCAAGGATTTCCAAAGGATGGGAGTCAAAATGTAAGTGTTGACCCTGAGGTAGGAATTGAGCTTCAAATATCGACTCAAAAAGAGGGAGAGAGAGAGAGAGTCAGAGTGTAAGAACCTACCCTAAATATAACGAATCAGAAATGTAGAATTGATTCGGAAATGAGAATTGAAATGTAGGTCAATTCTCCAAAGAAGGTGTCGAAATATAAGGACCAACCTCAAATGTAATGAATCAGAAATGTAGGACTGATTCAGAAATGAGAATTGAAATGTAAGTCAATTCTCAAAAGAAAGTGTCGGAATGTAAGGTCCGACCTCAAATGTAAAGAATCAGAAATGTAGGACTGATTCAAAAATGAGAATTGAAATGTAAGTCAATTCTCAAAAGAAGGTGTCGGAATGTAAGGTCCGACCTCAAATGTAAAGAATCAGAAATGTATGACTGATTCAGAAATGAGAATTTAAATGTAAGTCAATTCTCCAAAGAAGGTGTCGGAATGTATGGACCAACCTCAAATGTAAAGAATCAGAAATGTGGGATTGATTCAGAAATGAGAGTTTAAATGTAGGTCAATTCTCAAAAGAAAGTGTTGGAATGTAAGGTCCGACCTCAAATGTAAAGAATCAGAAATGTGGGACTGATTCAGAAATGAGAATTATAATGTAAGTCAATTCTCAAAAGAAAGTGTCGGAATGTAAGGTCCGACCTCAAATGTAAAGAGTCAGAAATGTAGGACTGATTCAGAAATGAGAATTGAAATGAAGGTCAATTCTCAAAAGAGGGTGTCAGAATGTAAGGACCTACCTCGATTGTAAAGAATCAGAAATGTGGGACTGATTCAGAAATGAGAATTGAAATGTAAGTCAATTCCCCAAAGAAAGTGTCTGAATGTAAGGACCGACCTCAAATATAAGGAATCTGAAATGTGAGACTGATTCAGAAATGAGAGTTGAAATGCAGGTCAATTCTCAACAGAAAGTGTCGGAATGTAAGGACCGACCTCAAATGTAAAGAATCAGCAATGTACGACTGATTCAAAAGTGAGAATTGAAATGTCGGTCAATTCTCAAAAGAGGGTGTCGGAATGTAAGGACCGACCTCAAATGTAAAGAATAAAAAATGTGGGACTTATTCAGAACTGAGAATTGAAATGTAGGTCAATTCTCAAAAGAGGGTGTCAGAATGTAAGGATCGACCTTGAATGTAATGAATCNTAATTTGAAAATTATGTGAGTGAATTTCCTTAAAGGGCAAGTTGGTGTAACCTGAACACTTAGCTAATTTTTAATTTAGGCTTAGTGGTATTTCAAGAATGTTTGATTATGTTATGTTTATTTCTTTCATCCTCATTTACTCAATTTTGATTTGGCCTAAGTCTCCACTAAGCCCTTTAGACCTAAATGAGTGTCTTAATTAGTTTTGAAAAGGTTAAGCTTTAAGTGGTCATGATTCATAATTTGAATTTTATTTGAACATCAAAAATAAGGGTATTAGATCGATTAATTATTTACTTCAAAAGTCATACCCCTAAGTCCAAGATCGTTTAATTTTAATAAACTTCCAAATTTTAATAATTTAGAAATTCATTAACTTAATTAAGAAAGTGAGATTGGTTTCTACCAATTAACCCATTGTGTTTCAAACATCAAATAAATTGATTAAGATCAAAGGTTGCCCATTTCCCTCCTTGACTTAAGCATAAATGTTAATTAAGGCTAAATTTTTAAAATTACACATTTGCCCCAAAGGTTCTAACACTTCATAATTTATCAAATTCAATTTAAAAAACTTTGAAATTTTTATCCTACCTCATTCATGGGTCAATTAAGACATCAGAGGAGAAAATGTGATTTCTCAAATTTTTATCCTACCTCATTCATGGGTCAATTAAGACATCAGAGGAGAAAATATGATTTTTCAGAATTTAATTTATTTTATATAATTATTTTCATGAAAAAATATGATTTTTCAAAGAAAATTCTTAACTTGACTAAGGTAAATTCTAATCCTTTGAAATTTTTACTGGAGGTAGACCTAGACCAGATAAGTCTTTGGACCAAATTTCATGATTCTTTGAATTCTCTGTGATTTATCAGAATTAATTTAAGTTTTGGGCTATTTAATAAAAATAAAATATTTTAAATGATGAAAATTAAGTTTTGTATTTTTGAAAAATCTTTTTGAGGTTAGAGAACCCATAGGATCAAATTTCGTATTTTTTTTATTTTTCTTTGTTTTATTGGAATTATTTTAGTAAAAACTCATTTTTAGCCTTTAAAAATTATTTTTAAGCTTTGAAATTCAATATCTTTATTTGAAAAATCAGGAAAAATATTCTAATTATTCCTAAGTGATTAGGAAGCAATTTATAACATTTTCATGAATTTTATTATTGTTGTGTTTTTTATGAATTTTTAATTATTTTAAATATTTAAAATAGGCTAAAAATTAAGTTTTTATTCTAAATATTATTTTATTTTTATAAAATATCCCTGATCACAGAGAACTTAAAAAACTAAGTTTCATAATTTTTTGAGTTGTATTTTAATTTTTTTAAAATCATTTAGGTGTCGAAAGTGATATTTATCTTTAAAAATCAACTTAAGTTGCCAAATGAACTCAAAATATTTTGAACTTTTTATAGTGAGTTCTCTGGATCATAAACCATAGTGGAGTTCAAAAATCAAGTCATTTAGATGTTTATATTTTCCAAAATTAATTATTTTAGTGATTTAGTGTTTATAAAAATTAAGTGTATTATAAATGACTTGACCCATGAAATTATTTCCAAAAGCTTCTCTGGTCATAGTGGACCTTCCAAAATTTTCTTAGAATTTTCTAATCAATATGTTAACTTTCATGATTATTTTAAAGAAATAATGTGCAAGATCTTGAAAAATATGGATCTATGTATAGGAACCTCCTCTGACTTTGGAAAAGTCAGAGAATGTTTTCCTTGGCAAAGGCTATAACATACCAAAATTTCAAGTCAAGGTAATGTATCAATATGCATAAGGAATCAAATGACCCCAAATAGTATTTAATTAATTAAAAATATTTGGTAAGAGGGTATTTTTAAATGACTTAAAGTTTATTCCACATTATTCCCCTGTGTTCACTAGCAAGTGGTATTTTTATTTATTTTTGTGATTTTTCTACACAAAGTTATGAATTTTCTAAGTTAAGGGTATTTAAATAAATATAAAAAGTTTTTGTGATTTTTCTACACAAAGTTATGGATTTTCTAAGTTAGGGGTATTTAAATAAATAGAAAAAGCCCTATTTTTCTATTTAAACTGCGCGTGCCACCTCAACCTACGACGGCTCCGAAGGCATGCGTGGCGCGCTTTGGTTGGACGTCGCCGTCCACGTAGCTGCTGAATTGGCCCGTTATTTATGCACCAAAGCGCTATCCGGATCGATCTCCTCCGTCCATTTGATACACGCTCGATCAAACGGCTCCCCATCATCGTCCTTGATAGAATGATCTCGTGACCGTCCACACTAAAACCCTAAGATTTCATCTTAGACTCAACCAAATCACCTCGGGTTTGGGCTTATGGACTCGTCTAAGTGAGACGGACACATCCATATAGTAATCATGCAATTAAATTAAGTCTAATTAAAAGGAGAATCGAAATAGGCTTGGGATGAGGTGAGGTTTTATACCTTTGCTCTGAGAAGTGAAGCTTCGATCAGAGGGTATTGTCACGCTCGTTATGATCCAAATAGGATAGGGATTGGGTCCCTGATCTTGGTATAAGGCCTAGGAGTGGATTCGACCAAGCTCGAATTCGGGTGTTGGTCTAGAGCTATGGTAGAGGCTATGTGGATGGGAAATTTTATGGGACTTTGGCTTCTTTCACTATTGTGAAGGTGTGGGTGAAGTTAATTTGGGTTTGGTGGACCTTGGAGGTGTATTAGGTTTTGTCCTGGTTTCCGGCAAGGTTCAAGCTCAAAATTGAGCTCCGACAATGGGAATTGGTGAGGAAAAATGGTTGGAATGCACTGAGTGGATCTTAGGGAAGCTCTGTGTGAAGTTTGGAGAGGCCTTACTAAGGAAATTTTTAGCACACCTCCCATGGCCGTGGAGGTGAGTTTTTATAAAAATGGCCATGAGAGTGGCTCTCAGGGCATAAGCTTGGGTGCATTATGATGCTTAGATGGAGGGCAGAGGAGCTCCATCAATTGGTTTGGCTGTGCTGGCCTCTAGGTTTGATTTGGGTGGGTGCCCTAGGGGTAGCTCTCGGTTTTGAGCTTTTTCGGCAACTAGGCTGGCCGACCGGCCAGGGGGAGGTGGCTAGGAGCTTAGGGGACCTAGGAGAATATGTCACAACAATTTAGTGCAATAATACCTCATTTTGTTAAGAATATCTTAAGCACATGCATTTTTGGAAATAATATCCCTTGATTTGGAGGACCTTTGGTCCATGACTTGATTTAGGTGGCTTCATGGTGTTTGGACTGGTCACTAAGT
The DNA here is from genome assembly GCA_002079205.1 of Phalaenopsis hybrid cultivar. Taxonomy (NCBI): domain Eukaryota; kingdom Viridiplantae; phylum Streptophyta; class Magnoliopsida; order Asparagales; family Orchidaceae; genus Phalaenopsis; species Phalaenopsis hybrid cultivar. The sequence goes on along the minus strand of JXCR01147544.1, from coordinate 67,103 downwards.
TTAACTAATGGCTGTGATGGAGTTAATTTGGTGACTTTGGGGTGGTATGTCACATTTAGTGCATGAGTTCAAATGGGTGCAAATGACCAAGTCTTGGGTTTGGGCTAGGTTAACCATGTCAATTGGCCTAAATAAATGTTGAATTTGGTGTATATGATCCTAAGGAACAACTTTGGTGAAGAATGGAAGTGGTTTTGAGTTCAATTGAAGGGTGAGGGAATTTTGATTTTAATCAATTTGGCCATTTTGGGCTAGGCTTTGGTCTAGCTTGGGTTAGCTTTGGGCAAAGTCCAAATTGATTATTGTAAATGTTCAATAGGGACCTCATGAAGAGTTTTTAACATGAATTGGATGCTAATTTGGGGGTTAAGGCAATCAATTGAGTGAAATTTGGGGACTTTGCCAATTTGGGGCTAAATTTAGGAATTTTGGATTTAAGCCAAAATCAAATGGATTTGAGACTTAACCAAGGAGAATTGATGATTATGAAGATTTTACAACATTAATTGGGGCCAATTAACTAGGATATAGGTTCAATTTGGTGAGATTAGGTCATATGGTCAAAATTGGGGTTTTGACTAAACCAATTAGCTTGGATTTGGTTTAGTTTGGTCATATCAAAAGTGAATTTGAGTTTAGGATTGGAATTTGGGCCAATTGAGATCAAATTGATGGACATTTGGGTTGAATTTGTGGAAATTTGGGTCTTTAAAGACAATTTGAGGATTTGATTAAAGATGGTCAAATTGGCCAAATTGGGTCATGTGGTAGTTGAGAGAAATGAAATTGAGAATATTTGGGATTTATTGAGATTTTTTAGGAATTTTTGCAATTTTTTAGATTTTGGGCCCAAGAGGGGTATTTTGGTAATTTAGGGGTGTTTAGGAGCAAAAGGCCAAGATGGGTATTTTGGTATAGTTGAGGTACCAACCATCACTAACAAGCCATGGACCAATGGAAACCCCATTTTGGGTCCTCTACATATTGTTCTTAGCCAAACCATAGCCCTAGGGCTAGTAGGTTTAGGGGACCATCTACATGAGTATTCCAAAAGAATCAAGGGACCAAAGCCTAGAAGTTCTAGGTTGTGAGTGATTGTGAGTGTAGATGAGTGTAGTGAGTGAATTTGCTCCAGACCAACACCCAGGGTCAACCCTAAGGTCAGGAAGTCCTAAAGGGACTCTTCTTGAGCTCCCTCATAGTGAACCCACCTACAAAGTGCTAGAGATTAGAACCAATATGTGGAACTTCAAGTTGAGTAGAGAAGATGGTAGCCTACTAAGTGGTAGAGGTTAGGACCAATATGTGGAACTTCAAGTTGAGTAGAGAAGAGTTTGGGAATGGTGAGGGTTCCTTGTCTAGTTTTCTAAGAATAGTCAATAAGAAAGTCCTATGGCTAGACCTTGGTGAGGGTTCCTTTTCTAGTTTTCTAGGAATAGTCAACAGGAAAGTCCTATGGCTAGACCTTAGAGGTTGAGACCAACATGTGGAATTTCAAGTTGAGTAGAGAAGAGTTTGGAATTTCTAGTGGTGAAGACCAACATGTGGAACTTCAATTTGAGTAGAGAAGAGTTTGGAATTTCTAGTGGTTAGGGTTTGATCAATATGTGGAACTTCAAGTTAAGTAAAGAAGATGGTAGAATTTCTAGTGGTGAGGGTGCTAATATGTTGAACTTCAAGTTGAGTAAAGAGGAGTGTAGAATTTCTAATGGTGAGGGTTCCTTATGTGGAATTCCAAGTTGAGTAGAGAAGAGTGTAGAATTTCTAATGGTGAGGGTTCCATGTGTTTCTAAGAATAGTCAATAGGAAAGTCCTATGGCTAGACCTTAGGATACTAAAGAGGAAAAAACTAAACCTCAACCAAAAGTGAGGTCAACAAATGGACACCTAATTGTTGTGGTGTGCTGGGCATGCACACCGTGCGTATTGGCGTTGACCGACGAGATAAAAAAAAAACCAATACAAACTCCTAAGTCAATAGACTTGAAAATATGTGTAGGTTCGTGTATGTGATTTGTTTCTACTGGGGAATTAGCAGGTGAGTGTTTAATTAAGTCACGAAGTGAGGGCTCTCGCTGGGGATTGGTGAGTGGACTTTGAGTTATGAAATTTTAGAATGTTATAGAGGATGGGAACCAGTATGCAAGTGCTGACCCTGAGGTGGGAATTAAAATTTAGATATCAATTCAAAAAGAGAGAGAGAGTCAAGATGTAAGGACTGATCTCGAATGTAATGAATCAGAAATATAGGACTGAGAATTGAAATGTATGTCAATTCTCAAAAGAGAGTGTCGGAATATAAGGACCGACCTCAAATGTAATGAATCAGAAATGTGAAAATGATAATTGAAATGTATATCAATTCTCAAAAGAGAGTGTCGGAATGTAAAGACCGACCTCGAATGTAACGAATCAGAAATATAGGACTGAGAATTGAAATGTATTCAATTCTCAAAAGAGGGTGTCGGAATGTAAGGACCGACCTCGAATGTAATGAATCAGAAATCTAGGACTGATTCAAAAGTGAGAATAGGATATCTTGAATTAATCGAAGGGCTTATTCCCTCAACCTCAAGAATATCGTTGAATTTGATTCGAAAGATTGCGATAGGAGTGGTTCCTAAAGCAACGCGGAATCAGATATAAAATCCTTAAGCTTTAGAATATTGATTTGAAAGATTGCAATAGGATGGGCTCCTAAAGAAATACGGAATCAAATGTGAATCCTCAACCTCTAGAATTTGATTTGAAAGATTGCAATAGGATAATCTCCTAAAGCAACGCGGAATCGGATGTGAATCCTCAACCTCTAGAATATTGATTTGAAAGATTGTAATAGGATGGGCTCCTAAAGCAACGCTGAATTGGATGTGAAATCCTCAACCTCTAGAATATTGATTTGAAAGATTGCAATAGGATGAGCACCTAAAGAAACGCGGAATCGGATGTGAATCCTCAACCTCTAAAATATCGCGTTTCGAATTCGTGGGAAACTAGTAGAATTTATGAAGATTGACATTGGTGAGGAAAAAAATGTGAAACTTTGTGAGATTTTGTGCAGAATGTGAAATTCCGCGGGGATATGTAGAGAGTTAGTGTAGATAACGATGGTTGTGCTACGCGCCCAAAGAGTAGGAAATTCCAAAAACGGAAGTATCCACTCAACATGTTTATTTTATTTTCTTATTATTTTTGTCGCAATTGATTTTTCAAAAAAGTGTTTTCAAAGCTTTAATTTCAATTGGTTGATTTTCAAAAAAAATTTGTTTTGTTATTTATTTATTACAATTATCTTTTATTTTTGTTTTATTTATTGTTGAAAATTTGTCGTTTCGTTCTTTGTTCATTGGAACTTTGAACCATTGCATGGTTCCTGGCTTTCATCCATCGCACAAAAAGGCAATTGACAAAAAGGTACAACTTCAAAGAAATTTCCATTAATTTGCGTCAATAAAGATACTACAGATCAAATATAGGCTAATGCCTCAAAGAGAGTACATCATGTAACACATACTGAAAATGCATTGAGAGCCATCTCAAGATATGATTACACATAGACTGATTACATAAAATGCTTGTCATGCTTGCTAAAAGAAAGCAAGTGAATCCTCTGCGCTTGGTATATCGAGCTCTTGATCAAGCAGACCTTCTCAGTCGTGCTCCAGGATAAGAGTTCCCTTTGCATGTGTTCAGAGGTACAACCTTCTCATAGCTTGTAAGGAAACAGTTCCTCCAACTTCGGGTCTTGCTGGAATCCATATGGTATCTTACTATCATCCATTATGCGGAAGGTCACGGACACCCTACGGTATCGTACTCCTGGAATGCAGTGTTTGGCAACGTCTGCACCGTTGCCCTTGAGAACAAGTATTGAACCAACTGGGAGAGGAATTTCCATAGCTCCTCTAAATTCACTAGGGCCGATTACATCAATTTCTTTTCCAAAAAAAATATTGCTCTTACTCATGAATGAGACCGTGCAGAAAGGCCTCACAAAGTCATGATGGTCAATGTGCGGGGGAATGCAGTCACCTTCTTCATAAATGTTGATGATGCAACTGTTAGGAATGCAAGGGGCAGGTAGGATATTCCACTTGACCATTCTCTTTATCATCCACTTTATTATCGGGGGTAATGGATCCACTTGGTCGTATCTGAGGATCCAATGCAGATTCCCCTGTCCGTCGTTTGAAAAATTGTAGCAACATCTGCACTGGATGGTGATTCTTCCCTTTCCTCGCATCCAATTCTTTGGCTCAGAATACATTCTTTCCTTGAGAAGGCCTGCTCGACCTCTATCTCTCAAATTGAAGATGCACAGGATACTTCTTTCATCAGTTTCAGAGAAAACCCTGGTATATAGCTCCAGGCCTTCCAATATGTTGATAAACTTTCCCTGAACCTCTTCATAGAACTCAAATTCTCTTTTGTTTACCTTGCTTATTTTATAGTATTCTACCATTCCAGGAGTTGGCAGTTGACTGAGGTGTTCCTTCCTCCAGGCCTCGATGGGAATCAAAACGGTGTTGGTCGATCCGGAATAAGAGATTCAGCCTCGAGCGGGATGTATGATCCTGGGCTCCGTTGTGCGCATTGATCCGTCCCCAGTGGGACATACGACTTGTTTGCCACAAAATCTGGAGTCTGAGACTCGTTGGTGCTTGAATTGTATTCTTCTAAGGTACTGAAATATTGTAGATGTAAAACGTTGCAGTCCAGGAATTTTACAAATGCGCCCGTGACTAACGTCCTGGCTGGTATCTCAACGTTGCATGTTGGGCAACCTCTGCACAAGATATCTGGGACCAGGGGTACATCTAATCCTGTCAGAAATCCTGATTCTTCATCTGTAGTGAGCAGGCTGGCAGAAGTTTCTCTTTGATCTGGATCATAGATATTTCCCTCAGGAATGGGGGTAAGAAAACCGCTTACATTTCTTTGGCGCTTACGCTCCTTTCGCAGAAAGGCTCTCTGTTTCTTTCGGCTTGCAATTCTGTGTTGTGTTCTGTAGAGTGGAGTATTTGGTAGTTGTTCACTATGTGCAACTATTAAGCCCTTGCTGGAGTAGCTATGATGGAGGGCAATCGGTTGGGCCCCTCCATCGGATCTTGTTCAGTTATCACGTTTTTACCCTTATAAGACATGTCGTCTTGAGTGGTCACCCTCAACAGTGAGGGTAGTCCCTTCTTTTCTTCATTGTTGACTACGCCCATTAGAGGACTGTCCTTGTCCATATCAATTTGGTTGAAATCCATGTCAAAATCTATGACACTTTGTGGTGTCATCTCTTCATGTAGTGTGAGGTTCCAGCCATCCTGGAAGGCATAGATCAGCCTCTGTCCTGACATTTTTCTGCAAACGACAGAAAGAAACGTCAGTGGGGCAAAGTTTGGCATGAACAAGAACAAAATAGAGTATCCATTAAAGTAAATTTTAATTTGTTTTGGTGAAAAGGATTACTCATTTTATGTGTGAGTTTTGTTTTAATTTAATGGAATTTTTAAATCCAAAAGTAGAAAAGAGAACGTGTAAAGTTCAAAAATTTTCTAAAAATTTTCATTATATATGAGGTTAATTACAAAATTTGGACCCGCTCATAGACATATGACCATATAGATAACCCTAAAACAATCAAGGTTTCAAAGTTTCAAAGCAAGCAGAAGCAAGAAGAGGTAAGTGGCATTAAGCAGCATCAGGTCGCGTAATAGTTTTTCAGGTATCGTCCATTTATCGGTAACATGGGTCTTTCACCCCGGAGGTCCACTAATTGGTAGGCTCCCCCTGTATAAACCTTCTCAACGACAAATGGTCCCTCCCAAGTTGGCTCAAATTTTCCACCTACTTTGCGGCGAGCAAGAATAAGTCTTTTGAGCTCGAGTACGAGGTCACCTATTTTGAATGTCCTTGGGCGGACCAATTTATCATGGGCTTGTACCATCTTTTCCTGGTAGAGCTCCAAATATTGATTTGCTTCCAATTGTTTTCCCTCGAGAATCTCCAGTTCTTCAAGCCCAAGTTTTGTTCTTTCTTCTGTTGTAAGTTGGTTGGCAACGACAACTCTGAGAGATGGTGTCTGGATCTCTAGCGGTAGCACAGCCTCGGTCCCGTACACGAGCATATAAGGTGTACACTAAGTGGGAGTCCTAAAAGTCGTCTGGCAGACCCACAGGGCTTCTAACAGCTTGTTATGCCAATCCCTTTTATTTTCATCCAGTGTTTTCTTCAAAATTTGTACCAGTGTCTTGTTGAAAGCTTCAGCCAGACCATTTGCTCTGGGATAGTAAATTGTAGAGTATCTCCAATCTATCCCATGTTTTTTGGTAACTCGTCGTTGAGAGAGGACCCAGCTGGCAGTGGGTGTGCAACGAAAAAATCTGCTAAAATCTTTCCCTTAATAGTACAGAGGGGTACGAAAGTTATATTAAATTTCAATTAGATCATTGATCATCTCGATAAATGTTCGGAGAGTGTTGGTCGGGTCATCAAATATTGCAATGGATTAACATTCAAAATTAGGGTGATCTTATGAGAAAGCATGTAATGTTTAATATTTTGAGTGGCAAAAATTAATGCCAGACAATGCTTCTCAATAGGTGGATACATTACATCCGTCGGTATTAGACGACAACTCAAGTAGTAAAGAGCATTTTCTTTTCCCTTCTCATTGACTTGGGTTAAGAGGGAGTCATCCAAAGTCGCGGTATAAAGTATAAATGGTTTTCCTGGGATTGGGGCTGCCAGAATAGAAGGTGTCATTAAATATTGTTTAACGTCCTAAAAGGTCACCTGGGATAGGGGCTGCCAAGACAGGAGGTGTCATTAAATATTGTTTAACATCCTCAAAGGCCCAGGGATAGGGGCTGCCAAAACAGGAGGTGTCATTAAATATTGTTTAACGTCCTCAAAGGTCCGCTGATCTCTTCCCAAATAAATTTGGCGTCCTTTTTAATTAATGCCAAGAAAGGCTGACACCTACTTGAGAGATTAGAGATAAAGTGTCTTAGATATGCCAACCTCCCCTAGAAGGATCATAACTGCTTCAAGATTTTAGGGTGAGGCATTTGCAAGATAGCTTTAATCTTATTCGAGTCGATCTCGATTCCCCGATGACGGACAACGAATCCTAGAAATTTCCCGAAGGTGACGTCGAAGGTGGCACTTTAAGGGATTCATTTTAAGGTCATATCATCGTAACCGTTCAAACACAATCCTCAAACCATACAAATGGTCTATTTTTCATTTACTTTTGATGACCAGATCATCCACATAGCATTCTACTTGATTGTGAATGAGGTCGTCAAAAATTTTTGTCATTGCACGCTGATATGTCGCTCCGGTGTTCTTTAAGCCGAACGACATCACTGTGTAGCAGAAGATTCCAATCGGTGTTCTAAAAGTGGTAAACGCTGCATCCTCGGGAGCCATCTTGATTTGGTTATACCCAGAAGATCCGTCCATGAAGGAGAAAATTTCATGTGTTGAAGCGATGTCTACCATCATTTCCGGTATAGGTAGTGGGAACTCGTCTTTTGTACATGCCTTGTTCAAATCATACATTGTTTCATATTCATTCCTTTCTGTATCTTTTAGGGATATCTCATACTGAGGTTTCTTTTGTTTTGTCATCATTACCTCATCTTCAGAACTGTCTTCATCACCAATGCTAATAGTTAGCCTAGTCCATTCAACAATTAAATTGATCTTTCCTCGTCTGCATCCCCGGCCTCGACCTCGGGTGCGTGAATTAGAAGAACCTCCACCAACTCGTTGTAAGGGAGTGGTAGAAGGTTGTTGAAGCAGAGTTGTATGGCCTTATTTTTGTGATCCCTCTGACTCTTTATCTTTGTATGTCAAAATTTTGCGTGAGAAGACAGTCTTCTTTGGAGGCGCGTAGTAGGCAGCATCTTCATGGATACCAACATCATGCACTAAAAACGGTAGTAGGTCTCCCTTGATGCAATTTTCTTGACCTTCTTTGCGGTATTTAATGCATTGGTGTAGGGATGATGGAACCATGTTATGCTCATGAATCCACGGTCGACCCAATAGAGCGTTAAAAGAGGTCTCGGCATTGATGATATGAAATTTAACGGTTGTTACAAGTTCTCCAACCTTCATAAGTAATGAAATTGATTCAAGGGCTCTTTCTCCCTTTTGATTGAATCTTTTTAACATCATCTTATTGGGGATGAGCTGTTGAACGTCGAATTCCAAATATGCTAGCGTTCGTAGACTCATCAAGTTAAGAGATGCTCCAGGATCCACTAAAACTCTGGATAACACAAATCTGCCGATGTTGACGGAGATGTAGAGCGGATGGTTGTGGTCGGCGGTACCGAGCAGCAAGTCTTCATCTGTAAAGGTTACCCGTGACTGTTCTCTCAATGTAAACTTCATCTGAGGATGTGCTAGCCAACTGAGCTAAGCAAATTTCTAGACCTAGCAAAGTTGTAACCAGAGATTCTCTCATCTCCTTTGACAAGATCAGAGCGTCGTAAGTGCTTAGTCGAGCAGGCAACTTCCTAAGATGAGCTAGCACGTTGTAGTCTACTTTGTATGATCCTCCAATTTTATCTTGATTATGTGGTTCTTCCACTGATGGAGGTGGGGGTATCTCTTCTCGAGTCATTATCTGTTTTCCTTTGTCTGCTGGAGCTATTCTTGGTGGTAACACTTTCCCGCTTCTTAAGTTGACTTCTATGACTTCTTCTTATTGAGATATCATTGTTAAATCTTCTGCCATCTTTTCCCCTTTATCGGTGAGACCTAAGTTGATGGCTAGCGGTGCACCATGACGCTCGATAGTTGGCTCTTCGTTATCACTGCTGTCGTAAGCGATATTGTTGATGTCTTCTTTAGACTTGACAATAAGTTCATCGGACTCAAGTATGATTTCAGGATCATTTTGACGATCAAGATCACACTAGCTTGGTTATAATAAGTCATGTCATTACCAAAAATAGTTAAAACGTAGCTAAAATCACAACCATTATATTCATAAGACCCCAGAGGGACAAAAAGATAATCATACAAGGTCAAGGGTTCGAGGATTTGCTTCCCCGAAGCGGAGACAACCAATCTAGTAGAGGCAACCCTTATCCTACCCCCCGTGTTATTGGTCCTGGCAGTGCAGCTTTTCTTATAAAAGTACAGTATGAAAGTATGAGAAGGACAACGCTGAAAAACTGTAAAAGTGTACCTGACGAGTCTTCTTGTTCCACCACCTGAAACTTAAAATGCATGTTAAGGCAATTTATGAAGAGTAAGAAAGCTAAGTACTGGTAGTTTTCCTAACCCTATGTCATATTTTGGTGAGTCCTTAAAAGTTTAATTAAGGTTGATTTCATTGAGCAAAGAATATTAAGTTTAATAGGCCTCTGAGGTATCCACCAAGTTAGGAGGGGGAGCAGGTCCATGCCTCTCTCTCACCAACTAGTGAAAAGCCTCGAGTCCAATTAAACTTATTATGTTGCTTAATGGTTCATCCTGTGAATACCCTTATCACTCAGTGAAACTCTGATGTCTCAATTATCTCTAAGAACTTTGTCATTTAATTTAAGAATTATGTGGGTGAAGACCCTTAAAGGGGCAAGTTAGTGTAATTGTTATCATTTATCATTTAATTTGAAAATTATGTGGGTGAAGACCCTTAAAAGGGCAAGTTAGTGTAATTTGAACACTTAGCCAAATTTTTAATCCTCATTGGGCTTAGTGGTGATTCAAGGATGTTTGATATAATCATTTTTATTTCTCTAATCCTCATTTAGTCAATTCTGATTTGGCTTAAGTCACCACTAAGCCCTTAAGACCAATGTGAGTGTGTTAATTAGTTTTGAAAAGGGTTAAGCTTCAAGTGTTCATGATTCATGATTTGGATTTTATTTGAAAATTAAAATAGGGGTATTAAATTGTTTAATTATTGGCTTCCAAAGTCATATCCCTAAGTCAAAGATCATCTAATTTTAATAAACATCCAAATTATAATAATTTAGAAATTTATTAACTTATCTTTTTAATGAGGAAAATGAAATTGGTTTCTACCAATTAACCCCTTTGTGTTTCAAGCATCAAGTAAGTTGGTTAAGATCAGAGATTACCCATTCTCCCTCCTTGAGTTAAGCTTAAATGTTATTTAAAGCTAAATTTCCAAAATTACACATTTGCCCCTAAGGCTCTAACACCTCATTATTTGTCAAATTTAATTCAAATGACTTTGAAATTTTTATCCTACCTCATTAATGTGTCAATTAAGACATGAGAAGAGAAAATATGTTTTTTCAAATTTTAATTTAATTTATGTAATTATTTTCATGTAAAGATAGGATTTTTTCAAAGAAAATTCCTAACTTGACCAAGGTAAATTATAATCCTATAACCCTAAACCCTAAACCCTAAAATTTTTACTGGAGGTAGACCTAGAGAAGAGAAGCCTTTGGATCAAATGTCATAATTTTTTGAATTTTCTGTGATTTATTAGAATTATTTTCAGTTCTAGGCTATTTAATAAAAATAAAATATTTTAGTTGGTGAAAATTAAGTTTTGTATTTTTGAAAAATCTCCCTAAGGTCAGAGAACTCAGAGGAGCAACTTGTATATTTTTCTAATTTTTCTTTGATTTATTGGAATCTTTTTAGTGAAAATTTTATTTTTAGCCTTTTAAAAATTATTTTTAAGCTTCGAATTTCATTCTTTATTTAGAAAATCAGGAAAAATATTCTAATTGTTCCTAAGTGATTAGAAAATAATTTAGAACATTTTCATGAGTTGTATTGTTTTTATGATTTTTATGAATTTTTAATTATTTAAATACTTAAAATAGGCCAAAATTTATGTTTTTATTTTAAATATTATTTTATTTTTCTAAAATATCCCTGATCATAGAGAACTTAAAAAACTAAGTTTCATAATTTTTTGAGTAATATTTTTATTTTTAAAAGATCATTTAATTGTTAAGAGTGGTATTTATCTTTAAAAAATAATTTAAGTTATTAAATGAATTCAAAATATTTTGAAACTTTTATGATGAGTTTTTTGGATCATAAATCACAGTGGAGATCAAAAATCAAGTCATTCAAAAGTTTATATTTTCCAAAGTTGATTATCTTAGTGATTTAGTATTTGCAAAATTTAAGTGCATTTTAAATTATTTCTAAAGGTTTCTCTAGTCATGGTGGACTTCCAAAATTTTCTTAGGATTTTATAAATAATATGCTAATTTCCATGATTATTTTGAAGGAATAATGTGTAATAACTTGAAAAGTATGGATCTCTGTATAGAAACTTCATCTGACTTTAGAAAAATCAGAGGATGTTTCTCTTGACAGAGATACAATATGTCAAAATTTCAAGCCAAGGTGATGTGTCAATATGCATGAAAAATCAAATGATTCCAAATAGTATTTAAACAATATGTCAAAATTTCAAGCCAAGGTGATGTGTCAATATGCATGGAGAATCAAATGATTCTAACATGTCAAAATTTCAAGTCAAGTGATGGTCAATATGCATGGAGAATCAAATGATTCCAAATAGTATTTAATTAATTAAAAATATTTTATTAATCAAATGGACCTAAAAATTATTCCACATTATTCTCCTCTATTCACTGAGCAAGAGGGTATTCTTATTTTATTTTTGTGATTTTTCTACACATAGTTATGGATTTTCTAACTTAGGGGTATTTAAATAAATAGGAAAAAGTCCTATTTATCTATTAAAATTGCGCGTGCCACCTCAACCTATGACGACTCCGAAGGCATGCATGGCGCGCTCTGGTTGGACGCCGCCGTCCACGTAGCGTGCTGACTCGGCCCGATGTTTATGTTCCGAAGCGTTGTCCGGCTCAATCTCCCCCATTCATTTGATACACGCTTGATCAAACGACTCCCCATCATCGTCATCCCCATCCATTTGATACACACTTAATCAAACGGCTCCCCGTCATCGTCCCTGATAGAATGATCTCGTGTTCAATACACGCGCGGATAGACGGCATCCGTTCATCGTCCCCAATAGCCTTAACCGAGAATCAATTTGATACACGCTCGATCAAACGGCTCCCCGTCATCATCCCCGATAGAATGATCCCGTGCCCGTTCACACTAAAACCTTAAGATCTCTGCCTAGACTCAACCAAATCACTTTGGGTTTGATCCTATGACACTAAAACCTTAAGATCTCTGCCTAGACTCAACCAAATCACTTCGGGTTTGATCCTATGGATAAAACCTCCCCGTCATCGTCCCCGATAGAATGATCCCATGCCCGTCCACACTAAAATCTTAAGATCTTGGCCATAGACTCAACCAAATCACTTTGGGTTTGATCCTATGGACTCGTCTAAGTGAGACGAACACATACATATGGTTAAGATGCCATGAAATCAAGTTTTAGTGAAGGGAGAATCAAAATAAGCTCAGGAGGAGGAGTAGTTTTATACCTTTGCTCTAAGAAGGGAGGCTTCGATCAGAGGTGCTCGACAAGTTTGTTGGGGTCCAAGGAGGCTTGGGATTGAGTCTCTGGTCTTGGTATAAGGCCTAGGTATAAATACAACCAAGCTCAATTTCAGGTGTAGGTCTACAGCTATGGTAGTGGCTCTATGGAAGGGGGATTTGATGGGGCTTTGGCTTCTTTCACTCATGTGAAGGTGTGGACAGAAGTGATTGAAGTTTGGTGGAGTGTGGAGGTGTATTGGGTTCTGTTCTGGTTTCCGACAGGGTTTCAAGCTCAAAATTGAGCTCCGGCAATGGGAATGGGTGAAGGAAAATGGTTGGAATGCATTGAGGGGATCTCAAAGAAGCTATGTGTGAAGTTTGGAGAGGCCTCTCTAAGAAAATTTCAGTACACCTCTCATGGCTGTGGGAGGTGTGTCGGAGGTCTCAAAGAAGCTCTGTGAGTGATTTGGGAAGCTCTCTCTGAGAAAATTTTTAGCACACCTCCCATGGCCGTGGAGGTGAGTTCCTGTGTGAAGTTTGGAGAAGCCTCTCTGAGAAAATTTCAGCACACCTCCCATGGTCGTGGGAGGTGATTTTAAGAGAAGTTTGGAGAGGCCTCTCTAAGAAAATTTCAGCACACCTCCCATGGCCGTTGAGGTGAGTTTTTATAAAACTCCTCTCTGAGAAATTTTCAGCACACCTCCCATGGTCGTGGGAGGTGATTTTTTATAAAAAAGTCCATGGGTGGCTCTCTATAAGTTTGGGTGCATTGTGGTGCTTAGGTGGAGGGCAGAGGAGCTCCATAGTTTGATTTGGATCAGCTGTCCTCTAGGTTTGATTTAGGTGAGGTGCAATGGGAGTGGCTCTCGGTTTTAGGCTTTTCTGGGCACTAGACTGGCCCGCCGGCCAGGGGGAGGTGGCTATGTGCTCAGGGCATCCAGAGGAATCCATCACAACAATTTAATGCAAATGTGCTTGAATTTTGCAAAGATATCTTAAGCATGTCCTTTTTTGGAAATAAGATCCCTTAATTTGGGGGATTTTTGGTACATGACTTGATTTAGGTGGTTTCATGGTGTTTGGACTGGTAACTAAGTCCAACTAATGGCTGTGGTGGAGTTAATTTGGTGGTTTTAAGGTGGTTAGGTCACATTTAGTGTATGGGTCCAAGTGGGTGCAAATGACCAAAACTTGGGTTTGGGCTAGGTTAGCCATGTCAATTGTCCTAAATAATTGTTTCATTGGGTCTATATGATCACGAGGAACAACTTTGGTGAAGGATGGAAATGTTTTTGAGTTTAATTGAAAGGTCAAATTGAAGGAATTTTGAGCTTTAATCAATTTTGTCATGTTGGACTAGGCTTGGGTCTAGCTTGGGTTAGCCTTGGGCTAAGTCCAAATTAATTTTTGTAAATGGTCAATAGGGACCTCATGAAGAGTTTTAAACATGAATTGGATGCCAATTTGGAGGTTAAGGCAATCAATTGGCTGAAATATGGGGACTTGGCCAATGTGGGGCTAAATTTGGGAATTTTGGATTTAGGCCAAAATCAAATGGATTTGAAACTTCACCAATGTCAATTGTTGGTTGATTTTGATGTATATGAATGTCATCAAATGGATTTGAGGCTTCACCAAGGTCAATTGATGGTTGATTTTGATGTATAGAAATGTTATAAAGATTTTATCAATTTTAATTGAGGCCAATTGACTAGGCTATGGGTTCAATTTGGTGAGATTAGGTCATATGGTCAAAATTAGGGCTTTGACCCAAATCAAAATTGGGCTCAAATAATGGACCAATTAAGCTTGTATTTGGTTTAGTTTGGTCAAATCAAAAGTGAATTTGAGTTTGGGATTGTAATTGGGGTCAATTGAGATCAAATTGGTGGACATTTGAGTTGGACTTGGGGAAATTTGGGTCTTTGAAGGGCAATTTGAGGATTTTGCTTAAAGATGGTCAGATTGGCCAAATTGGGTCATGTCATAGTTGAGAGAAATGAAATTGGGAATATTTAAGACTTATTGGGATTTTTTGGGAATTTTTAGAATATTTGGGATTTTGGGTCCAAGAGGGGTATTTTGGTAATTAGGGTGTGTTTTAGGGGTAAAAGGCCAAGATGGGTATTTTGGTAGCGTTGAGGTACAAATCATTACCAACAAGTCATGGACCAAAGGAAACCCCATTTTGGGTCCTCTACGTAGTGGTCTTAGCCAAACCATAGCCCTAGGGCTAGTAGGTTTAGGGGACCATCTACATGAGTATCTCAAAAGATCATGGGATCTAGGCTAGAAATTTGAGTTCAGGGTTGTGAGTGATTATGGGTACAGAGAAGTTTAGTGAGTGCCTTAGCTCCAGACCAACACCCAAGGTCAACCCTAAGTTCCAGCAATCCTAAGGGTGACTCATCTTGTGTTTCCCCCACAGTGACCCCACCTACTAAGTATTTAGAGGTTGAGAGCAACATGTGGAACTTCAAGTTGAGTGGAGAAGAGGGTAGAATTTCTAGTGGTGAGGGTTTCATGTCTATTTTTCTAGGAATAGTCAACAGGAAAAGTGTTATGGCTAGACCTTAGGCTACTAAAGAGGAAAAACTAAACCTCAACCTAAAATGAGGTCAATACCACTTCAACACCACTTACAACAACATCAGAAAAAGTTGCCTTGGTCCATTGGGCATTGGTATTAGCATCAATGGGGAAGGCCATTGAGGAAACACAACCCAAAGAACCCAAGATCATTAAAATGATGAAAACAGTAGCATGACTCTAAAATCAAAAGGAGCACAAAACAATACAACTACAAAAAGGATGAACGGACCAATACAGTTCCAAGGCCAAAACTTCAAACAGAAAGAGTAGAGATTAGGAGCAACTTTAGCAAATCAATAGAATAGTAACACTATTCAACAAAGATCTTCTCGGGAAATACCTCAACAAACTCCACAAACCTCAAGCACCCCTTGAAGAGAAAGCAAGTTTCTTTATCCAGCACCACCGCTTCTTCAAGCAGCTTCATCACCTCCAAAACCCTANTATATATATATATATATATGTATATATATATATATATATATATATATGTATATATATGAAGTTTTAGAGATCACACAGGGAATACTTTGCTGTTATATAAGGCCCCTTATATAGCTGAAGATGCTTTGGAAACTAAAGCTGCTGTTCTATATTGGGCATTAAAATTTGCTAAGGAGAATAAGTGGCAGTGGATTGTTGCTGAAGTGGACTCCTCCCTGCTGGTGGAGTTACTAAATTTTAAGATGCCTTCCTCTTGGCATAACAATCAATGGATTCACAGAATTAAAAAGCTCAGCCTTAAAAGTAAGATTCATTTCTCATTTGTGTATAGGGAAGCTAATAGAACTGCAAATTTCCTGGCTATGGATGGTGCTAATGCTGAACATGCTGAGGTATCCACAATCCTCTCCCCCTCCCTCCACTTACTAACTCAGGGGGGACAAACTTCAAATTCCATACCTAAGATGCAAAAATGATTGTCGGGACTGTGTTTGACGCCATGATTAGTCCTGCTCTGATATTGAGGCTGTGTTACTTTTTTGTTACTGGGTGTTCAGATGTTTTGTTTTGCTTGGGGGCTGATTTGTATTTTCTGATTTTTCAGACTGTGTTTGTTGGAAAATATATATACATTGGTGTATGTATACATCTTCTCCTTCCAGTTTATGGGAGTTTTGGTGGTTGGTATATCCCTTGTGAGTGAGTAATCTTGTACTTTAATTTCTAGTTTGGGGACTTCCCAACCAACCTTTTTTGTAATTTCACTCTTTTTAACATGTAGGGAGCCGACTC
>JXCR01147544.1:22798-49935 GCA_002079205.1 Phalaenopsis hybrid cultivar | reverse complement strand
CAAATATATATATATATATATATATATATATATTTGTTTTTTTTTTTTTTTGTAGAAGGAGCTTTATTCGGCTCCCTGCATGTTGATCGTAAAGATAAGTACAGAAAAGATTGGTTGGGAGAGTCCCCAGTCTAAAAATCCAAAAATACAACAATACTCAATAATAAGGGGATAACCCAACCACTTACAAAACCACCCCAAACCGAAAATGGGGTAAGATATATATATAGTTTTTTTTTTCTCACAAAATGTAAGATAGATATCTAAGTAAAATATTGTATGTACCCCTCAGAAAAAAAAATTAATCTCTACAGTGAAGATAAGGAATGGATAAGGTGTCCCCATGTAGTAGGAGAGCTAACTGATTAGGAGGTATAATCCCTACAGCAATATCTTCAGTTTCCTTACCCTTGACTGCCAAAATGTGTGTTGGAGTGTTTCCTTCTCTAAGAATGTGTTGGAAATGCACATCAACCTTAATCAACAATCTTTTAATATTATTGTGCCACCAAACAAGGTTCCATGGAGCAGCTTCAACATTTTTCAAAATTCCGATGCAGCTACTCGAATCAGATTCTATCACCAATTTAGAGATGTTACATTGCTTGGAAAGGTAGATCACCCAGAAGATGGCTATCATTTAAGTTTCAAGTGCATCATTAGCCCAAGTAGGAGATGAAAAGTAAGAAATGTGCTTTCCTTGATAGTTCCTAATAACTCCTCCCACACCAGCAGCCTCCTTAGAAAAACTTCCATCATTTTTAGCCTTTAGCCATCCCTTAAGTGGGGTGGTCCAAAGGACCAAAATACACTTTCTTATCTTCATATTAATACCTCTGGGCATCCAAATCTGGAAAATATTGGAAAACTTCTGATACACTATAATCTTTTGCAGATAGGAAGTACAATTTAAAACCACTGCCTTATCTAATGGTTTCATATTTTCATACTTAACTTGATTTCTGCACATATGAATGAACCGGGCAACAACACAAGGAATGATTATCATTTTACCTTCTAGCCACTCCTTCTAGCATTCCAAAAAGTTCTGCCAACTTACTTTCAGAGTATCAATGCTGAGATGATTCAACAGACCAGACCAATCCCTTTGGGAGAAACTACAGGAGAAAAATAAATGTTCTAGACTTTCTTCATCCTTACTACATAGCCAGAAGCAAGAGGGACCCCTATGACCTTTTAATTTTAAAATATCATCACAAGGAATGCAAGATTTCTACAGCCTCCAACAAAAAAGGGACATTGAAGGTGTCAACCACTTCCCCCAACTAAATTTCCCCCACATAACAGGTTGCCAATGATACAATTGCTGGAAAATGTAAGCTGAAAGTTTTTGTGAGGGAGCCTGTCTAGTTATGATTCTATCTTTTTCTCCAAGATTGATTTTAGATTTCTTCACCCAATACATTTGCTCTTCAGTTAAGATGGTTGCCAGCAAATTGCAATTTCATTGATTTTCAGTCCAGAATTCCTTCACTTTAGTTCCAAAGTTTGGATTGGAGGTGTAATTCTTTCCCCATTCCGAATCCATTTATCTAGCCAGAAATTAATTTGTCCTTCTCTAAGTTCACAAATAAATAGATCCTCATCTTGATGCCTCACCTCCAAAAGTTTAGTCCACAGCCTGGAATCCCCAACTTTCTTCTTAGCCAAGTTAGGGTGTACAGTCCTGCAGTATTTCCCATTCATAAACAAAGCCCAAAGACTATCTTGGGCTCTAAACCTTATCCAGAGTTTACAAAAATTAATGACACCGAGATGCTGAAAATTCTTAAAACCTAAGCCACTTGCATGTAGAGGCTTACACAATTTATGCTAAGCTAACCAATGAAACTGTTTCTTCTTTCCAGCTCAGAGAAATTTATTAAACATTCTGCCTAGCCTTATCTGAGTTCCCATCTTCATAGTGAACATCTGAAGAGCATAGGAAGGGATAGAAGTTACGATGCTTTTGAGAAGAGTGATCCTACCTCCATTTGATAGGAAGTAATTTGTCCAACATTGAAGCTATTTCTGAATTTGATCAATTACCCCTTTGAATTGAGTTTGTTTAGTTCTCCCTTTTATTAAGTGAACACCAAGATAATTGATAGGTTAAGGAGGTGAAGCTAAATCTAGTGTCCTGTGCAATCCATTGGTTAATCTGTGGAAGAGTATGAGAGCTAGCAAAAATTTGAAATTTTTGTTTGTTAAGATACATACCAGATGATCTTTGGAAGTGTTCAAGTAGTTGATTGAGATACTTCACTGCATTCTTGGTAGCCTTAGAGAAAATGATTATATCATCTGCATAAGGCAGACGACTCACACTAATATTAGATCTGTGCTGATAGTCTAAATGTGGGAAAGATAGAAACTTTTGATTAAAAAGCCTAGAAAGATAATCTATAGCCAAAATAAAGGTAGTAGGGGACAAGGGATCTCCTTGTTTAATTTCCTTAGTGGCATTGAAGAAACCTTGGCTTTTGCTATTAATTAAGATAGAACGGTTTTTACAGATGAGCCATCTTCTAATCAGATTGACAAAGGCCCCAGAGAAACCCCTAGCATTCAAGGTAGCCAAAATAAAATTCCAGTTAATTGTACCATAGGATTTTTGAATATCCAATTTCATAATGAGATTGTTGCCTCTACATATTTTGTCTAGATCCAGTAGCAGTTCCTGAGCCAAAAGGATGTTATCAGATATTTGCCTTCCTCTCACAAAAGCCACTTGATTCTTGTTGATAAGCTGTTGAAGATGAGGTTGAAGTCTGGTGCTGACAATCTTACTGATAACTTTAGAAATTACATTAGTTAGGCTGATTGGTCTAAAATCTCCCCATCTTATCCTGCTGGAATTTTTAGGAATCAAGGTTATAGTGGAAGCAGTAAAGTATCTACGGGGATCAATACCTCTAAAGAAGCTCTGCACATCATCAACAAACTCCCCACATATGATATTTCAAGTGGCTTTAAAAAATTTTACATTGAAGCCATCAGGGCTAGCTACCTTATGGTCATCAATAGAGTCTGAGGCAGCTTTAATTTCACCTTCCAATGGAGTGGTATTTAGATTCAGATTATGGACATAATCTTTGCAACCAGAGAAAAATTTCATCTTGATTTGAGCTCTAGAGGGAGACTGCTCCTTAATGATATTTTGAAAGTAATTTAAAGCATCTTGGGCAATATTCTCAGCATCAGTCAGCATATGACCAGCAGAATCTTAAATAGATAAAATCATGTTGTTTTTTCCTTCTAAAGTTAATGTAAGCATGGTAATAACTTGAGTTTCTATCTCCTTCCATAAATTTGATGACATCAGCTTTCTGCTTCAGAAAACATTCTGTGTAACTAGTATGGAGTAACAACTTTTCATTAGCTTTATGGAGGTCAACTTCAAAAATCAAACCCCTTTGAAAACAGTCTTCCATGTTAAGCACTTTACTTTGAGCTTTAATCAAGTTCTCATGTATATTACCAATAGTGTCCCAATTTCACTTCCTCAGCTTAGCTGCCACCGTCTTTTGGACTTTCCTCAGATTTATCCAAGGATTATTATCACCTTAAGACCTCCAAACCTTACCTACTACTTCCACAAAATGAGGGTGGAGAGTCCACATGTTTTGAAACCTGAAAGGAGCTTCATATGGGCTTTCAGCATTTTGGATTGTGCACAGGAGAGGCCTATGGTCAGAACCTGCCATAGCCAAATGAGAAATGACAGTTAATGGGAAGGTTTGAACCTATTTTGATTTACCAAGCATTTTGTCAAGTCTTTCCCACATGGAACCCTTTCTCCAAGTAAATTTTGGACCTTGATACCCCAAATAAAATAATTCAGCCTCAGAAAGAAAGTCATTGAATCTATTCATGGCAGAAACAATAGGTGGCCTACCACCTCTTCTTTCAAAAGGAGAGGAGATAAAGTTTAAGTCACCCCCCAAAATCCAAAAGGAGTTCGGAAACTGGCCAATTTGAGTTAAATCAATCCATAAGGTGGATTAATTAAAGGAAAGACTCCTAGTATAAATGAAGGTATCATATCCAATTTGAGCTCCAACATGGAATTGGATGTGAACAAATTGGGAATGGTTTAACAACACAGACCATTGAAGTTTAGCTCTAGCAAAAAGCCAAATTTTATTATTAGTATTAGAGAAATGATTAAATTAAGGGAAATTTTTCTAAATTTTATGGGAATTTTTAGTAACCAATGGTTCAAGAATGGCAAAGCACCACACTTTATGAATTCTCACCAAATTTTTTAATCTCTTTAGAGAGGAGAGGTGAGCAATACCCCTTATATTCCAAACAAGGAACTTAATCATTGAGAAAAGGTCCTCCCTTTCCCCCTAGTTCTAGGAATGTGATCCACATTAGAAAGTCCCTCCATAGGCTGTTTATTTTCAACTTTACCTTTTTTCTTCTTATGGCTTCTTTGGACTTACCAATCTTCAGTTAGAACATCTGCCAGACTATTGATAGTATGATATTCAACCCTAGAGTGGTTTATGTTTTATAAGCTGTCATCTTGTATTATCTTTTCCTTTAAAATATTGTTAATGCATATTTCTTCCTCTTGCTCCCCAGCATTACTACTTGGCACAATCTCAATTTTGTTATTTACGACCACATCAGTAGCATCAACACCCCCAGCCAATTCAGCAGCTATCCCAACTGGCTTGGAATTAGTTGTTCTAGTCCCTGAAGCTCTTTTTTTTTATTTGGAGGGTGAAGTCTATAGCACTTCTCCACATTATGTCCAAACATTTTTCAATGTTGGCAATAGACAGGCTTTTGTTCCACAACTATCTTCTTCCAAAAACTTTCCTCAGTAGTTCCAATCCAAACCCCATCAATATCAGGCAAAGTAATGTCCCTCTCAACCAGGACTCTAGCTCCAGCTGGTCTGGCCACATTATAAGTGGGGGCATCAATTTTCAAGGGGAAACCAAGCACTCTACTAATGCAGAATAGCACATTCTCATGGAAATACTAAAATGGTAAAGTAGGGAGTTTGAACCACATTGGAACTACAGGAGGTTCTTTTGTGGGATCAAACTTTGGAGTCCATTTCTGCAATTTCCTTGGGACACCATTAATGATCAAAGTCTGTTTTGCAAACACCCTTGCATAATCCTCTTCATTAAATAAGGAAATTAGAAGGTACCTTCCATCTATTAAACCTAGTTTCCAAGCTCTTGTATGTTTCAAATCCTCAAAGTACTTCCTTACAAATTCCATCTTAGGGTGGCCATACTAAAACTTACCCACCAGAGTAAACTTAACTGTTTCATTAAGTTCATTGATTTCCTGGGGAGAGAAGAAGATGGCAGGTTCCCCTTCCTTCAACCCTAAAGGTTTGACAAAGGGGCAAACNCTTAGCTCCAGACCAACACCCAAGGTCAACCCTAAGGTCCAGCAATCCTAAGGGTGACTCATCTTGAGTTTCCCCCACAATGACCTCACCTACTACGTGTTTAGAGGCAATCCTAACGGTGACTCATCTTGAGTTTCCCCCACAGTGACCCCACCTACTAAGTATTTAGAGAAGGTCTAGCAATCCTAAGGGTGACTCATCTAGAGTTTCCCCCACAGTGACCCCACCTACTAAGTATTTAGAGGTTGACCTAAGGGTGGCTCATCTTGAGTTCCCCCATAGTGACCCCACCTACTAAGTGCTAGAGGTTAGAAGGGTGGCTCATCTTGAGTATCCCCCATAGTGACCCCACCTACTAAGTATTTAGAGGTTGAGGCAATATGTGGAACTTCAAGTTGAGTGGAGAAGAGTTTGAAATTTCTAATGGTGAGGGTTCCATGTCAGCCTTCTAGGACCAATATGTGGAACTTCAAGTTGAGTAGAGAAGAGTTTGAAATTTCTAGTGGTGAGGGTTCCAGATCTAGTTTTCTAAGAATAGGCAATAAGAAAAGTCTTATGGCTAGACCCTAGGCTACTAAAGAGGAAAAACTAAACCTCAACAAAAAATGATGTCAACATTTATATAATTATTATGTAATTTATTTCTAATTAATTTCATATTTTAAATNTGGGACACCATTAATGATCAAAGTCTGTTTTGCAAACACCCTTGCATAATCCTCTTCATTAAATAAGGAAATTAGAAGGTACCTTCCATCTATTAAACCTAGTTTCCAAGCTCTTGTATGTTTCAAATCCTCAAAGTACTTCCTTACAAATTCCATCTTAGGGTGGCCATACTAAAACTTACCCACCAGAGTAAACTTAACTGTTTCATTAAGTTCATTGATTTCCTGGGGAGAGAAGAAGATGGCAGGTTCCCCTTCCTTCAACCCTAAAGGTTTGACAAAGGGGCAAACCCCCCTCCCAGCAGCATCATGAAGACATTATGGGAAAACCAAGTGGTCAAGGATTTAGGCACTTGTCGGCGTTATTTTTGGGATGGTTTGTGGGGTTGCCCGTAAGAAGTTGTCGGTCACTGGAGTCGAAATCCCATCGCCCGCTTTGGAAGGACATTGAAGTATGAAATTAAACTGACCCCATATTTTTCATAGTTTAAAATGAAAGAGCACTGTACCTCAAATCCTGTATATATCCCAAAGGATAAACACAAGACTTGAGGATGAGGCTCGGTCAAATTAACTAAGGAATGTATGACGTCTGTTCGGTCTGTGAAACCTTTGTATTTGTCGACAAGTTCCCCTATTTAATATAAAAGATTAAATAGAGTTTATATTAAGCTGGGTTCGGACATGCTTCCTATAAGTGCAAGCCCCTATATTTAATTACATCTTAAATGATGAAAGCCACTTAAGAAGACTCTCGATAAAAATCAAGAAATATTATCTTTAAGGAATTTCAAAGGGTATGAGTCTTCAAAGAAATCAGACGTAGAGGTCTGAAAGGGGATTGGCTCAAATTTGGAACATTTTANGACAACTTCTTATCCTTAAATTGTGTATTAATGTTGATACCTGGAGGATAAGTAGATCTATAATTATTATTCACTTGGTTGTTCCAGTAATATTATCAATAATAGATCTAAGAGAACCAATTGATTTATTATAAAAGGCTTGAATTATTAACCAATCTGGTATAATATGGTGTGGTCACTTTCTTCTGAGTTCCTTAAATCGTTCTCATGCTTCATAAATAGATTCCCCTTCAAACTGACTAAAATATGTAATATCATTTCTAAGCTTCACAATCTTTTATGGTGGAAAATATTTAGTAAGGAATTTTTATGCTAAATCACCCCAAGTTTTGATAGATCCAGGTGCTAACAAATTCAACCATATCTTAGATTTATTCCTCAGTGAGAAAGGAAATAACTTAAGTCTTTTTGCATCATCTGAAACACCATCGTATTTAAATGTAGCGCACAATTCCAAGAAATTGGAAAGATTTAAATTTGGATCTTTAGTTGGTGATCTCCCAAACTGATTATTTGATACCATTTGGATAATAATAGGTTTAAGCTCAAATGAATTAGCGACTAAAGTAGGTTTTTGAATACTACAATGATGTTCATCTACAGTAGGGTTGGCATAATCTCTTAAAGGTATAAACTCTTGATGAATTTCAGCATTTAGATTATTTTGGTTTGCCATTTCTGTAATTTTTTTGGATTTTTCAAAATTTTTAATTTTTTTTTAGTTTTTCTGATTCTTCTAATAGTTCTTTAATTCAGAATCGTAGGGCACTAGTCTTTCAGAACCTGAATTATGCATACACTAACATAAAATAAAATGAAATAAAATAAAATAAAATATACAAAATAAGATACAATATTTAAAGTTTAAATAAGACTTTCTAAAGAGAGAAATTTATTTAGTTTTGATTCTTTCTTGCCCCGGGCAACAGCGCCAAAAACCTGATTCCGNTGATGAATTTCAGCATTTAGATTATTTTGGTTTGCCATTTCTGTAATTTTTTTGGATTTTTCAAAATTTTTAGTTTTTTTTTAGTTTTTCTGATTCTTCTAATAGTTCATTCTAATTCAGAATCGTAGGGCACTAGTCTTTCAGAACCTGAATTATGCATACACTAACATAAAATAAAATGAAATAAAATAAAATAAAATATACAAAATAAGATACAATATTTAAAGTTTAAATAAGACTTTCTAAAGAGAGAAATTTATTTAGTTTTGATTCTTTCTTGCCCCGGGCAACAGCGCCAAAAACCTGATTCCGATTTTTTGTATGTGTAAGGATTTATGAAGTCGACACCACTACTTGAAGATTTTAATCCCCCACAACGGTGCCAAAAACTTAATCCCTGAATACTTAAAGCTTATGCACAGCATAACAATAGTTCTGATGGTATTTCACTTATTCTTTATTTTGCAACAAAACCAAAAATTTAATTCTGAAGAAGAATATGAATTTAACCTTTTAATTTAATATATTTATATTGGGATACTACGAAAGTATACATATTGTTATCAAGTAATATAAGCCTTTTTAATTAAGACCTGAATATCGAACCCACAATGAAGATTTNAATGAAATAAAATAAAATAAAATATACAAAATAAGATACAATATTTAAAGTTTAAATAAGACTTTCTAAAAAGAGAAATTTATTTAGTTTTGATTCTTTCTTTCCCCGGGCAACAGCGCCAAAAACCTGATTCAAATTTTTTGTATGTGTAAGGATTTATGAAGTCGACACCACTACTTGAAGATTTTAATCCCCCACAACGGTGCCAAAAAGTTAATCCCTGAATACTTAAAGCTTATGCACAGCATAACAAAAGTTCTGATGATATTTCACTTATTCTTTATTTTGTAACAAAACCAAAAATTTAATTCTGAAGAAGAATATGAATTTAACCTTTTAATTTATATATATTTATATTGGGATACTACGAAAATATACATATTGTTATCAAGTAATATAAGCCTTTTTGATTAAGACCTGAATATCGAACCCACAATGAAGATTTNGAACCGATAAGAAAGATTATGCAATATGCAATTTTTAGAAAGTTTTTCTATTTTTAAAAAGATAATTACTTAAACTAAAAATGATTTTTGCAGGAATTTAAAATTTAAATATTTTTGATATTTTTGATTTTTTAACGAAATAATAACAACTTAAAAAGATAACAAAAGTTTTTGTAGAAGAAAAGTACTTAATATGAAAATATCTTTCTGCTTATCATGAATCAGTAATAAGTATAGGAATTCTGTTGTGAAAGTATGCAAATTGTGTTGTGTTAAAAAGATAACTAAAGTTTTTGTAGAAGAAAAGTACTTAATATGAAAATATCTTTCTTCTTATGTGAATCAGTAATAAGTATAGGAATTCTGTTGTGAAAGTATGCAAATTGTGTTGTGCCAAATATGTCAGTAATAAGTATAGGAATTCTGTTGTGGAAGTATGCAAATTGTGTTGTGTCAAATAAGAGGATAACATTCTTTACCCTTACTAGAGATGCTATAAAGAACATTGGCTAATTTAAAGTTTGAATAGTTCTGATGACCGGTTAGGTAGGGAAGATACTAGCTCGCACTCTAGAGTTCCCTCGATTCCCTCCACCTGGAGGCTAAAATTATCGTATCATAACCTAAAACAATAAACTAAGTTTGGGGCTTTAATCTGTCACTTTAAAGTCCTCTAACTCTACTCCTATCAATAAATATTTCCCTTTTTATTTGCACTTGATCATATGAACTGCATTCTCATTCATACATCCTCATGTGCTTCTTTCCAAGTGTTGACTGAGATAATACCAATTCGGTTCTTACATGTTGTCACAACAAATTTTAACACCTGGATTGGTCAAATCAAGAAGTAAATGAACTGCATGGATTTAAATCACNGGCCTCTGAGGTATCCAACAAGTTAGGAGGGGGGAGCAGGTCCATGCCTCTCTCTCACCAACTAGTGAAAAGTCTCAAGTCCAGTTAAACTTATTATGTTGCTTAATGGTTTATCCTGTGAATACCCTTATTACTCAGTGAAACTCTGATGTCTCAATTATCCTTAAGAACAGGGCAATTATCATTTATCATTTAATTTCAAAATTATGTGGGTGAAGACCCTTAAAAGGGAAAGTTAGTGTAATTTGAACACATAGCCAAACTTTTCAAGGATGTTTGATATAATAATGTTTATTTCTCTAATCCTCATTTAGTCAATTCGATGTTTCAAGGATGTTTGATTTTGTTATGTTTATTTCTCTAATCCTCTTTTAGTCATTTTTTTTGACCCTAGTCCACACTAAGCCCTTAAGACCTAGGTGAGTATCTTAATTAGTTTTGAAAAGGATTAAATTTTAAGTGGTCATGATTCATGATTTGAATTTTATTTGAAAATCAAGTTAGTGGTGTTTCAAGGATGTTTGATATAAATATGTTTATTTCTCTAATCCTCATTTAGTCAGATTTGATTTGACCTAAGTCACCACCTTCAAGTATGTTTGATTATGATTTTTAAACCTAATTGGGCTTAATGGTGTTTCAAGGATGTTTGATATAATTATGTTTATTTCCTTAATCCTCATTTAGTCAATTTTGATTTAGCCTAAGTCACCACTAAGCCTATTTCTCTAATCCTCATTTAGTCAATTTTGATTTGGCCTAAGTCACCACTAAGCCCTTAAGGCAATTCTCTAATCCTCATTTAGTCAATTTAGATTTGGCCTAAGTCACCACTAAGCCCTTAAGACCTAAATGAGTGTCTTAATTAGTTTTGAAAAGGGTTAAGCTTCAAGTGGTCTTGATTCATGATTTGGATTCTATTTGAAAATCAAAATAGGGATATTAAATTGATTAATTATTGGCTTCCAAAGTCATACCCCTAAGTCCAGGATCATCTAATTTTAATAAACTTTGAAATCTTAATAATTTAGAAATTTATTAACTTATCTTTTTAATGATGAAAATGAAATTGGCTTCTACCAATTAACCCCTTTGGGTTACAAAAATCAAGTAAATTGATTAAGATCAGAGATTACCCATTCTCTCTCCTTGAATTAAGCCTAAATGTTAATTAAGGCTAAATTTCCAAAATTACGCATTCCCCTATGGCT
This sequence comes from Phalaenopsis hybrid cultivar, assembly GCA_002079205.1. Lineage (NCBI taxonomy): Eukaryota > Viridiplantae > Streptophyta > Magnoliopsida > Asparagales > Orchidaceae > Phalaenopsis > Phalaenopsis hybrid cultivar. The sequence continues at coordinate 38,911 of JXCR01147544.1, read as the reverse complement.
CTAACACCTCATAATTTGTCAAATTCAGTTCAAATGACTTTGAATTTTTTATCCTATCTCATTCATGGGTCAATTAAGATATCAGAAGAGAAAATATGATTTTTCAAAATTTAATTTAATTTATGTAATTATTTTCATGTAAAGAAAGGATTTTTTCAAAGAAAATTCTTAACTTTATCAAGGTAAATTGTAATCCTTTAAAATGTTTACTGGAGGTATACTTAGACAAGAGAAGCCTTTGGATCAAATGTCATAATTTTTAGAATTTTCTGTGATTTATTAAAATTATTTTAATTTTTGGGCTATTTAATAAAAATAAAATATCTTAGGTGGTGAAAATTAAGTTTTGTATTTTTCAAAAATCTCCCTAAGGTCAAAGAACTCAGAGGACTAAATTTTATATTTTTCTAATTATTTTTATATTTATTGGAATTATTTTAGTGAAAAATTAATTTTAGCCTTTCAAAAATTATTTTTATGCTTTGAAATTCAATATATTTATTTAGAAAATCAGGAAAAATATTTTGAATGTTCTTAAGTGATTAGGAAACAATTTAGAACATTTCCATGAGTTTTTATTATTTTTATGATTTTATGAATTTTTATTTATTTAAATACTTAAAATAGGCCAAAAATTAAGTTTTCATCTTAAATGATATTTTATTTTTCTATAATATCCTGATTCACAGAGAACTCAAAAAACTAAGTTTCATAATTTTTTGAGTTATATTTTTTATAAAAATCATTCACAGAGAACTCAAAAAACTAAGTTTCATAATTTTTTGAGTTATAGTTTGATTTTTAAAAATCATTCAAGTGTGAACTCAAAAAACTAAGTTTCATAATTTTTTTAGTTATATTTTGATTTTTAAAAATCATTTAAGTGTCAAGAAACTAAGTTTCATAATTTTTTGAGTTATATTTTGATTTTTAAAAAATCATTCAAGTGTTAAGAGTGGATATTTATCTTTAAAAATCAACTTAAGTTATCAAATGAACTCAAAATATTTTGAACTTTTTATAGTGAGTTCTCTAGATCATAAATTTATCTTTAAAAATCAATTTAAGTTATTAAATGAACTCAAAATATTTTGAAACTTTGATGACTATCTTTAAAAATCAAGTTAAGTTGTCAAATGAACTCAAAATAATTTGAAATTTTTATGATGAGTTCTCTGGTCAAATGAACTCAAAATATTTTAAAATTTTTATGATGAGTTCTCTGGATCATAAATCACAGCGGAGATATGATTTTTAAAAATCATTTAAATGTTAAGAGTGGTATTTGTCTTTAAAAATCAATTTAAGTTATTGATTTTTTGAGTTATATTTTGATTTTTAAAAAATCATTTAAGTGTTAAGAGTGGTATTTATCTTTAAAAATCAATTTAAGTTATCAAATTGACTCAAAATATTTTGAAACTTTTATGATGAGTTCTCTGGATCATAAATCACAGTGGAGATTAAAAAGCAAGTCATTTAAATGTTTGTGACTTTTATGATGAGTTCTCTGGATCATAAATCACAGTGGAGATCAAAAATCAAGTCATTTGAAAGTTTATATTTTCCAAAGTTAATAGTCTTAGTAATTTAGTATTTGTAAAATTTAAGTGCATTTTAAATGACGACCCATGAAACTATTTCCAAAGGTTTCTCTACTTATAGTGGACTTCCAAAATTTTCTTAGGATTTTATAATCAATCTGCTAATATCCATGATTATTTTGATGGAATAGTGTGTAATAACTTGAAAAATATGGATCTCTGTAAAGGAACTTCATCTGACTTTAGAAAATCAGAGAATGTTTCTATTGACAGAGACTACAACATGTCAAAATTTCAAGTAAAGGTGATGTGTCAATACGCATGGAGAATCCTACAATATGCCAAAATTTCAAGCCAAGGTGATGTGTCAATATACATGGAGAATCAAATGATCTCCAAACAGTATTTAATTAATTAAAAATATTTTATGCATCAAATGGACCTAAAAATTATTCCACATTATTCTCCTCTATTCAATGAGCAAGAGGGTATTTTTATTTTATTTTTTGTGATTTTTCTACACAAAGTTATGGATTTTCTAAGTTAGGGGTATTTCAATAAATAGGAAAAAGTCCTATTTATCTATTAAAATAGTGCGTGCCACATCAACCTACGACGGCTCCAAAGGCATGCGTGGCACGCTCTTGTTGGACGCCGCCGTCCACGTAGTTTGCTGACTCGGCCCGCTATTTATGTCCCGAAGCGCTGTCCGGCTCGATCTTCCCCGTCCATTTGATACACGCTTGATCAAACGGCTCCCCGTCATCGTCCCCGATAGAATGATCCCGTGCCCGTCCACACTAAAACCTTAAGATCTCAGCCTACACACCAAGAAGGCTAGGGATTGAGTCCCTGGTCTTGGTGTAAAGCCTAGGTATGAATTCAACCAAGCTCGATTTCAGGTGTTGATCTGAGAAGGGAGGCTTCAATCAAAGGTGCTCGGCACGTTCGTTGGGGTCCAAGGAGGCTAGGGATTGAGTCCCTAACCTTGGTGTAAGGCCTAGGTATAAATCCGACCAAGCTCGATTTCAGGTGTTGGTCTAGAGCTATGGTAGAGGCTCTATGGAAGGGGAATTTGATGGGTCTTTGGCTTCTTTCACTCTTGTGAAGGTGTGGGCAGAAGCGATTGAAGTTTGGTTGAGTGTGGAGGTGTATTGGGTTCTGTCCTGGTTTCCGACAGAAATTGAGCTCCGGCAATGGGAATGGGTGAGGGAAAATGGTTGGAATGCATTGAGGGGATCTCAGGGAAGCTATGTGTGAAGTTTGGAGAGGCCTCTTTAGGAAAATTTCAGTACACCTCCCATGGCCGTGGGAGGTGTGTCTTTATAAAAATGGCCATGGGGTGGCTCTCAGGGCATAAGTTTGGGTGCATTGTGGTGCTTAGGTGGAGGGCAGAGGAGCTTCATAGTTTGATTTGGATCAGCTGTTCCTCTAGGTTTGATTTGGGTGAGGTGCAATGGGAGTGTTTCTCAGTTTTGGGCTTTTCCGGGCACTAGACTGGCCGACCTGCCAGGGGGAGGTGGCTAGGTGCTCAGGGCATCCAGAGGAACCCATCACAACAATTTAATGCAAATGTGCTTGGATTTGGCAAAGATATCTTAAGCATGTCCATTTTTGGAAATAAGATCCCTTAATTTGGGGGATTTTTGGTCCATGGCTTGATTTAGGTGGTTTCATGGTGTTTGTACTGGTCACTAAGTCCAACTAATGGCTGTGGTGGAGTTAATTTGGTGGCTTTAAGGTGGTTAGGTCACATTTAGTGTATGGGTCCAAGTGGGTGCAAATGACCAAAACTTGGGTTTGGGCTAGGTTAGCCATGTAAATTGGCCTAAATAATTGTTTCATTGGGTTTAGATGATCATGAGGAACAACTTTGGTGAAGGATGGAAATATTATTTAGTTCAATTGAAAGGTCAAATTAAAAGAATTTTGAGCTTTAATCAATTTGGTCATGTTGGGCTAGGCTTGGGTCTAGCTTGGGTTAGCCTTGGGCTAAGTCCAAATTGATTGTTGTAAATGGTCAATAGGGACCTCATGAAGAGTTTTCAACATGAATCGGATGCCAATTTGGAGGTTAAGGCAATCAATTGGCTGAAATTTCGGGACTTAGCCAATTTGGGGCTAAATTTGGGAATTTTGGATTTAGGCCAAAATCAAATGGATTTGAAACTTCACCAATGTCAATTGATGGTTGATATTGATGTATAGGAATGTAATAAAGATTTTTCAACATTAATTGAGGCCAATTGACTAAACTATGGGTTCAATTTGGTGAGATTGGGTCATATGGTCAAAATTGGGGCTTTGACCCAAATCAAAATTAGGCTCAAATAATGGACCAATTGTGCTTGGATTTGGTTTAGTTTGGTCATATAAAAAGTTAATTTGAGTTTGGGATTGAAATTTGGGTCAATTGAGATCAAATCGATGGACATTTGAGTTGGACTTGGGGAAATTTGGGTCTTTAAAGGGCAATTTAATGATTTTGCTTAAAGATGGTCAAATTGGCCAAATTGGGTCATGTGATAGTTGAGAAATGAAATTGGGAATATTTAAGACTTATTGGGATTTTCTGGGAATTTTTAGAATTTTTGGGATTTTGGGTAGAATATTTGGGATTTATTAGGATTTTATGGGAATTTTTGGGATTTTTTTAAATGAAATTGGGAATATTTGGGATTTATTAGGATTTTCTGGGAATTTTTGAAATTTTTGGGTTTTTGAGCTATGGATGGGGTATTTTGGTAATTAGGGGGTGTTTTAGGGGTAAAAGGCCAAGATGGGTATTTTGGTAGCGTTGAGGTAGCAATCATCACCAATAAGTCATGGACCAAAGGAAACATTTTGGGTCCTCTACGTAGTGGTCTTAGCCAAACCATAGTCTTAGGGCTAGTAGGTTTAGGGGACCATTTACATGAGTATCTCAAAAGATCATGGGATCTAGGCTAGAAATTTGAGTTCAGGGTTGTGAGTGATTGTGGGTACAGAGAAGTTTAGTGAGTGCCTTAGCTCCAGACCAACACCCAAGGTCAACCCTAAGTTCCAGCAATCCTAAGGGTGACTCATCTTGTGTTTCCCCCACATGGACGTCACCTACCTACGTGTTTAGGCAATCCTAACGGTGACTCATCTTGAGTTTCCCCCACAGTGACCCCACCTACTAAGTATTTAGAGAAGGTCTAGCAATCCTAAGGGTGACTCATCTAGAGTTTCCCCCACAGTGACCCCACCTACTAAGTATTTAGAGGTTGAGAGCAACATGTGGAACTTCAAGTTGAGTGGACCAGAGTAGAATTTCTAATGGTGAGGGTTTCATGTCTAGTTTTCTAGGAATAGTCAACAGGAAAAGTGATATGGCTAGACCTTAGGCTACTAAAGAGGAAAAACTAAACCTCAACCTCAGATGAGGTCAACACCACTTCAACACCACTTCCAACAACATCAGAAAAAGTTGCCTTGGTCCATTGGGCATTGGTATCAGCATCAATGGGGAAGGCCATTGAGGAAACACAACCCAAAGAACCCAAGATCAGTAAAATGATGAAAACAGTAGCATGACTCTAAAATCAAAAGGAGCACAAAACAATACAACTACAAAAAGGATGAACGGACCAATACAGTTCCAAGGCCAAAACTTCAAATAGAAAGGGTAGAGATTAGGAGCAACTTCAGCAAATCAATAGAATAGTAACACTGTTCAACAAAGATCTTCCCGAGCAAGACCTCAACAAACTCCACAAACCTCAAGCACCCCTTGAAGAGAAAGCAAGTTTCTTTATCCACCACCACCACTTCTTCAAGCAGCTCCATCACCTCCAAAACCCTAGCAGAGCGCAGCTNTGAGGTGGAAGCAGATGCAACCAAACTGGACAACCCAAACCTAGCAAGCCATTTTGCAGGTTCTTTACCTTCCCTGAAAATAAATGAGAACTGAAGTTTGGGAGAGGATCTAAACATGTTGATTATATGTAACCATTTAGAATGATGCCAAGATGGTGGTTCATCCCCTTGTAGCAGCTGAAGTAAGCAAGTAGAGTCCCCCTCCTCTTAATGGTGCTTCCAATTGGTCATGGAAACCAGGCTTAAAGCCAAGTTTACAACCAATAGTTCAGCCTCAAGAGTATCACCAACAATGATAGGAGCATGTAAACACAATTAATAGGCTCCTGCTTGATTTCTGAAAACTCCCCCCGCACCATCCCCTAAATCAAAGAAAGACCCATCAGTGTTCACCTTGATGTAAGGATGAGAAGGGGGTTTCCACTTTACTTTTAATATCTTAGGCAATTTAGCCTATTCAGGCATATGAAGGAAGATAAGTTCCTTGCCAACTTGATAGCAGAAGGAAAATTACTCTCAAAATTATCTTGATTCCTAGCCATCCAAAGGAACCCTACAATAATGAAAGGTATATGGCCAGCCTTGGTATTTACCCAGCTACTCCAGCAGGTATGGAGATAAAGCCATTGCAGATTTATAGTGTTCAGAGTAAACATCTTGAGGGTATCCTTCCAGACCTCTGAGGGGAATGAAAATGCAAAGAATAAATGAGGAATTTATTCCTCCTCGTCAGGGCACAACCAAAATTTTGAGGGGCTCCTCTACCCCTTAAACTTTAGAATTTCATTAGATGGGAGTGGCTTATGAAAAATTCTCCAATATAGAAATGACATAGAAGGTGTTAGACATCTATTCTAGATGGGTACACCTCAGGGTACATTATTCCAGTTATGGATTTAAGAATAAATGTGTTTGGTAATGCTTTGGTGTGGAAGAGCTTTCCACACAATTCTAATTTTCCTAGCTCTATCAAAGTGGACTGTCGATATATTGACTGTTGATGCGTCGTGCAACAATTCTTTCAAAATAGGCAATGACCACTGATCCCCCTCCCAGTAGTCATCTACCTTGAGGTGAGGATTAAAATTTGTAGTATTGGCTTTCAGCAAATCATGGGGGCACCACATGTTCAGCCAGAANTATATATATATATATATATATATATATATATATATATATATATATATATGTTTATATATATTAGAGAAAAGGTTTCGTTAATCTCAAAAACCTGTTACAATTCCAAAATGGGGGACATCCAAAAGTTCCCCCTGAAGCAGAAAGAGAAGTGGTGGGGGAGATGAGGTGGAAGCAGATGCAACCAAACTGGACAACCCAAACCTAGCAAGCCATTTTGCAGGTTCTTTACCTTCACTGAAAATAAATGAGAACTTAAGTTTGGGAGAGGATCTAAACATGTTGATTATATGTAACCATTTAGAATGATGCCAAGATGCCGGTTCATCCACTTGTAGCAGCTGAAGTAAGAAAGCAGAGTCCCCCTCATCCCAATGGTGCTTCCAATTGGTCATGGAAGCCAGGCTTAAATCCAAGTTTAGAACCAATAGTTCAGCCTCAAGAGCATCACCAACAATGATAGGAGCATGTAAACACAATAAATAGGCTCCTACTTGATTTCTGAAAACTCCCCCCGCACCATCCCCTAAATCAAAGAAAGACCCATTAGTGTTCACCTTGATGTAAGGATGAGAAGGGGGTTTCCACTTTACTTTTAATATCTTAGGCAATTTAGCCTGTTCAGGCATATGAAGGAAGATCAGTTCCTTGCCAACTTGATAGCAGAAGGAAAATTATTCTCAAAATTATCTTGATTCCTAGCCATCCAAAGGAACCCTACAATAATTAAAGTTATATAGCCACCCTTGGTATTTGCCTAGCTACTCCAGCAGGTATGGAGATAAAGCCATTGCCGATTTATGGTGTTCAGAGTAAACATCTTGAGGGTATCCTTCTAGACCTCTTGGGGGAATGAAAATTCAAATAATAAATGAGGAATTTATTCCTCCTCGTCAGGGCATAACCAAAATTTTGAGGGGCTCCTCTGCCCTTTAAACTTTAGAATTTCATTAGATGGGAGTGGCTTATGAAAAATTCTCCAATAGAGAAATGACATAGAAGGTGTTAGACATCTATTCTAGATGGGTACACCGCAAGGTACATTATTCCAGTTATGGATTTTAGAATAAATGTGTTTGGTCATGCTTTGGTGTGGAAGAGCTTTCCACACAATTCTAATTTTCCTAGCTCTATCAAAGTGGACTGTCGATATATTGACTGTTGATGCGTCGTGCAACAATTCTTTCAAAATAGGCAATGACCACTGATCCCCCTCCCAGTAGTCATCTACCTTGAGGTGAGGATTAAAATTTGAAGTATTGGCTTTCAGCAAATCATGGGGGCACCACATGTTCAGCCAGACATGTACATCCCCTCTCCCAAGATCCCAAAGGTTTAACTTTTCAGCCAAATGTCTGATCTTCAACATGTGTTTTCACAATCTGGAGTCCCTTAATTTCCAAGTCACCAGGTTTTAACGTGAGCCTCTAAAATATTTCCCAAGCATATACTTAGCCTACAAAGAGGTCTGTTGTCTGAAATTGATCCATATTTTGTAGAGGTTTACTTGTTGAAGCTTTTGAAGACCCTTGAAACCAAGCCCTCCAGCTATAGTAGGTTTGGCAAGCTTCTGCCAGCTGGCCCAATGGGAGTGTTTTCTCTGACCTGCCCATAGAAATCTGTTAAAGATCCTTCCTAATTAAATCTGGGTGCTCTCATCTGTATGATATATGAAGGATAAGTTGCTAGTTTACTCGTAAGTAATGTAATTCTCCCTCCATTGAGCGAATAAAAGTGAGACCAAAAAGAGAGTTGGTTAGAAATTTTCCACAAGACCTCGTCAAACTAGATAAGTATGGATCTTCCCTTAATGAAATGAACCCCCAAATATTAGAGGGGAAGAGAAGTTTCTGAGAAACCAGTATAGAGAGTGATCCAATTCTTGATGCTTGTAGTAATCTTGTTACTGAACAGAAGAGTACATTTCACAGGATTAAAGCTCATTCTAGAGGGTTCTTCATGAAACCTCTAGATGCACTTGTAAACATTTTTTCACAACATTTTTATTAGCATTAGAAAAGACCATAATGTCATCAGCATAAGCCAAATGAGAGATAGACAAATTCAATTTATGGTGATACCTCGAGTATGAGCTGGAATTTAACTCTTGATCCAGCATTCTGGACAAGTAATCTGAAGCTAAGTTGAAGATGGTGGGGATAGGGGATTCCCTTATTGCAGTCCTCTAGAAGTAGTAAAGTTACCCCATGCTTGTCCATTGATCAGGATGGAATGAGTATTATTCTTCAGCCATCTGGAAACCAGTTCAAAGAATCTTATAGAAAATCCCTTGGAAGCAAGTACCTTAGGAATGAATAACCAAGATATGGTGTCATAGACTTTTATGATGCCTAGTTTGTAATTAAGATTTCCTCCTCTGTAAGGTTTGTCCAAATCCATAATGAGTTCCTGTGTCAATAGAACACTATTTGCTATAGATCTCCCCCTGATAAATGTAGTTTGATTTGGGCCAATAATCTTATCAAGGTGTGGTTGAAGCCTGGCCACCACCACCTTGCTAATTATTTTTTGGAATACTGATAGAAGACTAGTAGGTCTAAACTGATTCCAGTGTTTATTATCAGCTTGTTTAGGAATCAAAACCATGTAGAAAGTAGTAAAGTACTGTGGGAATTTAGCACCTTGTAAGAAGCTTTGTATTGCGTTGATCAAATCAACTTTGATGATTCCCCAAGCTTTTTTATATAAGTCTGCAGTAAAACCATCAGAGCCAGTAGTTTTTGAATTGTCAATAAATTGAAGAGCTTCCCAAATTTCCTGTTCAGTTGTTGGATAAGTTAATGAGAGGTTGGTGGTGTATTGCTGCTCATTACCAAACAAATTCGGATCAATATGAGTTCTATCTGTTGGAGGTTGTGTTAATAACTTAGTGAAAAAATGGATAGCATCTTCAGCAATAGCCTTCTTTTCATGAATCCACTGACCAGTAGAGTTGTGTATGTCATGAATAGTGTTGCACTTCCTTTTGTATTTTATATGTGCATGGAAGAACTTAGTGTTTCTATCCTTATCTTTGAACTTATTGATGGCCACTTTTATACTAAGGAAACTCTTTTGCCAATCAATAGCAGTTAAAAGTCTTTTTTATGCCTCAATTAAGGAAGCTTCTAACTCCTCCATAACAACCACTTCAAGGTTCTTGGCCTTTTTATTAGCAGATGTCATAGCAAGAGCAACTTCTGCAAAGGTATACCAACCCAAATATCTATGTGCTTTGCTTACCTTAATATGAATAAACCATAGTTTAATCTAGGGGTCCTCTTGGTCCACCCCACTCCAAAGGACCGTCTCACAATCCAGAAAAGAGGGGTGAACATACTACATATTTATATATCTGAAGGGGGGGGGTTTACTTGGAGTTGTGGAGGTGGAGCTGCAATGTTGATATGTAGAGGTCAATGATCAGACCCAACTAGACTCAGGTGTGTCACAAAATTAGGAGTTTATTTTTGAATCCAAAGATCATTCACCAAAAATCTATCTAGTCTTTCCCAGATCTTGCCTCTCTTCCAGGTGAAGTTGTTTCCGTTGAAGTCCAAAATGAAAAGGCCAGCCAAATGTTTATTATCAAAGAATTGATTAATCTTTGATAATTTGGGTGTTCTACCACCATTGTTCTCAATTGAGTTAGAAATGGAGTTGAAATCTCCACATACCAGCTAGCTAACAACTTTATCAAAATTGATGAGTCTGAGAGTAGACCATAGGTCCAGTCTAGTTGTCTTATTGCAACCAGCATTCTCAAATGTCACAAAATAAGAGTGGTAATTCATTTGGAATGAAAAATATACAAATTGGGGATTATCTATCTGGACAGCCCAAGTTACCTCTTTCCTTCACAAATAATGTTGTTGTTGATGTTTGAGAAATGAGTGAAACCAGTGAATTTATGGATCAGTTTCCGAGGGTTTTTGTGAACCATAGATTCCAAAATTGAAATGCACCACAGTTGTGTTTCCTGTTGAGATGAATAAGTCTTTTAATGGAGAGGCGGTTGGCTAGTCACCTAATGTTCAAACATAGGAAATTAACCGTTTAGGGAGGGTTGGGATTTGGACCTTACTCGCCCTTATCTGGTCTTGGATGGAGATCCCCCCAAAGGGTATTTAACATTCATATAAGATGAATCAACCTGAAGTCTTTGGAAGTTCCCAATTGGCCTTCGTCTTCCTTCTTGCTTTTTGTATTTTCCAGTCCATCTCCAAGTCTTTATTCATTTCAGCTACCACTCTAGGAGAAAGTTATATATGTTCTGGTGGGACAGTAGGAACTGCCACCAAAGTTCCCACCTCAGGATGGGTGTTGACTAACAGATGTTGCACAGACTAGACCATTTGAGTAGGTTCAACAGTTTCCACCAAAATTTTCTTTGCTTTGAATTCAAAAACACCTTTTGGGTGTTCAGGTTGTACTACCAGATGTGAGGAGGGTATCTCCATAGCCTCTAAGACTTCCCTGCTATTTTTCTCCAAAATTGTAGTAGATATAGGTTCAACAGGTACATTTGTGGACCTGGGCTTTGAAGGTGGTTGTAATTCCACAGAAGGACCTGTGGGCTTGGGCTTAACAGGAGGGTGTATTCAGTAGCATCTATCCTGAGTGTGTCAAAACATTCTGCAATGACGACAGTAGTAGGGCTTTTGCTCCATTACAATTTACTGCCAAATACCACTGTTTGTAAATCCCAACCAAATTTCCCTCACCATCGGCAATGTGATGTCCCTCTCCATCAATATTTTGGCCACTGAAGGACTGTAAAAATTGAATGTGGGTACATCCATCTTCAGTGGTCTACCCAAAGCCAGTACAATATTAAATAAAACTTTGTGGTTGAAGAAATGGAAAGGTAGGCCCGAATGCTTGAACCAAATAGGGATTATGGGAGGTTCTTTGCCTGGGTCAAAGTAAGGTGTCCATTTAATTACCTTTATTGAACTTCCGTCCAATATAATTGTATGTTTGGAAAAGAATCTTGCATAATCCTCCTCCAACTTAAGTTTAATCATAATATGGAGGCCATCCACCAACCCCACCTTCCAAGCCCTTATAAAAGAGACATTTTCAAAGAAACTTCTAACAATTTCCATCTTAGGATGGCCCAGCTCAAACTTGCCAATCAGAATGAACTTGCAGTCAACCTTCACGGTTTTCAGTTTATCAGTCTTATAAATAATGGTTGGTTTAACCTCTTTAACCCCTAAATGATTAATGAGAGGGCAAGGTTCCTTCCCATTGGCAGCATCATGGAAAACACCACACAATCAGCTTTAGCAATGTTTTCATGCTCTTTACCTCCCCACCAGTGTAAGTTGCTTTAGTCCACTGCTCATTTAATTCAGGATCCAATGGCAAAGGCTCTGTCATGTAGCTTTGATAGGCCCACTCCAAGCACTAGGGCACCAAGCTATGTAACTGTAACAATGAGCAAATTTCAAAACTTTAAATCCCTCGAACCAGGCCCAAAGCAGTTCCANTGATCCATATTTTGTAGAGGTTTACTTGTTGAAGCTTTTGAAGACCCTTGAAACCAAGCCCTCCAGCTATAGCAGGTTTGGCAAGCTTCTGCCAGCTGGCCCAATGGGAGTGTTTTCTCTACCCTGCTCATAGAAACCTGTTAAAGATCCTTCCTAATTGAATCTGGGTGCTCTCATCTGTATGATATATGAAGGATAAGTTTCTAGTTTACTCGTAAGTAATGTAATTCTCCCTCCATTGGGCGAATAGGAGTGAGACCAAAAAGAGAGTTGGTTAAAAATTTTCCACAAGATCTCGTCAAACTAGATAAGTATGGATCTTCCCTTAATGAAAGGAACCCCCAAATATTAGAGGGGAAGAGAAGTTTCTGAGAAACCAGTATAGAGAGTGATCCAATTCTTGATGCTTGTAGTAATCTTGTTACTGAACAGAAGAGTACATTTCACAGGATTAAAGCTCATTCTAGAGGGTTCTTCTTGAAACCTCTAGATGCACTTGTAAACTTTTTTTCACAACGTTTTTATTAGCATTATAAAAAAACCATAATGTCATCAGCATAAGCCAAATGAGAGATAGACAAATTCAATTTATGGTGATACAGGAGTATGAGCTGGAATTTAACTCTTGATCCAGCATTCTGGACAAGTAATCTGGAGCTAAGTTGAAGATGGAGGGGATACGGGATCCCCTTGTTGCAGTCCTCTGGAAGTAGTAAAGTTACCCCATGCTTGTCCATTGATCAGGATGGAATGAGTAGTATTCCTCAACCAACTGGAAACCAGTTCAAAGAATCCTATAGAAAAGCCCCTGGCAGCAAGTACCTTAGGAATAAATACCCAAGATATGGTGTCATAGACTTTTATGATGCCTAGTTGTAATTAAGATTTCCTCCTCTCTAAGGTTTGTCCAAATCCATAATGAGTTCCTGTGTCAATAGAACACTATTTGCTATAGATCTCCCATTGATAAATGTAGTTTGATTTGGGCCAATAATATTATCAAGGTGTGGTTGAAGCCTGGCCACCACCACCTTGCTAATTATTTTTTGGACTACTGATAGAAGACTAGTAGGTCTAAACTAATTCCAGTGTTTATTATCAGCTTGTTTAGGAATCAAAACCATGTAGAAAGTAGTAAAGTACTGTGGGAATTTAGCACATTGCAAGAAGCTTTGTATTGCGTTGATCAAATCAACTTTGATGATTTCCCAAGCTTTTTTATATAAGTTTGCAGTAAAACCATCAGAGCCAGTAGTTTTTGAATTGTCAATAGATTGAAGAGCTTCCCAAATTTCCTGTTTAGTTGTTGGATAAGTTAATGAGAGGTTGTTGGTGTATTGCTGCTCATTACCAAACAAATTCGGATCAATATGAGTTCTATCTGTTGGAGGTTGTGTTAATAACTTAGTGAAAAAATGGATAGCATCTTCAGCAATAGCTTTCTTTTCATGAATCCACTGACCAGTAGAGTTGTGTATGTCCTGAATAGTGTTGCACTTCCTTTTGTATTTTATATGTGCATGGTAGAACTTAGTGTTTCTATCCTTATCTTTGAACTTATTGATGGCCTCTTTTATTCTAAGGAAACTCTTTTGCCAATCAATAGCAGTTAAAAGTCTTTTCTATGCCTCAACTAAGGAACCTTCTAACTCCTTCTCCATAACAACCACTTCAAGGTTCTTGACCTTTTTATTAGCAGATGCCATAACAAGAGAAACTTCTGCAAAGGTATACCAGCCCAAATATCTAAGTGCTTTGCTTACCTTAATATGAATAAACCATAGTTTAATCTAGGGGTCCTCCTGGTCCACCCCACTCCAAAGGAATGTCTCACAATCCAAAAAAGAGGGGTGAACATACCACATATTTATATATCTCAGGGGGGGGGGTTTACTTGGAGTTGTAGAGGTGGAGCTGCAATGCTGATATATAGAGGTCAATGATCAGACCCAACTAGACTCAGGTGTGTCACAAAATTAGGAGTTTAATTTTGAATCCAGAGATCATTCACCAAAAATCTATCTAGTCTTTCCCAGATCTTGCCTCTCTTCCAGATGAAGTTCTTTCCGTTGAAGTCCAAAATGAAAAGGCCAGCCAATTGTTTATTATCAAAGAATTGATTAATCTTTCATAATTTGGGTGTCCTACCACCATTGTTCTCAATTGAGTTAGAAATGGAGTTGAAATCTCCACATACCAGCTAGCTATCAACTTTATCAAAATTAATGAGTCTGAGAGTAGACCATAGGTCCAGTCTAGTTGTCTTATTGCAACCAGCATTCGCAAATGTCACAAGACAAGAGTGGTCATTCATTTGGAATGAAAAATATACAAATTGGGGATTATCTATCTGGACAGCCCAAGTTACCTCTTTCCTGCACAAATAATGTTGTTGTTGATGTTTAAGAAATGAGTGAAACCAGTGAATTTATTGATCAGTTTTCGAGGGTTTTTGTGAACCATAGATTCCAAAATTGAAATGCACCACAGTTGTGTTTCTTGTTGAGATGAATAAGTCTTTCAATGGAGAGGGGCTTGGCTAGTCTCCTAACGTTCAAACATAGGAAATCAATCATTTAGGGAGGGTTGGGATTTTCACCTTACTCCCCCTTATCTGGTCCTGGATGGAGATCCCCCCAAAGGGGATTTAGCATTCATATAAGATGAATCAACCTGAAGTCTTTGGAAGATCCCAATTGGCCTTCTTCTTCCTTCTTGCTTTTTGTATTTTCCATTCCATCTCCAAGTCATTATTCATTTCAGCTACCACTCTAGGAGAAAGTTATATATGTTCTGGTGGGACAGTAGGAACTGCCACCAAAGTTCCCACCTCAGGATGGGTGTTGACTAACAGATGTTGCACAGACTAGACCATTTGAGTAGGTTCAACAGTTTCCACCAAAATTTTCTTTGCTTTGAATTCAAAAACACCTTTTGGGTGTTCAGGTTGTACTACCAGATGTGAGGAGGGTATCTCCATAGCCTCTAAGACTTTCCTACTATTTTTCTCCAAAATTGTAGTAGATATAGGTTCAACAGGTATATTTGTGGACCTGGGCTTTGAAGGTGGTTGTAATTCCACAGAAGGACCTGTGGGCTTGGGCTTAACAGGAGGGTGTATTCAGTAGCATCTATCCTGAGTGTGTCAAAACATCCTACAATGACGACAGTACTAGGGCTTTTGCTCCATTACAATTTACTGCCAAATACCACTGCTTGTAGATCCCAACCAAATTTCCCTCACCATTGGCAATGTGATGTCCCTCTCCATCAATATTTTGGCCACTGAAGGACTGTAAAAATTGAATGTGGATACATCCATCTTCAGTGGTTTACTCAAAGCCAGTACAATATTAAATAAAACTTTCTGGTTGAAGAAATGGAAAGGTAGGCCCAAATGCTTGAACCAAATAGGGATTATGGGAGGTTCTTCGCCTGGGTCAAAATCAGGTGTCCATTTAATTACCTTTATTGAACTTCCCTCCAATATAATTGTATGTTTGGAAAAGAATCTTACATAATCCTCCTTCAACTTAAGTTTAATCAAAATATGGAGGCCATCCACCAACCCCACCTTCCAAGCCCCTATAAAAGAGACGTTTTCAAAGAACCTTCTAACAATTTCCATCTTAGGATGGCCTAGCTCAAACCTGCTAATCAGAATGAACTTGCAGTCAACCTTCACGGTTTTCAGTTTATCAGTCTTATAAATAATGGTTGGTTTAACCTCTTTAACCCCTAAAAGATTAATGAGAGGGCAAGGTTCCTTCCCATTGGCAGCATCATGGAAAACACCACACAATCAGCTTTAGCAATGTTTTCATGCTCTTTACCTCCCCACCAGCGTAACGTTCTTTAGTCTACTGCGCATTTAATTCAGGATCCAATGGAAAAGGCTCTGCCATGTAGCTTGATAGGCCCACTCCAAGCACTAGGGCACCAAGCTATGTAACTGTAACAATGAACAAATTTGAAAACTTTAAATCCCTCGAACCACGCCCAAAGCAGTTCCACCATGACACTCATAAAGAAAACCTTCAGAGAAATACCAAACACTCTTCTTACCACCAGCCACCAAATCCAGCCACGCGAAGGAG
>JXCR01147544.1:0-22601 GCA_002079205.1 Phalaenopsis hybrid cultivar | reverse complement strand
TATATACATATAATATATATATATATATATATATATTCATGCTATGTGAGCGCTAAAATTGGGAATCATCACTAGTTTTTGAAATAACATGCAATGCATTTGAGTACATTACAATGAATATTTTATTGAATTTTGAGCTAAGGTAGTGGCTAGTCGTATGCAACTTTTTGAAAGGGAGGAAAAGTGATGTTTGATTTGTCGTGCGTTATACTAATTAGACAATGTGCGGTACGCTAATCTTGAATTATCCTTGATTATTGTCGAACGATCTAAATTATCATTAAAGTAAATGATGACGTAAAAATTGTTGTTTTGATTGGGTAGGGGAGCAGTCACAATCATGCCGCCGTTAAATATGAGCAGCTGTCGAGCATTGGCTTTTATGTTGCATTATCATTTCAATAAATTAGGCACGCATCAACCAATTTTATGACAGTGACGCCATNGCATCAACCAATTTGATGACAGTGACGCCTTCGATGTGCCCCTCCAACTAACTTTTAATCCTTTATCTTTGTTTATTTCAGTCGCGCGAAGCCTTTGCTAGCTATGTGAACTTGATATCAAGATTGCATCTCTAAAATTCAAGCGAACCAATCCCCAAAAAACCATATGAATAATTTTGACGTCGTAATTTTATCCCTCACGTCTAAGAAAGCGATGATCGAAATGTCTAAAGAACTACTATGGTACCCCGATCGGTCCCCCATTTCTTTCTGAAAGGAACCATTGTTGACCCACCTTCCCCAGATTTCAACTTATCACAAAATGCACAAATCCTTTTTGGCTTTCACATGATAGGTTACAATTCATATATATGCCCCAGTGGCTTCCATGGTTGAATTTTAAAGTCTCCATTAAATTATTCCCAACAATTCATTCCAGTGCTTGACATTATATGAAAAAATGTTCAACCTCACTGCCAAGCCTTCTTATTCTTTGTTTCTATTCCACGGCTGCAAACGCCTCAACAATCTATTATCTGTCTCTTGTCATTAACTTGTTGCTTGAATGCTCGGCCTGTCTCCCACCACTAACCTGTGCCGAATGTCTCCCACCACAACCATATCACCCAAGTAGCCATTCAAAGACACCTCCAAGCCCTATATATTGTTTTTCTTCACCGCCACTGTTCAATTACTTCTATTTTTCTCCTCTTGCTGATTATTTTCCGCCTCCTCCACCACCAAATCCCATAACTCCATGGTTCATTAAGTACTCCTACGCGCCACCACCAGATCTTTATGCTTGTGGTAGATTAGAGATGGGAGTTGTGCTAGCCAATTATGCTGCAATTTATTTTGCTTTTTTATTTTGTTAATTTACATCGGTGCATATGCAATAATATTTTCTTTTTTCTTTAAATGTAGACTTAGACGTAGGATTTTTTCATGGAGAGATGACATTAGTTCTTCTTTTTTTGTTCACACAACTTTCATAAAACTTCTTAGCAAGTCTCCTAGATGATAATTCGATAAACATGGTGGGTTGCAGTGCCAAGGTCGACCTACCTGACCTAATAAACAAGACCTTTAGCCTTGGTGCCAAGATCGCCTGACTGAGGATTCAACAAAAATGGTGGGTTGCGACATCAAGACCGCCCTACCTGACATAATAAAACAAGTCATCTAGTCTCACCCTTGCTTGGGGATTCAGCAAACAAGGCTGGTCACGACACCATGATCGGTCTACTTGAATTATTAAAAAAGGACATCCAACATTTGCGCCAAGATCATCCGGTTGAGGATTCGACAAACATGGCAAGTCGAATGCCAAGGTCACCTGACCTGACCAAATAAAATAAGACCTCCAACTTTGTAGTCATGTTCACCTGATTGAGGATTCAACAAACATGGTGGATCACAACGCTGAGATTGTATGGCCTGACCTAATAAAACAAGTCTTCAAGTCTTCACATCAAGGTCACTCGGCTGAGGATTCAATAAACATGACAGGTCACNTTGTCGTGCGTTATACTAATTAGACAATGTGCGGTACGCTAATCTTGAATTATCCTTGATTATTGTTGAACGATCTAAATTATCATTAAAGTAAATGATGACGTAAAAATTGTTGTTTTTATTGGGTAGGGGAGCAGTCACAATCATGCCNATATAATATATATATATATATATATATATTCATCCTTTGTGAGCGCTAAAATTGGGAATCATCACTAGTTTTTGAAATAACATGCAATGCATTTGTGTACATTATCATGAATATTTTATTGAATTTTGAGCTAAGGTAGAGGCTAGTCGTATTCAACTATTTGAAAGGGAGGAAAAGTGATGTTTGAGTTGTCGTGCGTTATACTGATTAGACAATGCGCGGTACGCTAATCTTGAATTATCCTTGATTATTGTTGAACGATCTAAATTATCATTAAAGCAAATGATGACGTAAAAATTGTTGTTTTTATTGGGTAGGGGAGCAGTCACAATCGTGCCGCCGTTAAAAATGAGCAGCTGTCGAGCATTGGCTTTTATGTTGCATTATCATTTTAATAAATTAGGCACGCATCAACCAATTTGATGACAGTGACGCCTTCGATGTGCCCCTCCAACTAACTTTTAATCCTTTATCTTTGTCTATTTCAGTCGCACGAAGCCTTTGCTAGCTATGTGAACTTGATATCAAGATTGCATCTCTAAAATTCAAGCCAACCAATCCCCAAAAAACCATATGAATAATTTTATCGTCGTAATTTTATCCCTCACGTCTAAGGAAGCGATGACCGAAACGTCTAAAGAACTACTATGGTACCCCGACCGGTCCCCCATTTCCTTCTGAAAGGAACCATTGTTGACCCACCTTCCCCAGATTTCAGCTTATCACAAAATGCACAAATCCTTTTTGGCTTTCACAAGATAGGTTACAATTCATATATATGCCCCAGTCGCTTCCATGGTTGAATCTTAAACTCTCCATTAAATTATTCCCAACAATTCATTCCAGTGCTTGACATTATATGAAAAAATGTTCAACCTCACTGCCAAGCCTTCTTATTCTTTGTTTCTATTCCACGGCTGCAGACGCCTCAACAATCTATTATTTGTCTCTTGTCATTAACTTGTTGCTTGAATGCTCGGCATGTCTCCCACCAATAACCTCTGTCGAATGTCTCCCACCACTAACCTGTGTCGAATGTCTCCCACCACAACCATATCACCCAAGTAGCCATTCAAAGACACCTCCAAGCCCTATATATTGTTTTTCTCAACCGCCACTGTTCAATTACTTCTATTTTTCTCCTCTTGCTGATTATTTTCCGCCCCCTCCACCACCAAATCCCATAACTCCATGGTTAATTAAGTACTCCTACGCGCCACCACTAGATTTTTATGCTTGTGGTAGATTAGAGATGGGAGTTGTGCTAGCCAATTATGCTGCAATTTATTTTGCTTTTTTATTTTGTTAATTTACATCGGTGCCTATGCAATAATATTTCCTTTTTTATTTAAATGTAGACTTAGACGTAGCATTTTTTCATGGAGAGATGACTTTAGTTCTTCTTTTTTTGTTCACACAACTTTCATAAAACTTCTTAGCAAGTCTCCTAGATGATAATTCAATAAACATGGTGGGTTGCAGTGCCAAGGTCGACCTACCTGACGTAATAAACAAGACCTTCAGCCTTGGTGCCAAGATCGCCTGACTGAGGATTCAACAAAAATGGTGGGTTGCGACATCAAGACCGCCCTACCTGACATAATAAAACAAGTCATCCAGTCTCACCCTTGCTTGGGGATTCAGCAAACAAGGCTGGTCGCGACACCATGATCGGTCTACTTGAATTATTAAAAAAGGACATCCAGCATTTGCGCCAAGATCATCTGGTTGAGGATTCGACAAACATGGCAAGTCGAATGCCAAGGTCACCCGACTTGACCAAATAAAATAAGACCTCCAACTTTGTAGTCTTGTTCACCTGATTGAGGATTCAACAAACATGGTGGATCACAACGCTGAGATTGTATGGCCTGGCCTAATAAAACAAGTCTTCGAATCTTAACATCAAGGTCACTCGGCTGAGGATTCAATAAACATGATGGGTCACAGGGNTATATATATATATATATATATAATATGAAATCAAACTGATCTCATATCTTTCAAAGTTTAGATGATAAGAGCCTTACACCTCAAGCTATGTATCTATCTTGAAAGATAAGCACATAAGTTGATATTGAGTCTCAATCAAATAAACTAGGAATTATAAGACATTCATTTGGTCTGCGAAACCATTTTATGTTGACCGATAATTTTTCTATAAAGGCAAGCCCTCATAGTTAATTACATCTTAGATAACTGAAAGTCACCTAAGAAAACTCTTGATAAAAATCAAGGGATATTGTATCAAGAATTTTAATAGATAATACTTTTCAATGAAATCGGACAAAGTGGTATGAAAGCATAATGACTCAAATTTGGAACATTTTACTTTTGAAATTCAAAGGAAGAAANACATATTATTTATATATATATATATATATATATATATAATATGAAATCAAATTGATCTCATATCTTTCAAAGTTTAGATGATAAGAGCCTTATACCTCAAGCTATGTATCTATCTTGAAAGATAAGCACATGAGTTGATAGTGAGGCTCAATCAAATAAACTAGGAATTATAAGACATTCATTTGGTCTGCGAAACCATTTTATGTTTACCGATAATTTTTCTATAAAGTAAAGCCCTCATAGTTAATTACATCTTAGATAACTGAAAGTCACCTAAAAAAACTCTTGATAAAAATCAAGGGATATTGTATTCAAGAATTTCAATAGATAATATTTTTCAATGAAATCGGACAAGGAAGTATGAAAAAATAATGACTCAAATTTGGAACATTTTACTTTTGGAATCCAAAGGAAGAAGAACTAGGGGATGACACAGATCCTGAGGAGAACCTCAGCGACTTCCAAATTTATCCTATGGTTTGACTTCAATTTTGAAGAGAAATATTTAAAGGTTTCATCTTGCCAATTTTATTAATTACGGCTTACGTCCTTGTGAAACAATCACACAAATAGCTTGAAAGATGTGAGGATTTAGGTCTTAACAAATGACAACCTCAGAATTCTAAAGCGAGTTAGGGATTATATCGTATAGCAAAGCCATACAAAGGCGTAAAGAAAAGTTGAGTATTTATGCCACACTAGCCGAACAACCTAGACATCCTATAACTTGTTGTTTAATTCTAAGGAATGGTTTAGCTGGTGTAGACATCTTTTGCTGTTCAAGATGGTTGTGCTACCCATAAAGTTAGCTCCAATCCCCTTGTCGTGGCATGTTTAAGTTTTCTAATGTGTCGAGCCTTGATGTCAAATCGAATGTTTTTTAAGGTCATGGTTATTTAAATATCATGGGGGATGTTAAAGTTTATTCAAGCGACTCCAGTTAGGATCTTACGGTTCTCTCGTTCTGACACCACTATTTTCTTAGGATTCACTTAGTTTAGATGAATTTACTAAACTCAACTCATTGAGTTCCATACTTTCATTTTGACAGTGGAAAACCTCATTTGCACTCGTAGGTTACCTCGACCAAGGAATTCCCAATATTCGATAGAGACGTTTTAATTTAGTTGCAATTTTTATTTATTTTGTTTGTGATTAAATTTTGAGTTGTCTTATATTTTGATTTTTTTTTGCGGTGAATTTTATCTTATTTTGATCTCATAATTTTGTTTTGGTTTCAGTTTACTGGTCATCCTAAAAGTTTCAGTTTTGATATGCAGGGTGACTACATGAAAGTTTACAAGTAGGAAATAAGAGGCACAAATAAATAAAAGTAAATTGCAGTGCAATAACTTAAAAGCTTACCTGTCGCTTCTTTCTATTCCTCCATCTGAAAGGTCAGTATTTTCAAGACATATATATAATTTTGCATGAAAAGCCAAAAACATAGGTTTAAGGTGTATCTACTAGATCCTATGTCATATCCTGGTGGGTCCAATTTATTCATCTCTAAGGATGATTCCATTAAGCATATCATAGTAAATCCAAGTGTCCTCTGAGATTTCTAAGGGATCATGAAGAGTCATGGGTAATACCTTGGACGCTTCAAAGTCCCTCGAATCGTCTCGAGTTTATTTTGGTCTTATTATGCTTCTTATGTTGTTCACCCCATTTATACTCTTATGCTCAATGAACTTTGATGTTTTGATTAACTTTTTAAGTGTGGTAAACATCACTTGATGTTTCACTTATGAATTATACAAATGAAGGGCCCTTAAGGGCAATTTGACTTAATTAAGAAACTTAGCCGATTTGAGTTTAAAGTTGGGCTTGTAGTATTTTTAAAAAAAGTTTCAAATTAATTATAGGTCATTTTCTGAACCTTGTTAGACAAAATTTTGATTAAATTTAATTCACTATAAGCCCTTAAAACTTAATTGGTAGATTTCTAATTATTTTNTAATGGGTAGATTTCTAACTGTTTCTTAAGAAAAATTTAAATATTTATGCTTTTAATCCTTATCAAGAATCATAAATTATTTCAAAACCATTAATTGGGGTTTTAAATGAGTTGGTTATGATCTTTGAAAGTCTAAACCCCATCATAATATCTTCTTATTTAATTATTCATCCAAATTTTATCAACTTGAATAATTATAAATTTTTCTTTAATGAGACTAAAGTGAGATTGGTTGCTACCATTTATCCCTTTCATGTTTCAATCATCAATACATGTCAATTAAGATCATTTGTTACCCATTTACCTTTCAGTTAGGCAAAAATATTAATTAAGGCTTAAGTTAAAAAATTACCCTTTTGCCCTTAAGGCCTTAACACCACATAATTCATTAAATCAAACTCAAATGACTTTAAAATTTTAATATTACCCCATTCATTGATTAATTTAAAACACTAGAGGAGAAAATTTGATTTTTCTGAATTTATTTAATTGTTTCATATTTTAAAGAAAAAATAGGAATTTTTATTGAAAATTCAATAACTCAACCAAAACAAAACACCTGCCTTTAAGAAAATTATTGGAGGTACACCTACACCAGAGGACAACTTGGAGAAATTTTCATGATTTTTAGAGGTTTAATTTAATTATTAGAATTACTTGCTTGTTCTGAGTATTAAATAAATATAAAATATTATTTAAAAGGAAGATTAAATTTTATATTTTTGTAAAGTCTCTTTGAGTCTAAGATACCTAACAAAACAAATTTCATATTCTTGTGGTTTATATTTTAATGATTAGAATTATTTTAGTGTAAAATTAAAGAAAACTTTTTTTAAGCATTGAAAAATTAACATTTTGACATAGAAATTTAGGAAAATTATTTTAATTAATCCCAAGTGATCAAGAAGCCAAATGTGACATTTTAATGTGATTTTTACAATTTTGCATTTTTTTATATTTTTTAATTAATTTTTTGTTATTTAAATGCTTAAAAATAGCTTAAAAATGAAGTATTTCAGTGAAGACTGATTTTTGTACCATTTACCTTTGTAATTACTCCAATTTATTTTTATTTCTTTTTTAGGTGTTGATGATAAGTAGGATTATTTTTAATGAGTTAAACCAACTTTATAATTTTCCTAGGATCCTCTAACCACAGTAAAACTACCAAAACAAGTTTTATATTTTTTTGATACATATTTTAAGTATTAAAAATATTTTTCCAAAAGAGGGACCATAAACTTAAAAGGTAGAGATGTCTGCCTAGTGATGCCCCCTAAACTTAGAAAAATTAGAGAAGGTACTTACCAACAGGAATGCCAAAAGCCTAATGGTCTCATGCCATGGTGAAATTTAGTAAATGGAGAATCTAAATAAGAAAAATACTATTTAATTAATTAAAAATTATACATGCATCGAACAAACATGAAACTATTTTCATATTGTTCTCCTCTATTCACGGAGCAAGGAAGTATTTTTATTTTATTTTTATGATTTTTCTACACCAAGATATGGATTTTTTGAAGTTTTGGGATTTAATTAAATCAAATAAAGCCCTATTTTTCTACTTATCCATGTGGTGCTGACTGGATCATAGGCAGCTCTGAGAGACCATGCGGCACTCCACCACTTGACCCAGCCTTCTAACTCAGTTGCTACGTGTCCTGCTATTCTGTTCCATCCATCTGTCTGATGCGATCCAGAGCATTCATTTGATATAAGCAGAAACGGATGACATTTTTTCATCATCCCTAACTCCCTAGCTCGAGAGCCATTAAACTTAATACCATATTATCTCGCTCTGTACTCAATAAAATCAAGTGCATTTTCTTCTTATCGACTTGTCTCGATGAGAGGAACACATCCATATGGTTAATCAAATCTTAAATCGAGTCTATGAGCATGGAGAATTAAATTAGGCTCGATTTGAGGTGAGAGTTCAACACCTTTGCTCAAGAGGTGTGGCCTCGATTGGATGCTTCCAAAAGCTTGAGTTGAGTTGAGAGAGATCCTAAATAAAGCCTCGGACCATGGTGAAATGGCTAGGCATGAAATCGAACGTGGCTGATTTGGGGTCATGATCAAAATTTATGCTAGGGTGAACTTGTGATGTGGCTTTTATGAGGGATCTTTTTCTCTCACTCAGGAGATGGTGTAGGTGCAATTAATTTGTCTTCAGTAGGGTCTAGAGGTATGTCCTATTTCAAGCTTAATTTTGAGCCCCAAAATTGAGCTTGAGCAGTGGGTTTGAGGGCTGGACAATGGTTGGATTGGACTCAAGAGGACTTGAAGAGGCTTTAGGAACAATTTGGCAGTCTGCCTTAGGAATTTTAACCTCTACCCCCTTAGCCTTAGAAGGTGAGTTTAAATAGGGGAGACCATGGTGGCTCTCAGGCCAAGCTGAGGTGGCTGGGATGTTGTAAAGGTGGAGGGCAGAAAGGCTCCAATGTCCATTTGGGTTTGTGCCACTACGATGTGTTCAATTTTGGGTTTTGACCATATGGGCTCTCTTGGCTATGGTGTTTTTCGCCAACCAAGGTGGCTGAGCAGCCAGGCTCAGGTCACCATCCTACTGAGGATGATCAGTGGTGCGCTAAAGTGCAGCCAATTGGGTTTATGCAAGGCTGATACAACAAAAATATATGCATTTTTATACCCATATTTTATACTCATTATTGGGGATATTTCACTTTAAAGGAAGGTATTTTTCATTTTTTATTGTAGGTTGTTGATTTTTAGGACTTAAAGAAAAAAAAGAAGGAAAAAGGATGGAATTTGGAGTCAAAATGAATATTTTGAAGAAATGTTCAGCGCCGACGATGCTAGACTGGGTTATTATTCATAAAATACCACATCAAGTTTTTGGAACTGTTGTAAAGTGGAGTCAGTTTTATAAATTTTACACAACTATATTTTTTAGGATCATGTTTTTGGCGTCGTTGCCGGGGAAGGTACCGGTAAATTAGATAGATTTGGTAAATTAAGAAATTTAGAGATAAAATATAAAAAAAATTGATATATATATATATATATAATCAAAAATTCAAAAAATATATATAACTAAATTTATTTAAGAGTATTTTTAAGAAAATTTTCTTTGCTTTTTATATTTTTTTATGCAAAATATTGGATCTGAAAGTTTAGTACCTTACAATTCAAAATTAGAATGTACTATTAGAAAAATTCAAAAACAACAGAAAGAAATTAAAATTTTGAATGATATGGCGAAGAACTTAAATAATCAAATAAATGAAAATCGATAAAATCCATTACAAGATTATGGTAATCCGACGGTAGATGAACTTCACTTAACTATTCAAAATACTGATGTTGCTGTTAATTCATTTGAACTTAAACCTGGTAATATCCAAATGGTATAAAATAATCATTTTGGTGAAACACCTACTGAAGGACCTAACTTACATCTTGTTAGTTTTCTTGAAATATGTGCTAATTTTAAATATGATGGAGTGCCTAATAATGTTGTTAGGCTTAGACTTTTTTNAGACATGGGATAGATTGGAGATACTCTGCAATTTACTATCCCAGAGCAAATGGTCTGGCTGAAGCCTTCAACTAGACACTGGTACAGATTTTGAAGAAAACACTAGATGAAAATAAAAGGGATTGGCATAACAAATTGTTAGAAGTACAGATTTGAAAAACACTGGATGAAAATAAAAGGGATTGGCATAACAAACTGTTAGAAGCCTTGTGGGCCTATCAGAAGACTCTCAGGACTCCCACTCAATGTATACCTTATATGCTCGTGTACGGGACCGAGGCTGTGCTACCGCTAGAGATCCAGACACCGTCTCTCAGAGTCGCTGTTGCCAACGAACATAAAACAGAAGAAAGCACAAAACTCAGGCTTAAAGAACTGGAGAGCCTCGAGGGAAAGCGATTGAAAGCACAACAACATTTGGAGCTCTACCAGGCAAAGATGGTACAAGCCCATGACAAATTGGTCCGCCCAAGGACATTCAAAATTGGTGACCTCGTACTCGTGCTCAAAAGACCTATTCTTGCTCGCCGCAAAATAGGTGAAAAATTTGAGCCAACTTGGGAGGGACCATTTGTCGTTGAGAAGGCTTATACAGGAGGAGCCTACCAGTTAGTGGACTTCCGGGGTGAAAGACCCATGTTACCGATAAATGGATGATACTTGAAGACTATTACACGACTTGATGCTGCTTAATGCCGCTTACCTCTGCTTGCCTTTGCCTGCTTTGAAATTTTGAAACCTTGATTGTTTTAGGGTTATCTATATGGTCGTATGTCTATGACCGGGTCCAAATTTTGTAATTAATCTCATATTTAATGAAAATTTTCAGAAAATTTTTGAACTTCACACGTTCTCCTTTCTACTTTTGGATTTAAATATTCCATTAAATTAAAACAAACTCACACATAAAATGAGTAATCTTTTTCACCAAAACAAACTAAAATTTACTTTAATTAGTACTCTGTTTTGTTCTTGTTCATGCCAAACTTCAGCCCACTGACGTTTCTTTCTATCGTCTGCAGAAAAATTTCAGGACAGAGGTTGATCTTTGCCTTCCAGGACGGCTGGAACCTTGCATTGAACGAAGGGATGGCGCCACAAGGAGGTGTCATAGATTTCGACATGGATTTCAACCAGATTGAAATGGACTACGACGGTCCGCTAATGGGCATGGTCAGCAATGAAGAAAAGAAGGGACTACCCTCACTGTTGAGGGTGACCACTCAGGATCACGCGTCACGTAAGGGTAAAAAAGTGATGACAGAACAAGATCCGATGGAGGGGCCCAACCGGCTGCCCTCCATGATAGCTACTCCGGCGAGGGGCTTAATAGCTACCCACAGTGAACAACTTCCAAATACTCCACTCTGCAGGACACAACGCAGCCAGAAGAAACAGAGAGCCTTTCTGCGACACGAGCGCAAGCGCCGAAGAAACGCAAGCGGTTTTCTTACCCCCATTCCTGAGGGACATATCTACAATCCAGAGCTGAGAGAGACTTCTGTCAGCCTGCCTACTACAGATGAAGAATCAGAATTTTTGACAGGATCAGATGTACACCCGGTCCCAGATATCTTGTGCAGAGGTTGCCCAACATGCAACATCGAGATACCAGCCAGGACATCAGTGACAGGCGCATTTGTAGAATGCCCGGATTGCAATGTCCTACATCTACAGCGTTTCAATACCTTTAAATNATATTGAAAAATATTGATCACATTGGAGTGAACTATTCTCAAATGCCAACATTATTAGAGGAAAATTTGCTATGACAGATATTTGATATTCAATCATCTTATGAAACTTTAAATGCTATAAATAATCAAAATAACAATCCCTATTCTAATTATTATAAGAAAAATCATGTTAATTTTAGTTGGAATATTTATAATAATTCAGTGAACCCCTCAGGAAATTAAAATAACCAAGGAAATCCTAATTATCAACCTTATTATCCTCATAAATTTAACTCTAACCCTAACCCACAAGTTAAGGAAAAGAAGTTGATGATGGAAGAAGTAATGTTCAATATGGGAAATCAAATACAAAATAAAGGGGATGCTATAAGAAATATTCAAAATTGATTAAGACATATTGCTACTGCACAAAGTAACAGACCTTCAGGAAATCTTCCGAGTACTGTGGAAGTTAATCCAAAAGATTAAAATAAGGAGAAAATTAAAGCTACTGAATTACAAAGTAGAAAAGATGTTAAAATAAGAATCCAAATAGAAACTGAAGTTGATGAGGAGAAGGAAGAGATTAAAAGAGACCAAAATGAAAATAAAAAAATACAAGTTTCCTTAGAAAAACCAATACCTCGATTTCCTCAACGATTGAAGTAGAAGAATAAAGACAAAGAATTTACAAAATTTTTAGAAATTCTTCAAAAGGTAATAATAAACATTCCTTTAATTGAGGCATTGGAACAAATGCCAAGTTATGTGAAATTTACGAAAGATGTACTAAACAAGAAACGGAAGTTTGTAAATCATGAGACTGTTGCACTCAGTGAAGTGTGTAGCGCTATTATTCAAATAAAACACCCTGAAAGGTTAAAAAATCCTGGTAGTTGTACTATACCTTGTGCAATTGGTGAAAAGTTTTTTGGAAAAGCTTTATGTGATTTACGAGCGAGTATCAATCTTACGCCTCTATTGATTTTTAAAAGCTTAAATTTAGTAGAGATTTTCTTTAATATTGTAACTCTTCAATTATCTAATCGATCAATAACTTATCCTAAAATTGTTATAGAAGATGTATTAGTAAAAGTGGACAAATTTATTTCTTCTGTAGACTTTATAGTATTAGATATGGAGGAAGATAAAGAGGTTCCTATTATTTTGGGGAGAACATTTTTTACAACAGTGAAAGCTTTGATAGATGTGCGAAAAGGAGAATTAATAATGAGATTTAATGATCAATAAGTAACATTTAATATTGTAAAAGTTATGAAATATACTGCAATAGAAAAAGTTAATGAATCTTTTAGGATGGAAGTTACTGATTATTTAAGTAATGAGCAATTTTTGAAAGTGTTTGAAGAAAGATTATGGCAAGAAGAATTTAGTGAGAATGAGAATGAAATTAAAGAAGAGATATTAGATTATATTTAGGACAAATTTGAAACTTTAGATTTGTTTGAAAATAATATTAAAAATCTTATTCCTTCATGTATTAAACCACCTGAACTTGAATTGAAAGTATTATCTGCCCATTTAAAATATGTGCTTTTAGGAGATTCATCTATGTTGCCTGTTATTATATCCTCTGAGTTAATTGAAATTCAAGAACAAAAATTAATAGAAATGGTGAAAGGAAATGGAAAGGCTTTTGGATGGACTTTAGCAGATATTAAACGAATTAGTCCTTCAATTTGTTTGCAAAAAATTCCATATGATGATCAATACAAAACTAAAGCTGATCCTCAAAGGAGATTAAACTGAATAATGAAAGAAGTTGTTAAAAAAGAAGTCTTAAAATGATTAGATGATGAAATTATATATCCTATTTCACATAGTGCTTGTGTGAGTCCAATTCACTGTGTTCCAAGGAAAGGAGGAGTTACCATTGAAGTAAATTAGAAAAAAAGAATTAATTCCAATAAGATAAGTTACTGGTTGGTGAATTTGTAAAATATATAGATAATTAAACATGACCACCCAATAAAATCACTTTCCATTACCCTTTCTAGAATAAATATTGGATATTTTGGCTGGAAACAAATATTACTAATTTTTAGAAGGATATATCAGTTATCATTCTAATTGCTCCTAGAATCAAAAGAAAATAACATTTACAAGCACTTATGGAACATTTTCTTTTCATAGAATGTCATTTGGTTTATGCAATGCACCTACGACATTTTAAAGATGTATGATGTCAATTTTTAGTATTTTGATTGAACATGAAATGGAAGTATTTTTGGATGATTTCTATGTATTCAGGACTTCATTTGAATTATGTTTAAATAATTTAGAAAAAATTCTGGAATTAAGTGAAAAATTTAACCTACTACTAAATCGAGAAAACTGTCAATTTATGGTTGTAGGAGGAATCGTACTTGTGCATAAAATTTCTAGAAAGGACATGGAAGTAGATCCTGCAAAAATTCAAGTTATTGAAAAATTACCACCTCCTAGTACGATTAGAGAGGCAAGAAGTTTTCCAAAACATGTCAGTTTCTACAGACGTTATATAATTTTTTTTCAAAAATAATTAAGCCATTATGCCAACTTTTAGAAAAAGATACAAAATTTGATTTTAATGAGGAATGTACAAAAACATTTTAGCTATTAAAAAAAATAATCGCTGCACTTATAATAGTTCCACTTGATTGGGAGAAACCATTTGAAATAATGTGTGAAGCTAGTGATTATGCTATTGGAGATACTTTAGGACAAAGGCACAACAAAGTTTTTAAAGTAATATATTATGCTAGTAAAACTCTAAATGGTGCTCAAACTAATTAAACTACCACTGAAAGAGAGTAATTAGCTTTTGTCTGTACCTTTGATAAATTTAAACCTTACTTGATTGAACCCAAATGTATAGTGCATACATATCATTCTACTACCAAATACTTAATGCAAAAAAGAATGCTAAACCAAGATTAATTAGATGGATACTTCTATTGCAAGAGTTTGGTTTTATTGTAGTTGAAAGAAAGGGAAATGATAATCAAATAGTTGATCATTTGTCTAGATTAGAAAAAGAAATATTAATTAATTTTGCTAATAAAATTTTTGAAAATTTTCCTGATGAACATTATTTTAATATTGATGTTATAAAAATACCGTGGTATGTTGATATAGTAAATTATATCGTAAGTCATATTTTAGAACCAGATGTTAAGAAACAAAAATTAAAGAAATTAATATATGATTCAAAACCACTGAAAGAGAGTAATTAGCTTTTGTCTGTGCCTTTGATAAACTTAAACCTTACTTGATTGAACCCAAATGTATAGTGCATACATATAATTCTACTATCAAATACTTGATGCCAAAAAGAATGTTAAACCAAGATTAATTAGATGGATACTTCTATTGCAAGAGTTCAATTTTATTGTAGTTGATAGAAAGAGAAATGATAATCAAATAGTTGATCATTTGTCTAGATTAGAAAAAGAAATATTAACTAATTTTGCAAATAAAATTTTAAAAAAATTTCCTAATGAACAATAATTTAATATTGATGTAATAAAAATACTGTGGTATGTCAATATAGTAAATTATATCGTAAGTGATATTTTAACACCAGATATTAAGAAAAAAAATTAAGGAAATTTATATGTGATTCAAAATTTTATTTTTGGTATGACCCATATTTATATAAATAATGTAAAGATCTAATTATTAGGAGGTGTGTGCCTTATGATGAAACTCAATAGATAATTGAAAGATGTCATAATTCTAAATTTGAAGAACATTTTGGAACGAATAGAACTGCATATAAAATTTTGCAAGCTGGATTTTACTAGCTTACTCTTTTCAGAGATGTTAATGAATATATTAAAATATGCAATTGATGTCAGCGAGTAGGAAATATTTCTAGAAGAAATGAAATGTCTCTAAGTTACACATTAGAAGTTAAACTTTTTGATGTGTGGGTATTAGATAATATGAGACCACTTATGCTATCAATTAAAAATTTATATATATTACTTGTTGTTGATTATATGCCCAAATGAATTGAAGCTATTGTTGTACCTATATGTGATGCTCAGAGTGTTTCTAAATTTTTAAATAAAATATTTTTACAAGATATGGAATGCCAAGAGTAATNCAATTTGGTGAGATTAAGTCATATGGTCAAAATTGGGGTTTTGGCCCAAATCAAAATTGGGCTCAAATTATGTACCAATTGAGCTTAGATTTGATTTAGTTTGGTCATATAAAAAGTGAATTTGAGTTTAGGCTTGGAAATTGGGCTCAAATCATGGACCAATTGAGCTTGTATTTGGTTTATTTTGGTCATATGAAAAGTGAATTTGAGTTTAGGATTGGATGCTTGGATTTGGTTTAGTTTGGTCATATCAAAAGTGAATTTGAGCTTAGGATTGGAATTGGGTCAATTGAGATCAAATTGATGGACATTTGAGTTGGATTTGGGGAAATTTGGATCTTTAAAGAAGATCAAATTGATAGACATTTGAGATGAATTTGGGGAATTTTGGGTCTTTAAAGGGCAATTTAGGGATTTTGGTTAAAGATGGTCAAATTGACCAAATTGGGTCATGTGGTATTTGAAAGAAATGAAATTGGGAATACTTGGGATTTATTGGGATTTTTTTGGGAATTTTTAGAATTTTTGGGATTTTGGATTATGGAGGGGTAGTTTGGTAATTTGGGGGTGTTTTAGGGGTAAAAGGCCAAGATAGGAATTTTGGTATAGTGGAGGTACCAATCATCACCAATAAGCCGTGGACCAAAGTGAACCTCATTTTGGGTCCTCTACATAGTGGTTCTAGCAGACCATAGCCTAGGGCTAGTAGGTTTAGGGGACCATCTACATGAGTATCCCAAAAGATCAAAGGATCTAGGTTAAAAATTTGAGTTTAGGGTTGTGAGTGTTTGTGAGTGCAGATGAGTGTAGTGAGTTCTTTAGCTCCAGACCAACACCCAAGGTCAGCCCTAAGGTCCAGCAATCGTAGGGGTGACTCATCCTGAGTTTCCCCCACAGTGACCCCACCTACTAAGTATATAGAGGTTGGGAGCAATATGTGGAACTCCAGGTTGAGTAAAGAAGAGGGTAGAATTTCTAAGGATAAGGGTTCCATGTCTAGTTTTCTAGGAATTATCAACAGGAAAAGTCCTATGGCTAGACCCTAGGCTACTAAAGAGGAAAAACCAAACCTCAACCAAAAATGAGGTCAACAAATGGACCCCCAATAGGGGTGGTGTGTTGGGCAAGCACACCGCGCGTATTGGCGTTGATCGACAAGATCAACAAAAAACAATGCAAACTTCTAAGTCAACAGACTTAGAAGTATGCGTAGAGTTGTGTGTGTGATTTGTTTCTGATGGAGAATTAGCAGGTGTGTGTTTAATTAAGCCGAGAAGTAGGGACTCTCACTGGGGATCAGAGAGTGATTTTTGAGTAATGAAATTTTAAGTATTCATAAAGGATGGTAATCAGTATGTAAGTGTTGACCCCAATGTGAGCATTGAAATTCAAATATCAACTCAAAAAAAGAGGGAGAGAGAGAGAGAGTCGGAGTGTAAGGACCGACCTCGAATGTAATGAATCAGAGATGTAGGACTAATTCAAAAATGAGAATTGAAATGTAGGTCAATTCTTGAAAGAAGGTGTCAAAATGTAAGTTCCCACCTCAAATGTAAAGAATCAGAAATTTAGGACTGATTCGGACATGAGAACTGAAATGTAAGTCAATTCTCAGAAGAAGGTGTCGGAATGTATGGTCCGACCTCAAATGTAACGAATCAAAAACTTAAGACTGATTCAGAAATGAGAATTGAAATTTAGGTCAATTCTCAAAAGAAGGTGTGGGAATGTAGGGACCGACCTCAAATGTAAAGAATCAAAAACTTAGGACTGATTCAGAAATGAGAATTGAAATGTAGGTAAATTCTCAAAAGAAGGTGTCGGAATGTAGGGTCCGATCTCAAATGTAAAGAATCAGAAATTTAGGACTGATTCAGAAATGAGAATTGAAATGTAGGTCAATTCTCAAAAGAAGGTGTCGGAATGTAGGGTCCGACCTCAAATGTAAAGAATCAGAAACTTAGGACTGATTCAGAAATGAGAATTGAAATGTAGGTCATTTCTCAAAAGAAGGTGTCGGAATGTAGGGTCCGACCACAAATGTAAAGAATCAGAAACTTAGGAATGATTCAAAAATGAGAATTGAAATGTAAGTCAATTCTCAAAAGAAAGTGTCGGAATGTAGGGTCCGACCTCAAATGTAAAGAATTAGATATTGATTCGGAAATGAGAATTGAAATGTAGGTCAATTCTCAAAAGAGAGTGTCAGAATGTAAGGATCATTCAGAAATGAGAATTGAAATGTAGGTCAATTCTCAAAAGAAGGTGTCGGAATGTAGGGTCTGAAGTGAGAATTGAAATGTAGGTCAATTCTCAAAAGAAAGTGTCGGAATGTAAGGTCCGGCCAAAATGTAAAGAATCAGAAACTTAGGACTGATTCAGAAATGAGAATTGAAATGTAGGTCAATTATCAAAAGAAAGTGTCAGAATGTAGGGTCCGACGTCAAATGTAAAGAGTCAGAAATTTAGGACTCATTGAGAAATGAGAATTGAAATGTAGGTCAATTCTCAAAAGAAGGTGTCGGAATGTAGGGTCCGACCTCGAATGTAATGAATCAGAAACTTAGGACTGATTCAGAAATGAGAATTGAAATGTAGGTCAATTCTCAAAAGAAGGTGTCTGAATGTAGGGTCCGACCTCAAATGTAAAGAATCAGAAACGATTCGGAAATGAGAATTGAAATGTAGGTCAATTCTCAAAAGAGAGTGTCAGAATGTAAGGATCATTCAGAAATGAGAATTGAAATGTAGGTCAATTCTCGAAAGAAGGTGTCGGAATGTAAGGTTTCAGAAATGAGAATTGAAATGTAGGTCAATTCTCAAAAGAAGGTGTCGGAATGTAGGGTCCCAACTCAAATGTAAAGAATCAGAAATTTAGGACTGATTCAGAAATAAAAATTGAAATGTAAGTATCAATTCAAAGATAAGATAATTGAAGTGTAAGTATCAATTCAAAGATGAGATAATTGAAACGTAAGTATCAATTCAAAAATGAGATAATCAGGATTTAGGTACTGATTTGAAGGTGTGATTTGAAATTTAGAAAGAGCTTGTGATGTTGAATTTGCGGTAGTGTGTCATGTGGAAATGTTGATTTTGAAGATCATTTGTAGAGCTTCATGGAGTTTTGGGTAAAATGTGAAATTCTGCTAGGATGTGTGGAGAGTCAGTGTAGATAAAGATGGTTGTGCTGCACGCACAAAGGGTAGGAAATTCCAAAAATGGAAGTATCCACTCAAAAAGTTTGTTTTATTTTGTTGTTGTTTTTATTACGTTTGATTTTTTCAAAATATGTTTTTAAGGTTTTAGTTCCAAGTGGTTGATTTTCAAAAGAAATTTTTTTTGTTATTTATTTATTATAATTATCTTTTATTTGTGTTTTTCTTATTGTTTAAAATTTGTCGTCCCGTTCTTTGTTCATTAGAACTCCGCGGCTTTCATCCATCGCACAAAAAAACAATTGATAAAAAGGCACAACTTGNACCTCCTCTGAGGGATTCCCGATCATCCGATAGAGACATCTTAATTTAATTGAAGTTGTGGTTTTGTGTGATCATTGTATTAAATTTTGAGTTGTTTTATATTTTGAATGTTGTGGCGGTGAATTTTATCTTGGTTGACTTTAGTCTTGGTTTTGGGTATGTGGCTATACTGATGGTTTTAGTTTTTATGCAGGGTGAGATCTTTGTTTAACATGCAAATTTGCAGGTATAAAAGTACAATATGAAAGTACAAGAAAAGCAACGCTGAAAAAACTGTAAAAGTGTACATGGCGAGGCTTCTCGTTCCACCATCTGAAACTTAAAATGCATGTTAATGCAGTTTATGAAGAGCAGGAAAGGTAAAATTTTCCTAATCCTACGTCATATTATGGTGAGTCCTTAAAAGTTTAATTAAGGATGATTTCTTTAAGCAAAGAATATTAAGTTTAATAGGCCTCTGAGGTATCCAACAAGTTAAGAGGGGGAAACAGGTCCATGCCTCTCCCTCACCAACTAGTGAAAAGCCTCGAGTCCATTTAAACTTATCATTTTGCTTAATGGTTCATCCTGTAAATATCCTTAATTCTTAGTGAACATTGATGTCTCAATTATCCCTAAGAAAGGGGTAATTATCATTTATCATTTAATTTTGAAAATTATGTGGGTGAAGATCTTTAAGGGGGCAAGTTAGTGAAATTTGAACACTTAGCCAAATTTTAATCCTAATTGGGCTTAGTGGTGTTTCAAGGATGTTTGATATAATTATGTTTATTTTTCTAATCCTCATTTAGTCAATTTTTTTTATTTGGCCTAAGTCACCACTACGCCCTTAAGAACTAGGTGAGTGTCTTAATTAGAGGGTTAAGTTTTAAGTGGTCCTGATTCATGATTTGGATTCTATTTGAAAATCAAAATAGGGGTATTAAATTGTTTAGTTATTGACTTCAGAAGTCATACCCCTAAGTCCAGGATCATTTAATCTTGATAAACTTCCAAATTTTTAATGATTTAGAAATTTATTAATCATAATTAGGAAAGTGAGATTGGAATAAACTTCCAAATTTTAATAATTTAGAAATTTATCAATCTTAATTAAGAAAGTGAGATTGATTCTTACCAATTAACCCCTTTGTGTTTCAAACATCAAGTGAATTGATTAATATTAGAGGTTACCCATTCCCCTCCTTGAATTAAGCCTAAATATTAATTAAGGCAAAATTTCCAAAATTACACATTTGCTCTGAGGCTCTAACACTTCATAATTTGTCAAATTCAATTCAAATGACTTTGAAATTTTTATCCTACCTCATTCATGGGTCAATTGAAACATTAGAGGAGAAAATCTTATTTTTCAAAATTTAATTTAATTTATATAATTATTTTTATGCAAAAATAGGATTTTTCAAAGAAAATTCCTAACTTGACCAAGGTATATTATAATCCCTTGAAATTTTTAGTGGAGGTAGACCTAGACTAGAGGAGCCTTCAGATTAAATTTAACAATTTTTTGAATTCTCAGTGATTTATTAGAATTATTTTAAATTCTGGGTTATTTAATAAAAATAAATTATTTTAAGTGTTGAAAATTAAGTTTTGTATTTTTGAAAAATCTCCCAAAGGTCAAAGAACTTAAAGGAGAAAATTTTATATTTTTCTTATTTTTTCTTGATTTATTGAATCTATTTTAGTGAAAACTCATTTTTAGCCATTTAAAAAAATATATTTTTAAGCTTTGAAAATAAATATCTTTATTTACAAAATCATGAAAAATATTCTAAATATTCCTAGGTGATTAGGAAATAGTTTAGAACATTTTCATGAGTTTTATTATTTTTATAATTTATATGAGTTTTTTAATTATTTAAATATTTAAAATAGGCCATAAATTAAGTTTTTATTTTAAATATTATTTTATTTTTAGAAAACACCCTTGATCACAGAGAAGTCAAAAAAATAAGTGTCATAATTTTTTACTTATATTTTGATTTTTAAAAATTATTTAAATGTTAAGAGTGGTATTTATCTTTAAAAATCAATTTAAGTTATCGATTTTTAATAAAAATCATTCACAGAGAACTCAAAAAACTAAGTTTCATAATTTTTTGAGTTATAGTTTGATTTTTAAAAATCATTCAAGTGTGAACTCAAAAAACTAAGTTTCATAATTTTTTTAGTTATATTTTGATTTTTAAAAATCATTTAAGTGTCAAGAAACTAAGTTTCATAATTTTTTGAGTTATATTTTGATTTTTAAAAAATCATTCAAGTGTTAAGAGTGGATATTTATCTTTAAAAATCAACTTAAGTTATCAAATGAACTCAAAATATTTTGAACTTTTTATAGTGAGTTCTCTAGATCATAAATTTATCTTTAAAAATCAATTTAAGTTATTAAATGAACTCAAAATATTTTGAAACTTTGATGACTATCTTTAAAAATCAAGTTAAGTTGTCAAATGAACTCAAAATAATTTGAAATTTTTATGATGAGTTCTCTGGTCAAATGAACTCAAAATATTTTAAAATTTTTATGATGAGTTCTCTGGATCATAAATCACAGCGGAGATATGATTTTTAAAAATCATTTAAATGTTAAGAGTGGTATTTGTCTTTAAAAATCAATTTAAGTTATTGATTTTTTGAGTTATATTTTGATTTTTAAAAAATCATTTAAGTGTTAAGAGTGGTATTTATCTTTAAAAATCAATTTAAGTTATCAAATTGACTCAAAATATTTTGAAACTTTTATGATGAGTTCTCTGGATCATAAATCACAGTGGAGAGTAAAAATCATGTCACTTAAATGTTTATATTTTTCAAAATCAATTGTCTTATTGATTCAGTATTTGGAAAATTTAAGAATGTTTTAAATGACTTGACGNAACAATCCATTGACCTTGATGAAGTTTCAAATCCATTTGATTTTGGCCTAAATCCAAAATTCCCAAATTTAGCCCCAAATTGGCTAAGTCCCCAAATTTCACCCAATTGATTGTCTTAATCTCCAAATTGGCATCCAATTCATGTTGAAAACTCTTCATGAGGTCCCTATTGACCATTTACAACAATCAATTTGGACTTAGCCCAAGGCTAACCCAAGCTAGACCCAAGCCTATCCTACATGACCAAATTGATTAAAGTTCAAAATTCCCTCAAATTGACCCTCCAATTGAGCTCAAAATCATGACCAAATTGACTAAAAATCAAAATTCCCTCAAATTGACCCTTCAATTGAGCTCAAAACCTCTTCCCAAATTGATTAAAGTTCAAAATTCCTTCAAATTGACCCCCCAATTGGACTCAAAACCACTTACATCCTTCACCAAAGTTGTTCCTTTTGATCATCTACACCAAATGCAACAATCAATTGGGCCAATTGACATGGCTAGCCTAACTCAAA
>JXCR01147543.1:193406-274050 GCA_002079205.1 Phalaenopsis hybrid cultivar | reverse complement strand
ACAGTGAGATCTATTGAAGATGAATAGGAAGAAGGGATAGATGATTGAGAAGGGTTCACCTGTCTTGTGTTCCTTCTCTTCTTGAGATTATTGCGGGGAAGGAACGGTGGGGATATGGAGCGGCTTCTGAGCGAAGAAATATGGAGCGTTGATTCAAAATAGGGACGCTTTTTCCAACGGTCCGATTTTTCAAATCCCTCGTGCTTGGACAAATTAGGCAACTTTCACAGCCGCAGTATTTCCTTTTTTTTTAGTTATTTACATTCGTAAAATCTAATTCTTATGTAATTGCATATATGACACTTAATTTTAATAATTGCATTTATACCATCAAATATTTCATATCATAACAAAAAATACCAATATTTTAATTTTAGAAGTGAAATGCTCATATTCATGCACAAGAAATGTGTAATATGTATGTAAAAACTGAAATTTAAATGTTAGATATGTAAATACAAAAGAATTGAGTGGTATGTATGTAAATCTTCATCTTTTGTATTTGTTGGTGGCTATAACGGCTATATTGTGAAGCTCGAGACTGTTGCTTTCTTCCTTCTATTTTGAGACGATGTTACACATCACGGTTATAATAATTATTCAAAATAAAATACTCTATCAATGTTATAAAATATTTGTATAAAAAGCAAAAAAAAAAAAAAAACAAAATTTTGCATAACGGTAGAAAAAATTCAAAATCTTTATAATTTTAATATAATATCTTATAATTTTATTAAATTGCATAATTTTTATGTGAGGATATCCTATCCAAAAAAATGATCATGATATATGGGTTTCTAAGGCATTGTTTTTACTTTAACATAAGCACTCATCATATGATATATACAATATATATATACTGGCATAATTTTTGCCCAACTAAAATTTTATACTATTTTATTTATGGAGTTAATAGTTAAGGAATTGTTTAGTTGTAATCATTTGAAATATAGTAAAATTTTGAGTGCAACGTAAACTCATTGCATTAGGATTGCATTTGGAATTCATGAATCATCTTTACTTTAGAGTTTGGCTTGTACTAGTAAGAAATGATATAGAAATTAAAAATGATAATAAAAAAGAAAATCTAAGAACGGTCACAAATAGAGACCTGAAAGAGGTTGAGATGGCTAGTCTTACAGAAGGAAGTCATGTATAAAGGAAGGTCTCATGTTCGTGTGCAACTAGGAATCATAACAAGATTAAAAATACCATTTGGATTCCTGAAGAGATAGGAGGCATGTTGGAATCAAGGCAAGAAACTCATTGGAGGAGGTATCAATGATATCTGCTTCATATGATGAAATCATGGCACGAAGTGCCAGGACTAGCAGTGGACTGACAGCATGCGAAGAAGAGTAGATATGAAGACGCTTGATTAGGACAAAGATTGATTGATGGGTGTGGAGCAGTGAAGAAGAAGTATTGATCAAAGATTATTGAGGGCATTTTTTTATGTATTCAAGTGACTTGAGAATACATTGCAATTATGTCCTTGGAACTCTATCCATGGTTTACTACGAAGTTACATAAGGGAAAACAATTAAGCTAGAGGCAAACACTCCAAAAGCTAAGAGTTAGATGGTAATTGTCAGAAAAAAGCTCTCTACTAATGATGAGCTGTACGTACATCCCTTGTTATATCCCATGAGGAGCTGTATGCATAGAAGTGAACAGCTTCTAAAGCTGGGGTATGAGCGGAAAATAAAAGAAGTGCTTGTATGAAATATTTTTTTCGATTTTTATCCATTCATTTGAGTGTATCAAATCTTTAGCATCAAATCAAAAATATCATAATAATTTTTTTTTTCACGAGTCAAATACACATTTTCATGCATAATTTTAAGACACTAGAGTGTTATAAGTATAAATATCAAAATTTGGGTGTTAGATATGTACATGCATAAGAATTGTGTGATATGTATGTAAATTTTCCTAAATACTATTTATGAGAGGGTGAGGAAGGACGTCAAAGGACTTATGAGAAGGAAATCTTCATAGGGCTTGATTCTATAATTAAATATTTCTCGTTAAGTCATCTACTTCACATAATGGCCATAATTTTAGTTGAGCAGACATTGCGAGTATGATAACAAATATATTGTGTTAATAGAGGATCTCTTCTATTTACATTTTATTCATTATGCCCATGCAATGGCACATCCACTTTTTGTCAAAGTGATGCTTGATTGCATTGCACATATATTGCAATGTAATTTTAAGTTCATCATTAACAACAGGATTGACTAATGATACGAAATAAAAATAGCCTGTAATTTT
This sequence comes from Phalaenopsis hybrid cultivar, assembly GCA_002079205.1. NCBI lineage: Eukaryota > Viridiplantae > Streptophyta > Magnoliopsida > Asparagales > Orchidaceae > Phalaenopsis > Phalaenopsis hybrid cultivar. The sequence goes on along the minus strand of JXCR01147543.1, from coordinate 271,770 downwards.
GGATTTAATTCACTTTTTTTCCTTTTTTTTTAGTTTTGTTGTTTTTAGATATAGATGTGTGACGCGTCTTACTTTGATTTTGCAGATTTTTGTGTTTACTTTTGAAACTTATCTCGTACTTCTCCTGGTTTTTTTTTTTTTTGGACGAATTTACTTCATGTTTCTCATTTTGATTATGCATCTTCCTCCTTTTACATGTTTATACTGCTCATGATTATTTTTACTATTAGCACTACTTTTATTAATGTCTTTTCCTGTTACAGAATGCCAAGGTGATGTTGATTACATTGCACATATATTGCAATGTAATTTTAAGATCATCATTGACAACATGTTGGGCTAATGATACAAAATAAAAGTAACCTGTAAGTTTGGATTAATGCTTTCTTTTCTTTTTCAGTTTTGTTGTTTTTAGACATAGATGTGTGAAATGTGTTTTGCTTTGATTTTGCATCTTTCTGTGTTTACTTTTGATACTTACGTCATACTCCTTGTGAGGTTTTTTTTTTTGGCGTATTTACATGTTTTCCATTTTTGTTATACACCATCTTCTTTTTACATGTGTATACTACTCGTGATTATTTTTATTATAAGTATAACTTTATTAATGTCTTTTTCCTATTACAGAATGCCACAGGTGATGATGACGGCCAACCACTTGAGGGGCCTTGTGTTTCAATTTTGGGCACTTTAGAGGCCATCTACAGCAGCAGAAAAAAGGGGTTGTTTCTCTCACACCTGACCTGCTCCCACAAATGATGTCGTACTTGCTACCACACCTACAACGACACCCATTGCTACACCTATTGTTGCAGCCACACCTGAGCATTAACTAATAGTTCGAGTCACACTTGACGCACCCACTTTTTGCACTACCTCCTACTTGGGCTCAAACATCCTCCTCTGATGAGCCTGACCACTCAACTCCCATCCTTGTGAGGTTACAATCCTGTCGGAGAGAGACTCGTAAGTTTCATTTAACATTATATTATGTTCCTTACTTATTCTCAATATTTATGTAACTAATTTTTCTTGTCCAGATTCATCAAACATAAGCTACTCGTTACATACATTACATAGATCATCCAGAGCATATACGATAATTTGTATCTCTCCTGGAAGCATATCCCCAATGCTATTAGTTCCATGTGGTTCCCGGAGTTCAAGGTTGTATCATTTAATTCAAATTAGAATTGTAATTCTGATTCATTTTACTATACAAATCAATATGCTTATTTTTTATGCTGCAGAGGTCCTTAAGTTGACTGCCAGAGCATCGTCACCAGATTGGCCAAACTTTTGAAATTCGTGATAGACATTGGTTGGGTGACATGTTCACCACAACTCTCAGGAAGGGGAAGTTGTCCTCATGAGCAAGGGAGGAGCTATATATATATATATATATATATATATATATATATATATATATATACACACACACACACACACACACACACACACACATCTTTGTGTGTGGGCGCACACACATGTGCATAATCTTACATTTTAGATTAATTTTTCTATTAAATTGATTTAAAATTTAGTTAATCTAAGGTTTAAATTTATATGATTTGGATTCTAGTAAGTTAAAGTTTAAGTTCGTGATAAGATTATTTTGAGTTGAATATTTAAATATTTTAAATATAATTATATTTAAAATTCTAAGTTAAATTTTAATTTTGATTGGATGAGATTTGAATTTCAAGTTAAATCAATTTTAAAATTCAAGTGGGGTCCATTTTTAATTAATCTTCAAGTTAATTCAAATTTTAAATTTTAGATTTAAATTTATTTAGTGAAGTTGATGTTGAATATAATTTTGATTTTAATTTTTAATTAGATTTAAATTTAAGTTTAAGTTGACTTTCATTTTAATTTGTAGTTTGAATTAATTAACTCGAGCTCAAATTGGTCAATCAAAACATTTCTAAGCTATCCCAAGATCCTACTCAACCCACCGATGGGCTTGACTTAGGCCAACAAGACTAAACCAGAGATAGGCAAACCACATAGGGTTTCTAAGAAGTGAATCCTAGCCTCCTAGGCCCGAATGGAAGATACTAGGTAAACAAATTAATCAAAAATGAGGCCAACAAGATGAAATAAATTTCAAAAAAATTCTATTTAATTAAAAAAGAAAATTTTATAATAAAAATTAATGTTTTGTATCTACTTTTAAAAGTTCTTATTCACAGAAAAACTATTAATGACAACAAATATAATAAGAAAAAAAACAATAATATTTAGAAAATCATTCCAATAACGGATGTTAGCATTGGAGAGAAGAGGTGAGGGAGTGAGAGAATGGTAGAGACACAAAGAAATAGACCAAGCTTATGTCAATGCTTGCTCTAGTGGAGCTCATGATCCTCCATTTTTATTTATGACTATAGTTTATATATGATGGATGCATAATGATTGCATCAATGAAAGAAAGTATAATGAAGTTACATAAAGAGTACATCCGATGTTAGACATATCTTCCGGCCCATGCAGAGCCACAATGCCTCCCAAAGTTTAAATTATTTTATAACATCTTTGATATTTGTTATTTTTTTTTACCCCGAACTAAGGTAAAAGGGCAATTTTGTAATGTGGTCTACCACCTATCACATCTCACCTATTGCTCACCTACCACCAACCTACCTCACACCTACCTCCCACATACTACCCTCTTGCTTCTATAAATAGAGAAGGTGTGGGACTAGGTGAGCAAGGGGGAAGTGATCTTAAGCTACCACAAAGGAGGAGAGAATAGCTAGAGAGCTAGAGAGGAGGAGAGCATCTTGAGGCATTGTATCAAGGTGTCGCTTGAGAGGGAGGCCGTAGAAGGAAGATGATGGCTCATCTCTATGCATAAGCTATGTATTCTCCATTTCTTTTGCCTTAGTGAAATGGGACGTAGATCCCAGTTGGATCGAACCACGTAAACGATCTGTGTTTGCTTGTGTTCTTTTTCATCTCATTTCTATGTCAGGAAGTACATATCTCACAACAATATTGATTAATAAGACAAGACAATGACTCAATAAGAGGTCAAGCTTATTGAGGTCCAATTATCCGTGACATTCTGTGAATTATGGGTTTTGCCTTTAGACAAATTTATCAGAAGCACTTGTGACATTGACTCGTGCGGAACAATCATAAATAAGGTCGGTCGGAAGTATTCATCGAGTAATGTCTTGCTCTATTTAAATGGTTCAAAGATAAGTTGTGACAAGTTAGCAACAATTAAACTAATGAGTGGATTTACTAATCGACCCGTTCCGTTGGTTGGCAGATGTAAGTATATAGATCAGACTACCTTAGCAAATTTTCCTCACCACTTAATTTAATTTGATCTATCAAGCTCTTTGATTGTGCATACAAATATGAATATATAAGTTGCTTTATGAACTCTTGTTAATCTCAATTCAATTTAAAATATAAAAAAAATGATTTTTTTTTTTAAAACGACATGAAAAACACAATTAATTATGTTCTTCAATATAAAGAAGCATAGCATAAAAATAAATGCCAAAAAAAAAAAGGGGAAAAATAAANATATATATATATTTGAGAAGTATATTAAAAAATTAAATTAACTACACAGGTATAAAAATTTATAATCAATTAAATATTTTAATTAAAAAAATAAAATAAAATATATTAAATGATATTTAAATGATAATTTAATATAAAAAATAAGATTTAAATATTGCCCCAACTCCCAAAATCCTACGACCGCGTGATTGAGGTTCTCAAAATGACTCTTTGTTCGTGAACAACTCGTGTTCGGCTCGAGAACACAAAATGTGTGTTCGTGCTCGGCTCGCTAAGCAAACAAGCCGAGCATGAACACACATTTTGTGTTCGAAATATAAACGAGCTGAATATGAATAGAATATTTTTTAATGAGCCGAACAAGAGCACTCGATCCAAGCTTGCTGGTGTTCGGCTCGTTTTCACCTCTACTAATGAATAATAAAACTATATTAAAACATATTGATTACATTGTTTATATGTTTGATGTTTCAGACATTTATAAATTTACATTTCTCTATCATCTTGTCTCCATGCACAAATTAATTATTTTGATTAGGCTCAACCTTAGATTAGGGGGAACCAAATTGCTCTCTCATAAAAAGTGAAAATCTAAAATTGAGAGGGGTTAAACCGTACCTAAGTCCAATCCTGATTTATTCGAAAAAATATTTCCTCAGGAGTACTGATGTATCAGTACTCAAATGGTGAGGTGTCACGTATGTAATGGTCCCACTGTGGCGCCTCACCATTGGAGTACTGATGCATCAGTCCTCATGAGGTAATATTTTTTTGATTTATTTAACCATAATTTTTTTGAAAAATATTAAAACTTTTTTATTGGATAATTTGAACAAATTTGATCGATCATTAGTTTATCATCTTAACATCGGATCCTCCTTCAAATCTCCCGTAACCATCCATGACCGCCAGCCTCGTGCAAATCGTTTATATTTTTCTCCGGCGAACTTACGACCATCATCATGCGCCCATAAATACCAGAGATCAAGCAAAACTAGCTAGCTGATATAATAATCAAGCAATTAAAGATGAAAGTGTTGGCTCTAGCCTTGCTTTTGTTGCCCTGCTTGGCATCGTTTCTCCGTCATTTCGGGCCGCCGGAAACAGGGGAAGCAGATGGGCCATGCGAGAGCGTTAGCTCAATCATCAGCCGTCAGATGTTCGAGGAAATGCTTAAACACCGCGGCGATCTCAGGTGCCCCGGCAGCTTCTACACTTACGATGCGTTCATCGCCGCCGCAGAGGTGTTTCCCGGCTTTGGAAGAACCGGCACCCTCGACATTTGCCGGCGAGAACTTGCGGCCTTCTTCGGCCAGACTTCTCATGAGACCAGAGGTAGGCCGCATGCACCACCTCTTCCCATCAAATGACTACAAGTCTTATCGATTAAAGAAGGGACTCAATCGTACTTATAACTAATTTATCATTTAAACTTTTAACATTAGTGTATATTAGTATATTACCAAAGAAATCAATTTGATAAGATATGGATCTCGATGTAATTTCGATAAAATAATTTTGAGAGTTAATTTTTAAATTGGAGCAGCGATTCAAGCAAATGTAAAGACAGTCAAGCTTAGTGACTCGATGAAATAAAACCAAGACATCAAAATTGATCAAATTTGGAGCCCAAATGAGCTTAGATAAAACAACCAATGGTGACTTGAGTTTGTGGATCTAAAGAATCTTAGAGCTCTAGTTGATGTTTAATGTCGATAATAATTAATGGTCACTGTCATCTACTCGCAATTGTTGGATTATCGTTGCCTGATCGTTATCTCTTAGCCTTCATCACCTGACTTTGTTGACAAATCATTGTCACCAAATCACCATCATTTGGCTACTATCACCCGATCGTCATCATCTATCACCATCTTCTGATTTTTAGTAATCGACCACCGTCATTTGACTATCATCATTCAAATAATGTTATACAACACTGTTATTTAGCAGTCACTCTTTGTCCACCATTAATTGTCATTGTTCAACTATTATCGACTAATTACCATCATCAGACTATCATAACTCGTTTGTCATCATTTGATCCCCATTATTTGATTTTCATCATGAGCGCTTGACCATCATTGCCTAATTGTCGTCATTATCACTCAATTATCATCACCATATGATTTTCTCTTGATCTGCTTTCAACTTTTATCTTCATCTCTCATTACTTTCACCAAAATCATTAGAGAGCAAGCTAATATGAAGCACATAACATTATACTCTCATCTTCGATAATTAAATGGAAGAGTGAACTATTTTAATTTGAATGAACGAAGTGGATTATTTTATCTAAGCCAGTTGCATGATTTTCCTCATTTTTTTTAGATTTTCATAAAAATATTTTGGGACTTTTTCTCTTTTTATTATTCATTTGTTTATGTGGGGAACTTTTGTTTTGAGCTTAAATGACAAACTTGCGTACTCCACTGTCATGGAGCTTAAATGTGCACAAGGGGAAAATATTAAATTCACTTGTGGAATGCTAAGATCAAACCCCCACCACAGAGATTGTATGTCTTCAGAAAGAATAATAACTATAGCTACAAGATATTAATTTTGGTAGAGATATACTAGAGCACTTAATGATGAACTATATTGAACTTCGATTAGGAGAGGACATGAAACAAAATGAAATATGTGGAAGGAGGAAAAATATTTTCTCACAGATCTACATCCTGTGCTCGTGGTAGAGATGCAATAGTGCATGTAATTAGATAATATATTTTGCAAATGTAAGATAAACTTTTATAAAGGGTGGCATTAAATTATGAAGCCACTCAAAATTTTTTTAAAAAGGGTGGCATTAAATTAGTGAAAAAGATAAACTTGAGCAGATTAATAATATTCTTGAAAAAAATGAAGCCACTCAAAACCCTGTAAGCAATTTTACGGAGATTTATTTTGAAGATATTTCTTTATAGTTTTAGGCGTAAACATGCTCATGAATCAATGGATCAAATTAAAAAGAGAATGATTTAAAATTGTGATAAACAGTTTATGAAAATCTACCAGACGCCACTCTTCCAAAAAAATAGCAACGATAAATTCATGAGAGATTCAAAAGATTGGACAGATGAAGGGCTAGCCCAAATTACTCCTCATGGTCCAAGTGATCAAATGTCAAAATCCAATGATGGAGGAAATGACACAGGAACGTAATAACAGTCAGCTGATGCCTATTAGTAGTTGTTAGTACTTGTGGATCTTACCCACCAATAAATGTTTGATGTAGTATCATTTCACTAAGAACTATTCTCTCCACTCAGGGAGAAAATATTACATTCGGACTATGGATATCCAAACAACCGCCTGGATGCAGCGAGGAGAGCAGATGTCCAATTCCTCCCCTACTCCACTGCATCTGGGTCGTTGTTCGGGCATCTGGTGTCCGGATGTAACATTTTCTCTCACTCATGACATTGTTGATGGACTACTCTCAACTTTTGCTCTTTTTTCTCCACTAATAATAGTGGACTGCTGTTATTTACCATTTTCAATTTACTTTCCACTTTATGTTGTATTATATATTTTTTTAGTTCCTCCCTCGGCTATAAATAATAGACTTATATTGTTTGTAAGTATGCATGTTCTGAAATAAGTCTAAGTTTTTAAAGAGTTCAAATATGTAAGAAGCTCCATCATATTAGACTGCATATCTAAATTCGTTAAGTCCTCTGAATAATTTTTAATAATATCTTCTGGTCGTTGTTTGTTCTTGTTTTATTTTTCTGGGTATATATATATATATATATAATCATTTGCTTTAATAAGATGTATTAATTGATTGTTTCATGAAAATTGGTGGTTGGAGTGGTGCACCTGATGGGAAATACTCTTGGGGATATTGTTGGATCGAACAAATATCTCCACCGTCCATCTATTGCAACACCACATATGTTAAGTATCCCTGTACCGCAGGCAAAAGATACCATGGTCGCGGCCCTATTCAACTCACCTGGTAATTTCTTTCTAATTTGGTGCATTTACATACATACCATCTAATTTTATATATTTACATGTTCAACATTTAAACATTACTTTAAATATTTATACCACCATAATCTCTCATATCACATCAAAATTATCATATATCTAACTTTTAAGAAATAAAATAATAATAATAAGCTCTAACTGAAAGGACTACTCAGGAACTTCAACTACGGGCGGGCCGGGGAATATCTGGGTTTGGACCTGCTCAACGAACCAGACATAGTGAAGAAGAATGCGACGATTGCCTTCATGACGGCAATGTGGTTTTGGATGACGACGCAACCGCCGCGACCATCATGCCACGACGTGATCACAGGGCAATGGATCCCTTCAAGCAACGATACCGCGGCGGGCCGCCTGCCGGGCTTCGGCGTCATCACCAATATCGTCAACAGAGGGGAGTGTGGTCACGGCTACGACGGTCGAGCTGCCAGCCGAATAGGCTTCTATGAGCGTTACTGCTACATATTGGGCACAGATATGGGGAACAATTTGGACTGTTATAATCAGGAACCTTTCGGTTGGGAGTATGTTGACCCGATTCCGACCCAACCCATGCTTTGAGCCCATTTAGAGACTGAAGGAGTTTTTATCTAATACTTAGATATTAGATAAATAAGGGCAGTTAAGTTTAATTATTATATAATGGTAGACATGATGGTCACGTCCATGTAGTTTTGAGTTTCCTGAAGTTGTGGAAGCGTGTAATAACTTTCTTAGAATGAGATGATGATAACTTTATTTCTGAGAAGAATAAATTTTATGTTTATGTAGAGTGACTGTCTTCCTTTTGTTTTAATTATATATGTAATATCTTTATAATTTATTTAAAGAGAAATTACATAAATATCATTCAATTTTTATGTATTTACATATCAAACATCTGAACTTCAATTTTAACATATATAGCTCCCTTTTAAAAATTAAAATTGTGATATTTTTAATGTGATGTTAAAAAGATATGAGATGACTTAATTTTATTGATGAAAAGAGGGGTATAATTACACATTACAAGACTTACTGGTAAGAAAAACAATAAAAACATAATGCAGTAGAGAAGGAAAGGAATAATAACAAAATATAAGAGGCAACTAATCTCTCTAATTTAAGAAGAGAAATAAATAGAGATTCTCAAGATCCCTCATATATTAATTAGTATTTTTGAGGTCTTTCAACACTCCCCCTCAAGTTGGGTTGTACATATTATACATGCCTAACTTGTTATATAATTCTTCAAAGTTGATTCTTGGGAGAGGGTTAGTGAGGATATCTGCTATTTGATGTCGGCAAGGAATGTATGCAAGTTCGAGAATTCTTCTCTCAATGTTTTCTGAGATGAAGTGTTGATCGATCTCGATGTGTTTCGTTCTGTCATGGTGTACTGGATTCTTTGCAATGTTGATGGTTGTCTGGTTGTCACATTGTAGTTTGACAGTTTTTTTCAGTTACCATTCTGAGTTCGCTGAGTATTCTTAGAATCCACATTCCTTCGCAAATCTTGAGTGCAAGAGCTCTGAATTCAGCTTCAGCGATGCTTCTTGAAACCACAGATTGTTTTTTGCTTCTCCAAGTGACTAGGTTTCCCCAAACATAAGTGCAATAGCCGGAAGTCGATCGTCGGTCCGAGACATCCCCTGCCCAGTTTGCGTTTGAATACACTTCTATACTTCGATCTTTATTCCTTCGAAATAGTAGCCCTTTGCTTGAAGTCATCTTGAGGTATCTAAAAATTCTGTAGATTGCATTTATGTGTTCTTCCGAAGGGCTGTTCATGAATTGGCTAACAACACTAATAGAAAAACCAATGTCGGTTTCATGTGTGTGAGAGATAGATGAGTCGCCCCACGAGTCCCTGATATCTCCCCCTATCCACAGGCGCACTATTTTTCTGAGTGGCGATCTTCTTGTAGGGATCTATTGGAGTATCAACGGGTTTGCAACCGAGCGTACCTGTTTCCTTACATAGGTCCAATTTATATTTCCGTTGTAACATAAATATTCCTCGATTTGATCAAGCTAGTTCCAAGAAAGAACTTTGCGTTTTTGAGGTCTTTGATTTCGAATTCCTGAGTGAGAAGCTTTGTCAAATTTGTGAGTTCTTCTTCGTGATTTTCAGTAAGGATGATATTGTCGATGTATACAACTAAAATTGCAATCTTCTTTTCAGAAGAGATTTTCACGAAGAGAGTGTGATTTGTCTGACACTAAGTATACCTGTGTTTTGTCACTGATTTTGCAAATCTATCAAACCATGCTCGGGGAGATTGTTTGAGGCCATACAATGATTTTTGGAGTTTGCATACTTTGTTGTTTGGAAATGATGTTTCTAGTCCGGGAGGTGCTTCCATGTAAACTTCTTCTTCCAAATCGCCATTTAGGAAGGCATTTTTCACGTTGAGTTGACGTAGCTGCCAATATTAATTTGCCGTAAGTGAGAAGGTTTCTGATGGTGTTAAGTTTGGCCAATGGGGCGAAGGTTTCTTGGTAATCAATATCGTAGGACTGTGAAAAACCTTTTGCTACGAGACGTGCTTTTAATCTCTTAATTGTATCATTTGCCTTGTATTTGACTTTGAAGATCTATTTGCAGCCGATTGCTTTCTTTCCCTTTGACAGGTCTGAAACAATCTATGTATCATTCTTTTGTAGGGCTTTTATCTCCTCATTGATGGCCGCTTTCCCCCCCGAGTGTTTGAGAGCTTTATCAATCATGTTTGGGACTTTTGTGTTATCGAATGCAGTAACATAGGCTCGGTAAGCTGAAGATAGTCTTTCATAGGACACAAAGTTGGAGATCGGATGCATCGTGTGTTCGTATCTGAGTGCAGGACAGATGGACCTAACACCTTTCCTTAAAGCAATTGGAATGTCGGAGTCATCAATCATAGGTATGGTAGATTCATGCTCAAATGTGTTCATACCTGAGTGGATTTCTGTAGAAGTTGGATCCGGTTCTGACTCCTGGATTGGTGTTGGATGTGTTGGTGATCTATGTGCGAGTTGGACACTAGAGGACTAGACGGAGACTGATTGTTAGGTACATTTTCAGGTGAGTTGGATGAACTTGTTGAATCCGAGTCGGGAGATTATGAGTTCAGTTCAAGGGACAAGGATTTGATGTGTGGTAGTATGAACTTGTTGTTCCCCCAATACTGATATTCCCTTAAAGTCTTCCCTTGAATATTAGAATTGGGGTAGTAAGATTGATTTCAAAGAAGGTAACATCCATAGTCTTGCAGGTTTTTCTTGTGAGAGGAGAGTAGCAAAAATACGAAATTTATTTATTTTAATAACATTATTTGATAAATTAATTTGATAAAATTTCTGCCATTTAAAGATTCTTGTGAATGTTAATATTACATCTTTTTAGGTTATTTATTTATTTATTTATTTTTCACGTTTCAAATAGAGATTTTTCAAAAAAAATTAATACTAAAACCAAAATTTCTTAAATTCAATTTAAAAATTATAGCATTTCCCCTAAGCAATCTGCGCATGTATATTTTATAATAAAAGTAAAATGTCATCGATTCATCATATATGCCCATAATTTGATACCAATTTTAAAAATATATAAATTAAATTTTAAAGCACTTAATGCAAATATATTTTAGATAATAACTATTAATTTCTATTTGATAATAGGCATGATTATAATTTAATGCCAATATGAGATCAATAACATGCCCCTTCATGGAAAAGATGTTACGTTCGTCATCCATGTCCGATTATCATGATGTAATATTTTCTGCCCTCGAGGACGTCCAATTTCAATTCCAAACAAATCTACTCACGACTATTTTCATTTTTTTTCTTATATTCAACAAGTGAAATATGTATAGTCAAAATGCAACCTTACTGAAATCAAGTCCAAGACCTAGATAACACACTATGACACACCCACAAATTCATCGGCTCAGCTGTCTAACCAAGTTCGACGAGCCATCGAGTATGAACTGTCAAGCAAGCATTACTCATCCATAAATCAAACTCAACTCTTCCGAAGCAACTTGATCAGCTCTATGGTCTATGGAGTTGCTCATTCGACGAAGCAACCCAATCAACTCTATAACATATGATGCATATGTTATCAAAGGCAAGACTAAATAGGCTTAGTGTTGCAATTTTCTAAACAAACTTACAAGGATGTGATGAACGTATGAGAAACAGATGAAATACAACACTAACAAAAGATAAAATGACACACAATATTAATTATTATATGAACGTCAAAAGAAGACAAAAGTGAAGAGTTAGAGATCCCTAGAGAAATAAGTAAGAACAATCTATTTGTACAACTTAGGGGAATGCTCTATAAATAGAAGAAGATCTATGTAACAACCAAGTATTGAAATATCCATTCTTCCCTGGATGTTCTATCCCTGTTTCTTTTCTTCCTTAGTAAGTACATTGAGAAGTGAATCCATAGACAAATCAAGATTCAATAAAATGAATATATTAAAAAAATATTGATTCAAATTTTGTTTAATGCATCTATTACTAATACCATCTTTCTTATTAAAAAAAATGTAGCATTTTTTGATATAAATAGAAATAGGAACTACTTCATTAGTTATTTCAAATACTGTTGAATAAATACAATAATGTTTTTTATGAACATAAAAGACTTTAAACCACCTGAAAAATTTTCCAAAAATTGACATATGAGAAAAATTAATATCAAATAACAATATTCACTTATCAAACAATCAAAGAAAATGAAAACCTTCCAGAATGAATCATATAATCTGTGACAGTGACAAAAAAAACATATTACAAAGAACAGTGAATGCCAAATTTCATACAGAAAGTTGGGATTATTGATATAAAGCATAGCCTACCAAACAAACTTTACTCACAAGAAATATACAAGAACAAAACCTTATTTTAACATGTATATTTCACTGTACAACATGTCAACATCTATAAAAATCCAAACAGCTCAATCCCACCTTGCTTGGCTGGCCGAGAGCAGAGATACTGCACGGTAAAGAAAACAAAAAGCCACATATAACATATTTATTATAAAATGCCAAACCCAAATCTTTCGAGTACTCAAATTCCGAGCTTTAATTCCAACACAGGAGTGGTTCCACCCTCAGCAGCCTCCAATGGCGGCGGCATGTTTAAATCAAGCAAGCAGTCACGATCTTGCGAACAGCCAAAAGGCGTCGAAGAGGAAGAAGGAGAAAAATGGGTGGCAAAGCTCCTTCCTTTCTTCCTCCCAATTGAATCATCTAAGGAAGAAGAAGGCAATGAGCGGATAATAACGGCGCCGTTGGGTTCACGGGCAGGACTTTCGAGCGGCGGACCGTTGGCTAGTACGAGAAGGGTAGCGGCGACTTGGTATTCCTCGTCAGAGAATTGGGCTCGCGGGGGTTGCTGCGGCCGCGGGGGGTTGATTCCTCGCCACGCCCGCTCCGGATGGCAGCGCATGTGACCGAACAGAGCTTTCCAAGAGGAGAACCGCCTCCCNGGAGGAGGAGGAGGAGGAGGAGGAGGAGGAGGAGGAGGAGCGTTTGAGGTTGAGGCGTCCATGGGCGAAGTCGAAGGAAGCGCACCCTTTCAGTTTTCGGAGGAAATTACAAGAAAAAAAAAGGGGGTATTTTACATACGCAATTCCCATCAATTTACATATATTTAATACATATAAGCGATTTATTTAAATAAGGACTTGTTGCGGTTGGAAATATATGTCCTCATTTTACACATGTCATAAAAAGAGGTAACTGCTCGCGTAGGTCGTTAACAGGATGGTATCACATTTGCATTACTCTAATGGGACAAATAAGACTACGTTAACTTAGCATACATTTTTTTTATTGTTATTCTTACCGGTAGTACATTATAAGAAAACTTTTTCGATCAAGAATGAATCTCAATTTAGTGTTTTTTTTATATTAAATTTTAATTTTTTTTACTTATTAATTATTAAGTAAGAAAGAAAACCGAAAATATAAGATAATACTAATATTTTATAATTCAACATAAGAATAATAATATATACAAAATAATAATTTTAATAATAGTAAAGCAGGATAAAATAATAATAATAATTAAAATTTTTTTGAAAAATTTTAAAATATTATTAATAATATTAATAGTAATATTCTTATTATTGTGATATTTTGAAATTAATTGTAATTGTAATTGTAATTGTAATATTAATATTAATATAATTGTATTAACAATGATTTGAATAATAATAATATTTAGAAATTAAAATAATCACCGTTGACCACTGTTGAATAATAATGATTTGAATTATTTATGAATGATGAAGAGAGGGGACATGGACCTTCAACCAGAGGAAGATCGGATCTTACGGGAGAGGGAATTGAACTATTGTATTCTTTGTCGAAAACCACTGTTGACCGTCGCTCGTCGTCCATTATCTACCACCGCCAGCTCGCTGTGGTGAAATCTCAGAGTAACAACATGCATTGCAAAATACGAGCGTAAATTGTGAAACAGTGTAGCTCCCCGCAAAGCAGTACGTCGTTCAGTTCATCATGCATTGATGCATCTCAAAGACAGTGTCTCAGAGTTCCAATAGATATCCCCGACCGACCACAATAACTCCCGGCTACTATGAAAAAAATATTGTACCTAAAAGAACTATGCAATCCTTTCATGCCCGTGCGACAAGAATCTTTACGTGTAATGACTAATTCATAATGAATTGTTCTGATTGGGTAGGGCTCCGTAGTTTTTTTCATTTTTCAGATTTTTCACATAAAAATTTCTAATGCATCTACTTGTCACTTTTGTTATCTTAATGTGTGTTAAATTCTCGTGTAAAGCTAAGACGAGATAATTCATTACTCTACCACTGAGAACTGTCTAGCACGTATAAAAAATAATTTAGGTAGTCACACTTATTTTTTTTTATTATTTTTGAATTTGTACTACACGAACTGTGTACCTTTGTTTTAGGTTCATATTTAATTAAATATATACTATATTTTCATCATTCACAAATAGTATTACTTATTTTTTATTCTTTTAGAAATCTTTTCGCATCAACTTTGTGTGCTTATAACCTTACCCTTTTAGCCTCAAAATTTATAGAACTATTAAAATAGTTCCTAATTTTTTTTTTAAATAGAGCTCTAATATCTTCTTAAAGACTATTTAAGTCGCAAATAAAAAGATTTGAGGAGGCTCAAATCATATAAATAATGGGGACTATTTTGCCAGTTTAGGGAGTATATCAACAAGGCAATCATACCGGGCAGCTTTGATTCTGCAAAGCGGTAAGGGTGTGAGAGAGTCGAATATGGTTCAAACTCAGTTTCTGTTCGACTCGTTAAAATATACCATTATATATGTTTTATTTATTTATATTTCGAACATAAAATATATGTTCGTCTTTGGCATGTTTGTTTGACAAGCTGCACACAAATTGTTAGCAAATAAAGAGTCTTTTGGACAACTCTAATCATGCAACTGTAGGATGTTAAAGATTGGAGGGAGATTTAAGCTTATTATTTATTTATTTTAAAATCATTTAAACATAATTTAAAATATAATTATTCTATTTTTTAATTAATAATTTTAGTTGATTAGAAATTTTTATAGCTTTGTCATCAGTTAATTTTTTTTAAATATTTTGAGTCAAAATGAGCCGAACACTAACGAACAAATCTTTGTTAATGTTTGACTCGTTTATATATCAAACACAGAAAAAATTATTCATGTTCGGCTCATTAACTTAACGAACGAATCAAACGCGAGCTTTTTAACAAGCCGAACACGAACGGTTCTCGATTGAGCAATTTTGACAGCCCTACAAAGCAGAATTTCATTGATGATTGTTAAGAAAATATAAATTGATTTTAATGTTTGATTAAATATTTTTACTGATTTTATTGATCAGATATTTAAAATTTATTAATAAATACTAAGTTCATTAAATGAAATTAGCCTAAACAAACAGAAATCTTTACTAAATAAGTTTGTGTATTATGATTTTAATAATAATTATCAAATCATTATAATATTTAATTTGGAATAACTTGATTGTATGGAAAAACATATATGTTTAAGCAAAAAAATACATTTATTTTTTTTACATATTTGATAGATTAATACTACTAATTTTACTTTTTAGATATTCAAATGTTATTGTAATGAATATAAAGTTTATTAAAAGAAGTTACCTTGAATAAGTGAAATTCCTTAATAAGCAATTAGCATAGCCTAATTTTTTAGTAATCACTATCAAATGAGTATAATGTTTAATTTGGACTAACTTGATTATAAATATCAATTTAAGAAAAAATACCTTAAATGTGCTGGCTTTATAAATGTGCATAGTCAACAAAAATAATGTGGGCGCTCATTAGTAAATTCTTATTATACATTTGAAACATACATACCAGCATATTATTATATATTTACATATTTAACAGCTATAGTTTAATTTTATTTTTACATTTATACCACCCAAATCTTTCATATCATATAGCAAGAAATCACTTTATGCAAGCAATTGAAATATAATTTCTGAATTATTCATACTATATTTATTGATTACTAATAATTTTTACGTGTTTTATATGATTGATGTGTGTCGGTATGTTGGAATCAAGAGCTGCAAATGTTGGAATCAAAAGCTGGTCATTGTTGGTCATGTAAGTCGTAGTGGTGAGCTGTGATAACGCCTATAGGTTGTGGGGGCTGAAGTCGGGAACTGCACGGCAGGAGATCACGTAGGTCGTTGTTGGTCACGTGTGTTGTAATGGTTAGATATGATAACGTACGTAGGCCATAGGGTCCGGAGTCTGCAGTTACAGAAGCTGGGGGCCACATAGGCCATTATTGGTCACAAAAGGCTGCAGTGGTGACTTGTGACTACGTACGTAGGCCGTAGGTGCTGAAGTCGAGATCTGCATGAGCGGGGGACTGCGTAGGCTGTTGTTGGTCACAAAAGCCGTAGTGGTGAGCTGTGACAATTTCCATATGCCACGGGGCCCAGGGTTGGGAACTACACATTTAGGGATCACAAAGATCATTGTTAGTTACGTTGACTATAGTGGTGAGTTGTGACAATGTTCTTAGACTGCAAGGGGTAAAGTCGAGAGCTGTGTGAGCTGTAGATCACATAAGTCGTTGTTGGTCACATGGGTTGTTGTGGTGAGCTATAACGACATTCGTAGGCCATGAGGGCTGAAGTCAGGAGCTACAACGAGGGAGTTTAGGAGTTTGGAGAAAGTAACAAACTTCATAGTGCATTATTACACGACTTTAGGAGTTTGGAGAAAGCAACAAACTTTGGGGTGCATAGTTACACCTTCTTCAGGTGGTGTGTCATTGCATCGTATTCTATATTAACGTGTTATTCAGGATAATACTTACTTTGTATATTCCTCCGTCATAAAAATTTAGCAACGGACGATGGTGTTTGACGACAGCCGAAAAGGCTTTGGTAGACGGGGGGGCGACATCATGAGTTGGTGGCGGTGGTCGGAGTGACCTAGAGGCGGCGATGACTGAAGTTGAATGGGGTTGGCTGTGGTTGGAGGTGACGACACAGGATGCTAGTTTGCAGCTCCCTCTTATGCAAGTTTTGTTCTTCATCTTACCAAAGGTCTAGTGCCTTTCTCATGAGGGGTGCATAACTTTATTTATAAAGTCCATGTTACAAATAATAAATAATCCATACCACTATTGATCGGACGACTCAAAAATATCAATTTGATCGGACAGCGTTCGATGGACATTTAAGTGTTAATGATGTTAGAATTGAACGATCTTGAGCTTGTTGGATTCGTCTTGTCCAGACGCTCGATTTAAATATAAACACATCATATTCAACATATGTTTAACTTTCCAATTATGTCTCAAAAGCCTACTAAGATAGTTTAACAACTTGATCGACTTAACTTGTCTCAGATTAAACCGATTTTGGTATCATTTGTTCCCTCTCATTGAGTCGGTAAGCTAGAATATAAATTTATTGAAATCAGACTTCTGAATGACTTTAATCAAAATTTAAATTTTTTATGCTAAAAATTTACCTCGAGATCCTTATCATGTCTCGAGATTCGTGCTAATTGTGAAAAATGTGTTGATGACATCAATGATAAGGTTTTTAAATGAACATGCTCCCGAGCAAATAAGTCAGCTTGAGATTAGTTTTTGGCTTATTATGTCATCAAATTGGATTCCTCAGCCATTTTTTGAGCTAAATATGAGTCGACACACGAGTCGACTCAATTTCACCGCCCAAACATAAGACTCAGAAGAATTTACAAAATCAAGTATGCGATTCAAACCAGCAAAGACTATACCGAGATGCGCCGTGTCAGATTTTACAACAGATAAATATTATAAAATCACTAACTGATATCCCAATAAATAAATTAATTAAATAAATAAGGCTTATACCAATCCGTTCGGTGCAGAGGTTGGCCTTCGCTCCACGTGGCGCCCCCAGAAGCCACGCGTCGCCTTTAGGAAACGTCATTGTTTCGCCCGAATCATAGCTTCGAATGCAGATAATAATCCGAAGTTAGCCCCCAATTCGTTCGTCTTCTCCGACAAGCCGAAGCAGCAATAAGCGAAGCGAAAGGAAAAAATGGAAGAACAGAAGCGCGGCACATCGAGTCACCCGCCAAATATCTCCGACATGAAACCCGTTACACACGAGGCTTACGGCGGCGGAATGTACGGCAAGGACGACGTCGAAGACGGCGGGCAGGCGCAGATGAGGAAGCCGCCGGCGAGCGAGACGCAGAGCGCCGATGGGATTTCGGACCGGCCGGCGGAGCCGAAGCACAAACCTCCTCCTTCCACCGGCGATCGTGATCTCGACATCACAGGCCTGTCTTACATCCAATAAACAACTGAAAGGAAATCTTTTTCTTATGGATGCTCGCATTAGGAATAAATAACTCTATCTCATTTATCTTGAATTCAGATCTATGTTATGTTTGCAGAGTTTTTGTTTATAAAGATCTCAATGCATATTTAATGGACGTGTAGAGGAAAATTTTATGAGAAATTTTTATTTTTCCCCTTTTTTTTTTTGGCATTTATTTTTATGCTATGCTTCTTTATATTGAAGAACATAATTAATTGTGTTTTTCATGTCGTTTTAAAAAAAAAAATCATTTTTTTTATATTTTAAATTGAATTGAGATTAACAAGAGTTCATAAAGCAACTTATATATTCATATTTGTATGCACAATCAAAGAGCTTGATAGATCAAATTAAATTAAGTGGTGAGGAAAATTTGCTAAGGTAGTCTGATCTATATACTTACATCTGCCAACCAACGGAACGGGTCGATTAGTAAATCCACTCATTAGTTTAATTGTTGCTAACTTGTCACAACTTATCTTTGAACCATTTAAATAGAGCAAGACATTACTCGATGAATACTTCCGACCGACCTTATTTATGATTGTTCCGCACGAGTCAATGTCACAAGTGCTTCTGATAAATTTGTCTAAAGGCAAAACCCATAATTCACAGAATGTCACGGATAATTGGACCTCAATAAGCTTGACCTCTTATTGAGTCATTGTCTTGTCTTATTAATCAATATTGTTGTGAGATATGTACTTCCTGACATAGAAATGAGATGAAAAAGAACACAAGCAAACACAGATCGTTTACGTGGTTCGATCCAACTGGATCTACGTCCATATTTCACTAAGGCAAAAGAAATGGAGAATACATAGCTTATGCATAGAGATGAGCCATCATCTTCCTTCTACGGCCTCCCTCTCAAGCGACACCTTGATACAATGCCTCAAGATGCTCTCCTCCTCTCTAGCTCTCTAGCTATTCTCTCCTCCTTTGTGGTAGCTTAAGATCACTTCCCCCTTGCTCACCTAGTCCCACACCTTCTCTATTTATAGAAGCAAGAGGGTAGTATGTGGGAGGTAGGTGTGAGGTAGGTTGGTGGTAGGTGAGCAATAGGTGAGATGTGATAGGTGGTAGACCACATTACAAAATTGCCCTTTTACCTTAGTTCGGGGTAAAAAAAAATAACAAATATCAAAGATGTTATAAAATAATTTAAACTTTGGGAGGCATTGTGGCTCTGCATGGGCCGGAAGATATGTCTAACATCGGATGTACTCTTTATGTAACTTCATTATACTTTCTTTCATTGATGCAATCATTATGCATCCATCATATATAAACTATAGTCATAAATAAAAATGGAGGATCATGAGCTCCACTAGAGCAAGCATTGACATAAGCTTGGTCTATTTCTTTGTGTCTCTACCATTCTCTCACTCCCTCACCTCTTCTCTCCAATGCTAACATCCGTTATTGGAATGATTTTCTAAATATTATTGTTTTTTTTCTTATTATATTTGTTGTCATTAATAGTTTTTCTGTGAATAAGAACTTTTAAAAGTAGATACAAAACATTAATTTTTATTATAAAATTTTCTTTTTTAATTAAATAGAATTTTTTTGAAATTTATTTCATCTTGTTGGCCTCATTTTTGATTAATTTGTTTACCTAGTATCTTCCATTCGGGCCTAGGAGGCTAGGATTCACTTCTTAGAAACCCTATGTGGTTTGCCTATCTCTGGTTTAGTCTTGTTGGCCTAAGTCAAGCCCATCGGTGGGTTGAGTAGGATCTTGGGATAGCTTAGAAATGTTTTGATTGACCAATTTGAGCTCGAGTTAATTAATTCAAACTACAAATTAAAATGAAAGTCAACTTAAACTTAAATTTAAATCTAATTAAAAATTAAAATCAAAATTATATTCAACATCAACTTCACTAAATAAATTTAAATCTAAAATTTAAAATTTGAATTAACTTGAAGATTAATTAAAAATGGACCCCACTTGAATTTTAAAATTGATTTAACTTGAAATTCAAATCTCATCCAATCAAAATTAAAATTTAACTTAGAATTTTAAATATAATTATATTTAAAATATTTAAATATTCAACTCAAAATAATCTTATCACGAACTTAAACTTTAACTTACTAGAATCCAAATCATATAAATTTAAACCTTAGATTAACTAAATTTTAAATCAATTTAATAGAAAAATTAATCTAAAATGTAAGATTATGCACATGTGTGTGCGCCCACACACAAAGATGTGTGTGTGTGTGTGTGTGTGTGTGTGTGTGTATATATATATATATATATATATATATATATATATATATATATATAGCTCCTCCCTTGCTCATGAGGACAACTTCCCCTTCCTGAGAGTTGTGGTGAACATGTCACCCAACCAATGTCTATCACGAATTTCAAAAGTTTGGCCAATCTGGTGACGATGCTCTGGCAGTCAACTTAAGGACCTCTGCAGCATAAAAAATAAGCATATTGATTTGTATAGTAAAATGAATCAGAATTACAATTCTAATTTGAATTAAATGATACAACCTTGAACTCCGGGAACCACATGGAACTAATAGCATTGGGGATATGCTTCCAGGAGAGATACAAATTATCGTATATGCTCTGGATGATCTATGTAATGTATGTAACGAGTAGCTTATGTTTGATGAATCTGGACAAGAAAAATTAGTTACATAAATATTGAGAATAAGTAAGGAACATAATATAATGTTAAATGAAACTTACGAGTCTCTCTCCGACAGGATTGTAACCTCACAAGGATGGGAGTTGAGTGGTCAGGCTCATCAGAGGAGGATGTTTGAGCCCAAGTAGGAGGTAGTGCAAAAAGTGGGTGCGTCAAGTGTGACTCGAACTATTAGTTAATGCTCAGGTGTGGCTGCAACAATAGGTGTAGCAATGGGTGTCGTTGTAGGTGTGGTAGCAAGTACGACATCATTTGTGGGAGCAGGTCAGGTGTGAGAGAAACAACCCCTTTTTTCTGCTGCTGTAGATGGCCTCTAAAGTGCCCAAAATTGAAACACAAGGCCCCTCAAGTGGTTGGCCGTCATCAT
Source organism: Phalaenopsis hybrid cultivar (assembly GCA_002079205.1). Taxonomy (NCBI): domain Eukaryota; kingdom Viridiplantae; phylum Streptophyta; class Magnoliopsida; order Asparagales; family Orchidaceae; genus Phalaenopsis; species Phalaenopsis hybrid cultivar. Next base: position 250,319 of record JXCR01147543.1, on the reverse strand, counting down.
CACCTGTGGCATTCTGTAATAGGAAAAAGACATTAATAAAGTTATACTTATAATAAAAATAATCACGAGTAGTATACACATGTAAAAAGAAGATGGTGTATAACAAAAATGGAAAACATGTAAATACGCCAAAAAAAAAAACCTCACAAGGAGTATGACGTAAGTATCAAAAGTAAACACAGAAAGATGCAAAATCAAAGCAAAACACATTTCACACATCTATGTCTAAAAACAACAAAACTGAAAAAGAAAAGAAAGCATTAATCCAAACTTACAGGTTACTTTTATTTTGTATCATTAGCCCAACATGTTGTCAATGATGATCTTAAAATTACATTGCAATATATGTGCAATGTAATCAACATCACCTTGGCATTCTGTAACAGGAAAAGACATTAATAAAAGTAGTGCTAATAGTAAAAATAATCATGAGCAGTATAAACATGTAAAAGGAGGAAGATGCATAATCAAAATGAGAAACATGAAGTAAATTCGTCCAAAAAAAAAAAAAACCAGGAGAAGTACGAGATAAGTTTCAAAAGTAAACACAAAAATCTGCAAAATCAAAGTAAGACGCGTCACACATCTATATCTAAAAACAACAAAACTAAAAAAAAAGGAAAAAAAGTGAATTAAATCCAAAATTACAGGCTATTTTTATTTCGTATCATTAGTCAATCCTGTTGTTAATGATGAACTTAAAATTACATTGCAATATATGTGCAATGCAATCAAGCATCACTTTGACAAAAAGTGGATGTGCCATTGCATGGGCATAATGAATAAAATGTAAATAGAAGAGATCCTCTATTAACACAATATATTTGTTATCATACTCGCAATGTCTGCTCAACTAAAATTATGGCCATTATGTGAAGTAGATGACTTAACGAGAAATATTTAATTATAGAATCAAGCCCTATGAAGATTTCCTTCTCATAAGTCCTTTGACGTCCTTCCTCACCCTCTCATAAATAGTATTTAGGAAAATTTACATACATATCACACAATTCTTATGCATGTACATATCTAACACCCAAATTTTGATATTTATACTTATAACACTCTAGTGTCTTAAAATTATGCATGAAAATGTGTATTTGACTCGTGAAAAAAAAAATTATTATGATATTTTTGATTTGATGCTAAAGATTTGATACACTCAAATGAATGGATAAAAATCGAAAAAAATATTTCATACAAGCACTTCTTTTATTTTCCGCTCATACCCCAGCTTTAGAAGCTGTTCACTTCTATGCATACAGCTCCTCATGGGATATAACAAGGGATGTACGTACAGCTCATCATTAGTAGAGAGCTTTTTTCTGACAATTACCATCTAACTCTTAGCTTTTGGAGTGTTTGCCTCTAGCTTAATTGTTTTCCCTTATGTAACTTCGTAGTAAACCATGGATAGAGTTCCAAGGACATAATTGCAATGTATTCTCAAGTCACTTGAATACATAAAAAAATGCCCTCAATAATCTTTGATCAATACTTCTTCTTCACTGCTCCACACCCATCAATCAATCTTTGTCCTAATCAAGCGTCTTCATATCTACTCTTCTTCGCATGCTGTCAGTCCACTGCTAGTCCTGGCACTTCGTGCCATGATTTCATCATATGAAGCAGATATCATTGATACCTCCTCCAATGAGTTTCTTGCCTTGATTCCAACATGCCTCCTATCTCTTCAGGAATCCAAATGGTATTTTTAATCTTGTTATGATTCCTAGTTGCACACGAACATGAGACCTTCCTTTATACATGACTTCCTTCTGTAAGACTAGCCATCTCAACCTCTTTCAGGTCTCTATTTGTGACCGTTCTTAGATTTTCTTTTTTATTATCATTTTTAATTTCTATATCATTTCTTACTAGTACAAGCCAAACTCTAAAGTAAAGATGATTCATGAATTCCAAATGCAATCCTAATGCAATGAGTTTACGTTGCACTCAAAATTTTACTATATTTCAAATGATTACAACTAAACAATTCCTTAACTATTAACTCCATAAATAAAATAGTATAAAATTTTAGTTGGGCAAAAATTATGCCAGTATATATATATTGTATATATCATATGATGAGTGCTTATGTTAAAGTAAAAACAATGCCTTAGAAACCCATATATCATGATCATTTTTTTGGATAGGATATCCTCACATAAAAATTATGCAATTTAATAAAATTATAAGATATTATATTAAAATTATAAAGATTTTGAATGTTGTCTACCATTATACAAAATTTTGTTTTTGTTTTTTTGTTTTTTTTTTTTTTGCTTTTTATACAAATATTTTATAACATTGATAGAGTATTTTATTTTGAATAATTATTATAACCGTGATGTGTAACNTTGCTTTTTATACAAATATTTTATAACATTGATAGAGTATTTTATTTTGAATAATTATTATAACCGTGATGTACTTGTAATATCGTCTCAAAATAGAAGGAAGAAAGCAACAGTCTCGAGCTTCACAATATAGCCGTTATAGCCACCAATGAATACAAAAGAGGAAGATTTACATACATACCACTCAGTTCTTTTGTATTTACATATCTAACATTAAATTTCAGTTTTTACATATTATGAGCATATCACTTTTAAAATTAAAATTTGGTATTTTTTGTTATGATATGAAATATTTGATGGTATAAATGCAATTATTAAAATTAAGTGTCACATATGTAATTACATAAGAATTGGATGTTATGAATGTAAATAACCAAAAAAAAATAAAGGAAATACACTGCTGTGAAAGTTGGCCAATTTGTCCTGGCACGAGGGATTTGAAAAATCGGACCGTTGGAAAGAGCGTCCATATTTTGAATCAACGCTCCATATTTCTTTGCTCAGAAGCCGCTCCATATCCCCACCGTTCCTTCCCCGCAATAATCTCAAGAAGAGGGAACACAGCAGGTGAACCCTTCTCAATCATCTATCCCTTCTTCCTATTCATCTTCAATAGATCTCACTGTTGTTGCTTCAGACCTTCTTCCCAAATGAGTGGAAAACCACCACTCGCCGTCTCCCCCCGCCGCCTTCGGCCTCGCCGGCCTCCAACCTCCCTCCCCGCTCTCCGATCCCCAACGGTGAAAGCCACACCAAAACCTCCAGCTCCGTTCCCCACTCGTCACTCCATAGCCGGCGAGCCCCTTCTCCGGAAGAATTGCTCCATCTTCTCCTTTGACTTACCAGAGCCAACCAAGAAAGCCAAGGATGACTTCACCCNCAGCTCCGTTCCCCACTCGTCACTCCATAGCCGGCGAGCCCCTTCTCCGGAAGAATTGCTCCATCTTCTCCTCTGACTTACCAGAGCCAACCAAGAAAGCCAAGGATGACTTCACCTCCATCCATGATCCCATCACCTGCACCAATCCTCTCTTCGAAAGAGGCAGATTCTATGAGTTATACTCTGCGCGCAGAAACGAGAGGCTTAAAAGGAAGATGATGGAGATCTCAGAGGAGACCGTCGCTCTGTATCCCGAGGTCGCCGTTGAGCTTTCAAAGAAGAGGAGTTTGAAGAAAGCAGAGACGCCGAGGAAATCCTGTCCGGGGAGCTTTTCTGTAAGCCGAGCTAGTAGTTTGAGGTCATCGGCCGTGAGGAGTAGTTATAAGGATGTGAAGAGGGCCTCTGCTATGGGAATATCTTCAATGGCTTCTGTCGATGTTGGAAAGAAGATAATGACTCGATCAGCATTGAGGAAGATGATCTGATCTGAATAATGTTTTGATTCTATTTCTTGCAAGAGATTGAAAAATTGGTTTTTTTTTTTTTCCTTTGGCGTCGCTATATTGCAAATCCCTAAGCAATGTTCTCGGATTTTTGTGGTAAAGACTTTATATTGAGTTGGATCTTGAAAAATTGTCTCCTGTTTTGTGTGATTTAAGTTCTTGTATATTTATTCGTTATGGTAAAGTTTTTGATTGATGTTGTAAATAGTTGTCTGTATTGGTTTCTTCGGGTTCTTCTCCATCATTCCCCTCAAAGGCGATGAATGGTGACATGAAGTCGGTTTTAGGGATCACTGCAGGGATTGGGGTATGCTGAGGACGTGTGTTGAAGAAACTTAAATTTGCGGGATTTACTTCGTTGATGCTGTTCCTCTACTATGGCTGATAACATGCAATTAGTGCAGGATATTATTATGCACGAAATTTAAAACTGCCTTCATCATTGATTGAATTTTTATCAATTCAAGATTATAATTATATAGCCAAACAAAATAAAGTTTTATTAACTTGGACACAATTTTATATATTATATAATGCATCCACGTATTTTTACATCTAAAATAATTTATGAAACTAATATATTTTAGTTGAATTTGATCCAAACTTAACTCTAAATTGATTACTGCCGTCTTCTCAAAATGTGAAATCACTTCGCTCTTTGTTTGGAAAAATTAATTTGTATGTTTACCGTATGCATAGATGCATGCGGTGAACCAATAAAAACACTTCATTGACTGAAATTGTATGACAGAGTGCCCCAATTTAATTTTTTTAAAAAAAAAATTCTGATTGGACAGGGCTTGCAAGATGTGCGTTGTCCGCACAGAATAAGAGCTCCTTTGTTTGAGTTTCTCATCAATTTTATTTTTTATTTTTATTTTTATATTTATGTTTTTTTTTAATAAATCATAGTTGTTTGGAATATTTTTGAAAACAACTAGTACAGATTGATATACTTTAATTCAAATAAAATATAAACAAATAATAAATAATAATAAAGAAATAAGAAAATTAAAAAAAATGATCTCAACTAGCCCCTAACCTATATAAACAAATTAAAAATAATAAATAATAAATAATAAATAAGAAAATTGAAAAAAAAAAGATCTCAACTAGCCCCAAACATATATCCACCATGTAAAGCCATAATTCAAGCACGATTTAAAACCGAAGTATCGCAAAATTACTGGTTGATTTAAAGCTGCCTGCGAGGAAGAAAAATTTTAGTTCATCTCAAAATAGTTATATAACTGCCGGCTAAGTCCAGAGAAAGCCAACAAAGAATCGAAAAAGTGTAGATGTAATTGGGTGATATAAAAGGTGGGCTCATAACCTATAATTATACATATCATCAAAGCAGTCATAGACCAAAATTTTGCTGGGAGGATCAATGAGTTGCATTTAGTGCATAGATGGTGTAAGTATAACATATTATTGAGGAAATCTTAAATTTTAATAAGTTAGAGATGCATGAAACCGTAGATAGGGTAAAAGCATCCATAATGTGCTTACTGCAAACTTCCAAATTCCACTACTAATAATAATTCCAACAACAATTTAGCTTGAGCATTAAATGCTTCATGGTGCAAGAGCAAAGCTGACGACTAAGTTGCTCCTCACTGAGATGAAAATCATCATATCCTTGTTCAGAACACCAACCTAACATCTGCTTAAATTCGATATCATTAGATTCTAATAAAAGAGAAGAAAGGCGTACAAAATAGCAAAAATAGCTTGCATAGCAGAGGAAAAACATGACATAAATAAAAAAATCAAAATTTTCAAACTTGTCATGATCAGAGAGAGGAAAATTTTTAAAAAAAAAATTGGCATCTAGTAAACCCCAAATGTATTTGAACTCAGGATCCTAAAGAAGAGAGGAAAAGAATCATCATTTGTAAAGGATCTTAGATGTGATTTCAGATTGATATCCAAAGAACATAGACTTCTTCATAAGTAAGAGTCTTTTTTGTTACAAGGCTTGTAAACATAGCTTATATTTTTCATTGAACTAGTGGAGTAGCAAATGATCTTTTAAAGTGATTCTCTAGATGAGCTTGGGCATATGAGCCTTTTGGATAGCATAAATACGAAGAAGACAACATTTCTTTCATTATGGTTTACAAATAGTGTTTTTGGTAACCAACTAAATGGTTCAGTTTCCATGGACGGGTGACTTCTACCCTTATAAAAAATTCTTAATTTTGGCTTCAACTTAATATAAACTATATTTTAATCTCAAATTTAAACTTCTTGTCAGGTTGTAGATTTAAACTTCTTCCTTTTTTTAAAGAAGTTAACATACATACCACTCATTTCTTGTGTATTTACATATTAAACACCTAAATTTTGCCATTTACATTTATACCATGCAAATCTTTCTACTCGCATAAAAAATACAACCGTTTAAATTTTTAAGAAGGTGTAAACCTAACTAAAAGGATTATATAAAAAAGAGCAAATCATAACCTGCACTGTATTTAGAAATCATGTAAGAGAATGATAACATCATCCAAGCTCAAAAGAGATGAAAGTCGAGCCCTTTTAAAGCTAATCATTTAATCACACGATCTTCAAGACATAAAAAAGAAAATGATATCAAGATACAGCCTAAATAGGCTGCCAGATTAAGCCTCCAATGTTGCGAACAGGATCCATGGCAATTCATGCAGCCAAAGAACGTGACAACTTAGCCAATGTTTTCTTATCGAACAAAAAGCATATGGTTAGTCTGGATTAAAGCGCATAGAAAGAAAGAGTTACTAAGCCACGGTGCACACTTGCATAGANATATATATATATATATTGATGAATAGCATTTTGAGCCGAACACACAAACAAATCTGTATTCATTTTCAACTCGTTCATACATCGAGCACAAAAAAAAGTGTTCGTGTTAACCTAGCAAACTAATCAAACACGGTCTTCTTGACAAGTTGAACACAGACCTGTTTTGACAGCCCTACTCATTAGCTCTATTTTACTTGAATTTAACTTTGTATGGACCATACATCTCTGATAAAAACTAAAAACGAGATGTGTGGCATTATCAGTAAAAATTCACTAGTTCTATTGTGATCATCGCTTTGATAGTTTGCTAATCAGCTCACTCTTTGTGGTCCTAAATAATTGGTTACGCTTCTATGGACACCCAAATTTTCTTTGCAGTTCTATGGACACCTAAATAAATAGCAAAACGAGATGTGGTGAATTGTGTCGATTATTGATTTAATCTCAAATTTAAACTCCTTGTCAGGTTGTAGATTTAGAGGCACCTGTCAAATTTAAACTTCTTCCTTTTTGTAAGGAAGTTAACATACATACAACTAATATCTTGTGTATTTACATATTAAACACCTAAATTTTGCTATTTACATTTATACCAATCAAATCTTTCTAATCACGTAAAAAATACAACCGTTTTAACTTTTAAGATGTTCTAAACCTAATTAAACAAATCATGACACTATGAAAAGGACTGTATAAAAAAGAGCAAATCATAACCTGCACTGCATTTAGAAATCATGGAAGAGAATGATACAAGTTCAAAAGTGATGGCTCTAATTTAAGTGGAGCCCTGTTAAATCTAATCATTTAACCATACGATCTTCAAGACATAAAAAAGAAAATGATATCATGATACAATTTAAATAGCTGTCAGATTAAGGGAAAATATTTGCGTATATAAGACGTCCGCAGCGCTGCGTACATCAATGGTTATGTAGGGGGTACAGGGGGTTATATTCGGGTTATACCCCCTTGTTACCTCAGTGTAATTCCCCTGTAATCTTTGTGTAACTTATTTGTTTCCATAAAATTACAGAAGCGCGAAAGTCATTTGTAGGTTACATGTAGGTTACAGGGAGGTTACAGAGGAACATAACCCCGGTATAACCCCCATGTACCCCCTGAATAACCCTTGGATGTACGCAGTGCTATGTACGCAGTGCTGCGTAGGTTATGCAAATATTTTCCCAGATTAAGCCTCCAATTTTGCGAACGGGATCCCTGGCATTTCATGCAGCCGAAGAACGCGACAACTTATCCAATGTTTTCTTATCGAACAAAAATCATATGGTAAGTCTGGATTAAAGCGCATAGAAAGAGTTACTAAGCCACAGTGCACACTTGCATAGAGTTTCTGTTGCCTGGAAAAGACTAGTCTGAATCACGTGGCAACGTGGGAAGCTATCGGAGATGCAAAGAAGCCGGAAATGTAGAGGGAGGAGGTGAAGAGGTTGAGAAACCGGGCACAAACCAGGGACATCTTTCCAGAGTTATTTGTATGCTGTGATCGATCGGCAGAGCTGCTCCAACCTGAATGACGGCGCTGGAGACGGCGGCGTTAACTGAAGCCAGTTTTGTGCCAGTTTCGTAATATTAAAATTTATTTAACATGTGAATCACATTCGAAAATACCAACATTTAGTGTGCAGCATATATAAAAACACCTTTTATTAAACAATTTATCCTCAAACTGAAACCGAACAGAGCGGTTCCTTCGAGCCCATGGACGCCTCGCNCTGGAGACGGCGGCGTTAACTGAAGCCAGTTTTGTGCCAGTTTCGTAATATTAAAATTTATTTAACATGTGAGTCACGTTCGAAAATACCAACATTTTGTGTGCAGCATATATAAAAACCCCTTTTATTAAACAATTCCTCCTCAAACTGAAACCGAACAGAGCGGTTCCTTCGCACCCATGGACGCCTCATACTCAAACGCTCCTCCTCTAGCAGCTCCTTTTCCTCCTCCTCTTCCACACCCCCTCTGCACCCCTTCCTTTCATCCCAGCCGCTTCACGCCATCAAAACTGCTCGCCGCAAAGCCACGGGGCAAGAGAAAGCCAGACCACTCCAGCCAGCCCAATGTCCCTCCGCCGTGCACTGAATGCGGGAAGCGGTTCTCTTCATGGAAAGCTCTGTTCGGTCACATGCGCTGCCATCCGGAGCGAGGTTGGCGAGGAATCAACCCCCCACGGCAGCCGCAGCAATCTCCCCGGGCCCAATTCACCGACGAGGAATATCAAGTCGCCGCCACCCTGTTCCTGCTCGCCAACGGTCCACCGATCGAAACTCCAGCTGGTGAACTCAGCGGCGCCGTCATTATTCGCTCATTGCCTTCTTCCTCCTTAGATGGTTCAACTCGGAGGAAGAAAGGAGGGCACTTTGGTACCAATTTTTCTCCTTCTTCCTCTTCGACATCTTTTTTCTGTTCGCAAGATCGTGATTGCTTGCTTGATTTAAACATGCCGCCGCCATTGGAGGCTGCTGAAGGTGGAATCACTCCGGTGTTGGATATAAAGATCGGGATTTGAGCACTCGGGTTTGGTACTTGTATAATAAGAAAAAATATTACATCAGTACTACGCACGTAGAGGAACGTGCGTACCCAATAAAATCACGTCACGATATCCCGCGTGACGCAGCAAAAAAAACTGCGCAGTAAAACGGGGAATATTCCCTCCCGTGTTATTCATGTGTTATTGCGCGTTATTCATGTGTTATTGCGCGTTATTCATGTGTTATTGATGTGTTATTGTGTTATTATAACACCAAGAATATTCTTATGATAGAATAACACATGAATAACACACAATAACACTTGAATAACACGGGAAATATTCCCGATAGAGAAAAAAACGGCGCAATAACACGGGAGAATATTCTCTCCCGTGTTATTCTTGTGTTATTGTGTGTTATTCATGTGTTATTCATGTGTTATTGTGTTATTATAACACCAGGAATATTCCCAGGATACAATAACACATGAATAACACACAATAAAACAAGAATAACACAGGGGAATATTCCCCGTGTTACTGCGCCGTTTTTTTTTTCTGCGTCGCGCGGGATATCGTGGCGTGATTTGATTGGGTACGCACGTTCCTCTACGTGCGTAGTACTGATGTAATATTTTTTCGTATAATAAACATGTAATATGGGGTTTTTTTCTTTTCCGTGCAATATCTCTGCTCTTGGCTAGCGAAGCAAGGTGGGATTGGGCTTTTTGGAATTTTACAGTTACTATACATTGAAATATACATGTCAAAGTTGCTTCTTCTTTTTTTTTTTTTGTAATTTCTTTGTTAAAATAAGATCTTATTTTTGTATGTTTCTTGTGAATAAAATTAATTAGAAGTCATTTGCCCAATCTGAAACAATCATTTTATCACTATAGCAATATCATTTTGCTCTTTATTACCCTTGCCCACCCATGTTTGAAATAGCTTAATAAGTACTAGATTATATATCAAGTATGATATATTATCTGAATAAAATTTAATTAATAAGAATATATTTAATTATATATTTGAGAATATTATATTATAATTTAATATACTTTTTATACTCTTATTTACACACACACATGTGTGTGTGTGAAAGCTCGGCTTAAGTTTAAGCAGAACATAAAATAGTTTGCAATATAATCGAGCCAAATTCAATCCCGAACTTACTCAACTCAACACAGATGGACAACAACCATACTAACCACAACCAAGTCTTCAGCAAGGGGCCATTTTTCTATACCATTTTCTTTTAAAAAAACTATGATTCAATTGATGTTATTATACAAAACAAAAATCCTTATGCTAGGCCTATTGAAAGTGAAATTAACGATTAATGACTTATAAATGAAAAAAAAAAACATTTTAAAAACAAATGGTGCTAAATTTATGTAGTCAAACTTAGCATTGATTGGTGGTATAATAATTACAAAATTTATCCACACTAAATGAGTAAAAATTCTCTAACTAACAATTTCTCCATCTATGCAGACAGAAAAAAAAGTTCTGCATGACAGTTTGGGGAACAAACTCAAAACAGACAGCAAAATCAATAAAATGAACAAAAAATGAGCTCTTCTGAACACTCCAACATACGTTTTGATCCTCTGTTCATATACATCATCAAGGAAAAGAATTATAAATACCATTAATGAGTAAACCAAACGCATTAGTACTCTACATTACAATTTATGGGAGAAAAAAAAAGCCCTAATAATCACAAAATATCACACCTGATCCCAACATTATGGGAGAATTGGGGTTTGTTCAAGTACCTCTGCCGCCATTTTGCCTCTTCTTCTCAAGTCCAGCTGCTTCAATTAACATATCGGCAGAATCGCTGTTCATGTTGAGCTTGGCCAAGGCTACTGCCTGCATGTAGAATGCTGTAGGCCATTCTGGATAGATGCACTGTGCTTGCATCGCATCCCGAAGAGCGGCGTCCGGTTGATCGCACAACAGATGGCAGAGGCTTCGCCGCGCGTATACAGTGGGCGAGACCATCGTTCCAACATCTATGAACTGAATCAACAAGACGAAAAATTACCTCTAAGTTGTCTTATTTGAGCATTTTGAAATGGAAGAATCTACCAATTTCAACATTTTATGTTCAATCTATCCACCAACAGAGGATCCAAGTGATAGCTGACAAACCTGAGAGTAACAATCAATGGCAGTCTTAAAATCCTTATCACGGAATGCAAAGTCCCCTCGTTTTCTAGCATCGAGCATGTCCCTCATTTGTTGTGTCCATTCCTGGAAAGACAGCTGATTCCAAAAGAAGGGGAAGGGTAATACTGATGAATTCAGTTGAATAATTCTTCAATCATAAAATGCAAAATGATAACTTTCATCAAATAGTAGAGATTACCTCATTAGTTCCTTCATCGTCTCTGTAGTGTGTCATCACTAAGATTTGATGGATGGCGGTGAGGTCCATCCTCGAGCAGGCTTCGCCCATAGGAGAGAGGGGGTGTGGCGGAGTAGCAGGGGCCTCTTCATGTTTCGAAATTCCGAGCATCACATGAGATGGTACCTGTAATTTTACATTCTTTATTGACTAACATAATAATCTCAATGTGTGATAATCTAAAAAAATATTTCAACTTATTCAAATGTTTCATAGAAATTTGAATGGTGATGTAACCAAGACAAAAAAGACATAATTGTGAGTAGATGAGAATTGGGAACAATTAAATAAGATAAATTATTTGGCTATTTAGGCGTCATTGAAGTAAATGAAGCCAACTATACTGCACAATTGAGAATATTTAGTAAAATCAAATTAGGAATATAAATTGAGATTACAGAGAACATAAAGCATAACAGAGATATACTTACACTAGTTTTAGTTTGTAAGGGGGAAAGTGTAGCAACTAGATCTTTGGTATTCGGGCGATCTCGAGGTTCATACTGCAAACAACGGGAAGCAAGGTCCATCAAAGCAGTAGCTTCTTCTGTGGAAAACTTCCCCTCCAAATGTGAATCCATCAAAAGTAGGATGTTCTTACCTCTTATCATATCAAGAGCCTGCAATTTCAAAATTGCAACTACTTAGAAAACAATGTATCCGGCACTAAAGAAAATTATAATTTCTTTTTTCACTCAGAAAACAATTTCTCAAAACTTACAGATAACTTTCTGCTACAAATAAATTGGTATCAAGAAAAATGGGACAGACAGATGACATATCTCAATCATGAGTATTAATTGAACTATTTTATTTTTTCCATTTTGCAAAACCACCACTCAATGAGAACCCAGGTTCTACAGATGTAGTTTAGCTTGCTTGAGTAACTATCACGAGGCCAAACATCTATGTTGTGAATGGAGCATGTCGACACACACACATTTCATTAGGTGTGAATTGAATGGAAGTGTAGCAAGTTAATTGATTATTTTGCAGGTAATTGGAATTCTCCTAAGTTTTTTAATATGGGACATATTATCTCCTTAAAGAAACAAAAGTCCTGTATTTTAGCGACTTATTCATTCCTTTTTCTTCCTTTTTTTTTTCATTTCCTCTCTTCTAAATGTTTCTAGTTACTAGTTGAAAAGGTAAATGGAATTCATCCTATTTGCAACCATCTAATTTCATTGGTAAATTTTGGGAACTTACTCGTCATTGAGTAGATCACAACACGTTTTGCCAGAATTGGAATTTTACTTTTTTTTTCAATTAAAAAATAGCAGAAACAAATAATTGCTTAAATATCAATAGTATGTTAAAAAAAATAAAAAAAATTATATGTTTCTTGAATTGGTTGTTTGTTTCTTAATTTATTACTTAATTTATTAGAACTAAATGAAAATATGACACTAAATAGGACGCAATGGAGAAAAAAGGATTCATGTAGCCGATCCCACGTAGTGGGATTAAGGCTTTGTTGTTGTTGTTTGTTTCTTGAATTGGTTGGCCAGATCAATAGATACATTGCATGGTAGATTGAAACAAATACCGTATACACAGAAAACATCCAACACAAAATTTAGCATCAAAATTTAAGCATAAAAATTGCTTCTAGACATAAGGACAAATATCAAGCTTAGTTTATAGATGAAAAAATTATGCAATTTAAAGAAAGTTTATTTATTAATGATTCTAGATAACCAACACCTACTATGGCGTTAAAAATAATATTTCAATATTCCTCAGAAGGCATTATCTTGAAGTATTTTCAATTTAATTTGATAAGTTAAAAAGCCATTTTTGGGAGGAACATGTTTGACTTTAGAAAAGGAAAAATTAATGGGGAACTGCTTAATCTTTTTTCTTTAAAAGCATTGCAATTAAAGAAAAACCTACTTGGGATGAAATGAGACATAATCCTTAAGGACAATATTTACCATTCACGGATTATAGTGATGAAATCCATGATTAATTTAAGAACTTTAAACAAGATGGATATAGTGCATGTTAATATTTTCTTCTTTGAAAACATGCATTATCTTCTTAGAGACTATCTTCCTATTAATGCAAGTTTTGTTCAACATCCGAGGCAAGTAAAGGATAGTTACGGCTAAATAACATCTCATGGATGTTCAAATTCTTTTCCTTACATTATTCAAATTTTTTATCAAATTGAACTACAAGATGGGGCATTCCAAGTTCGATTCCTGCAGCAATTGCTTAGTCCAGAGCAGAATTCTGATTTCAACTCCTATAGCTCTTACAACAGAATGCAACTTCTAATAAGTGATCAGAATTTCTGCGTGATCCTGTGATTCATGCCTTATCCATGGCCTCATAGATTGGAGTTGAGATTAGGGCTCACGCAGAGATTGCCAACATAAGAGAAAATTAGATTATTATAAAATACATATTAGATTTATGCTTTTCATAGTCATTATTTATTGGTTAATTACCCTTAATCAACATTATGTAGTTTCTTTTTTATCTTTATTCTGATTTTACTTCTTTGATTGTGTTTTTATTTCCTTATTTGAGTCCATTGTAATTGGGTTTAAATATCCCTTTTTTTATTAATGAGAATTAAGTTGTTCTATTCTAAATATCAACAAGATATCAAAGCCTAACCCTAGATCCAACAGCCGCCGGCCTCTTTTGCCGGTTCTAGCAGTCGCCGGCCTCCTCTGCCTGGTCCTACAGCCGGTGGTTTCTTGTTGCCACAGATGTTTTCTTTGGTATTCCAACTGTCACTGATCCTACATGAATCTCTGGTGTCATTTCTACAAGAAGTTCCAACAGTCGTTGATCTTCTATTTCTATAAGGCTTCCTGTGTAGTTCCCCGCCGATACTCAACAACCGCTTCTACAGGAAGTTCCAACAGTCGTCGTTTTATTTCTTTCCTGCCGATACCATCTACATGGACCCTACTATAGTTGTATCTCAGAACCCTACTGGAATTCATCGATGGCTCGTAACCACAACAACATATCCTTTGGCTCTGTCAGATTTATGTTGGAATTATCTTACAATGAATCAGTTTCAGAAGGTGTTCTTGATTCCACCGAAAAATCAACTCCAACCTTAGCTCACTTGCAGACCATAGGACCGGAAATCAACAATTTCTTGACCACAACCCATAAGTTAAACGGCAGTAACTTTCTCCAATGGTCCCAAGTTGTGCCTTTATTCATCAACAGATGTAAGAAGTTCGGTCACCTCACATGTATGATTTATGAGCTTCCAAAAACTGACCCGACATATGGAGCTTGGGAAGTAGAGGACTTCATGGTCATGTCGAGGCTAATCAACTCCACGGAGACTTCGATTGGTCGTTCATACATATTCCTTCAGAAAGCACTCTCTAGACGGATGTTCGTGATACCTACTCGGATGTAGAAAGTTCCGAAAACCTCTATGAGGTATCTAAGAAGATTCGAGAAGAAAAACAGGAGTAAAAAACCGTGATCCAGCACTTCCACTCCTTCAGCAAACTCACCCTCTTTGATCTTAAATAGTGCTCAACCCTCGTTCATGTTACCTCGAACCGATCACCCCACTTGTGATTATTAACACAAACCCAACCATGCTAGAGAAAAGTGTTGGAAACTTCACGGTAAGCCGACTTACAAACTGTCAGCCAAATCCTCTAATGCCAAGGGTCTCACGACAATCATCGATCATATCATGACTCGACTGAATCCTACCCGGAACATCCTGGAATCCTTTGAATCACTGAAAAACCACATAAAGCAATTGATCAAGCTTCTTGGAGCCTATCAAGCCTCTACTGGTCCGTCGAGCAATTGATCAAGCTTCTTGGAGCCTATCAAGCCTCTACTGGTCCGTCGACCTCCCACATTCGACAAGGTACTCTTCCTATGACTCACGGTTTATTCCTCTAGTCCGTGGATTATTGATTCAGTTGTCACGGATCACATGGCTGGATGCTGACAAGCTTTCTCGACATACTATTTTGCTCTAGAAAAGATACAGTCAAAATTGTCAATGGTTCATGTAGTTTCATTGCTGGTAAATTGTCGATTGTACTAACAACCGATCTAACTCTAGGGTTTGTTTTACATGTTTTCCAATTGCAATGTAACTTATTATTTGTCAGCAAGTTAACAAATGATATTGATTGCGTAGTTAATTTCTCTTCCGATGGTTGTGTCTGGACTCTACTACCTCCATGAGAAGAGCACGGACAGTGCAGATACAACTCTCAGGAGTTGTAGCTTATCTCAAGTCATTAAATGTCACATTATCGTTTAGGTCATCCTAATTTCCAATATTTAAAAAATTTGAATCGTTTGATGTTTTCAAATAAAAACCCTTCTAATTTTAATTTTGAGACTTATTAGTTGGCCAAACATCATTAGGTCTATTACCAACCCCACACAATCCTTCTACTCTTTTTTCTCTCATTTACAGTGACCTATGGGGACCTTCTCGCACTCCCATCTACACGAATAAAAGATGATTCCTGATTTTGATTGATGGCCACACTCGGATGACGTGGGTCTACATTTTAAAAGACAAATCGGAAGTTGTTATCACCTTCCAAAACTTTTATACCATCATTTTAACTCAATTCAAAACTTATATTCAGGTTTTTCGAACCGACAATGGTCGTAAGTTTTTCAACTCTATTTTGGGTGACTACTTGGTGAGAAAGACATCCTCCATTATAGCTCATGTACAGACACTCAATAAAATGAGAGAGCAGAGAGGAAAAACTGTCAACTCCTCGACGTTGCTCGCTCTATTATGCTTCATTCCAATATCCCAATGTCATTCTCATTGCCACCTATCTCATTAATAGAGTCCCCTCTAAAATTCACAAGTTTCAGAGCCCCTTAGCAGTCCTAATGTCATGCTCCCCTATTAATCGAGTTTTCTCCACATTAGACCACAAGATTTTTTGGTGCATTGCCTTTGTTCTGAACACAACCCTCAATCAGAGTAAACTTCATCCTAGATCCATAAAATGTATCTTCCATGAGTACTTCAGTGCCTTGAATCTACCACTAATAACATTTATGTGAGTGCTAATGTCTCCCTCTTTAAAAGTGTTCCTTATTTTCCTAGCCCCGCCCCAAGTAAGTTTGGATTCTTAGGCATTATCCCTTATCCCACTCCTATGGATGTTTCCCTAAGTGTTCTTATCACTGAAACCCTTCTGAGGAGCGCACCATCCGATGAGTTCCCAGATCGGCGAGTGCACTATCTCCTCCTCCCACTATCTATGCTTATATTCTGCACATCCATTCCAATGTTTCTATGGCTACCTCCTTACAAGACCTTGACTCCACTCCAGGCGACATCCATAGCATGACCCCTCCTTCGAATGAGGAGGTTAGTTCTCCGAGTAAGGTATGCAATCAGACATGCTCTTGTTATTCGATCTCAAAATATGCCTCTTTTCACAGTTTATCACCAATCTACAGAGCATTTGTCACTACCCTGATGGAGCATCAGATCCCAGCTATTATTGAGGTTGTCGCTGATCCTGCCTAGAAAACGACAGTAACGGAGGAGATGAATGCCCTTCAGCGTTAAGAAAAATGTAGGGTGTCGATGGATTTTCAACTCCAAATTCAACTTTGATGCATCATTTGAACGCAACAAGGCATGATTGGTCCCCAAAGGGCACTCACAGCTCTACAAAATTGACTATGAAGAGACATTTGCTTAAGTAGCTAAGTTAAACACTATTCAGTTCATGTTGCCCCTTGCAGCAAATCTAGATTGATATTTATTCCAGCTAGATGTCAAGAATGTGTTATTGAATAAAGAGTTGATATAAGAGGCATACATGTCTCTCCCTCCTGGTTTTGATTCTATTACCTTCAAAGGGCAATTGTGCAGACAACAAAATCCCTTTATGGGCAATACCAGTCCCCAAGGGCTTGGTTCGACAAGTTCACAAAGGTGGTAGTGGGACATGATTTTATTCAGGTTGAATTATATCACACTCTTCTTTCGGAATTCTTCTAATGGTTAGATGGTTATCCTATTATCCATGTTGACGATATTTTTTTTACAGATAATGATCTCCAAGCATTGGAGTCCTTAAAAGACATTCTTGCTAAGTCCTTTGAAATTAAAGACTTGGGACCTCTCCGATACATCTTAGGCGTGGAAGTGTCTCGACCATCTTGGGGAAGTTGTTTATCGCAGCGCAAATATGTGATTGATTTCTTGAAAAGACAATCTTCTTCTATGCAAACCTGTGGTTGTTCTTGTGGAACCCAATGAAAAAATATGACATTCTCAATGTTATGTCTGTTAACAAGACTCATTGCCAACGCCTTAAAGAAAAACTCATCTACCTCGCCCAAACTCACCCTGACATATGTCACGTAATTGGTACAGTGAGTCAATTCATGCATGACCCTTATGAGCACCATCTCCAAGCTATCCACAAGATTCTCCACTATTTAAAAAGTACACTGGGCTCAGGTTCTCCTTTCTTTCGTCGCACCTCTTGGTCTATCGTTGTTTATATAAATGTTAATTGGGTCGGGTCGGTTCATGATCGATGTTCCACCTCGGTGGTATTGCTCATTCATATGTGAAAATCTTGTTAATTGAAAAAATAAAAAAAAAGTTTGTAGTTGCCCCTAGCAGTGCTGAAGCTGAATTCTGATCCATCTCCTTGGCGATCTATGAAGTTCTCTGGTTACGCATCATGCTCAGTGAACTTTGTATACCAACCACCATCCCTCTGCAGTTATTATGTGATAATAAGATCGTCATCAACATTGCTTACAATCCAGCCCAGTATGATCGTACAAGCATGTGGAAATCGACACACTTCATTAAGAAAAAGATTGAGTATGGAAAAATATGTTTTCTTTTGTGCCCTCCAGTGGTCAACTAGCAGATATCCTCACCAAAAATCTTCCTCGTCATTTATTCGATGACTTCAAATCGAAGTTGAACATGATTGACATCTATGATTCAACATGAAGGGGCGTATTAGATTCATACTTTTCATAGCCATTATTATTTATTAATTACCCTTATTCTATATTACGTACTTTCTTTTTTATCTTTATTCTAATTTTATTTCTTTGACTGTGTGATTTATTTCTTTTCTTATTTGAGTTCATTGTAATTGAGTTTAAATACCCCTCTTTTTATCAATGAGAATTAAGTTGTGCGATTCTAAGTTTTCAAATCTCAACAATACAATATCCGAGTATAGTAACGTCTGACCCGTTGATGAATAAAATTTTGAATGTTGATTCATTTGAGTACGGAAAAAGAGCAATTACTAGTTTTTGGGAGAGGTTATCTTAGTGCAGTAACATGAAATCTAATTTATTTTTAGTTGGTCATCTCTTTACATGTTCTCTCTCTTCTTCATAATTCAATATTGATTTTGTAAGCATAATTGATTTCAATCAAATTGGCTACAATCAGCTTTCAAATTGTGTTGTAATTCCAATAGAACTATAGTTTTATGGTTTTAAATTTTACTATGGGCCTTTTTTTTATCTCGAGAAATCATTGGAGCGTTGAAGTTCCCTTCTTTTCAAGTTTACAACAAAAGAGAATTAGTTTTTATTTAAATTGGAGGTCTTTATGACTGTAAATTCAAAGTCTGAATTATGTTATTTCATAAATTATTTCAATTCAATACATTAGAAACTACAGACTTCAAGATATCTAAAACCAAGCTGGCATCAAAATTTAAAGCTTTGTCAATATATAAACTAGAAGCAAAATGCAATATCAAGATATATCATGTACATATTTTGCTTAACAAAATTTTAAACACACACAAAAATAAATTTGATAAATTAAAAAAAAAATAAAAAGGATAAAAAATCCCCAAGGGAAGAATAAGGCCTCGCTGATACAACGAGCACTCCCTTTGAAAGTTGTCATATACAACAACAAAGCAGTCGAAGAATACACATCTAACAAGCACACAAAATCAGAGAAAACAATTAAATTTTTTATTCAATATTTAATATTCAGTTTAATTTTATATGCCTCAAGGGTCCCAGTTATAGCTTACAAAGGACCCGAGATAAGAAATATCTTGAAATCTGTAAAATCTTAAAAATAAATTTCACTACATCATTCATCCATTTCAACAATAATTCTTTTCCATTAATTCTACTTACTATATTGCTTACAAACAATGGAAAATTTACCCCAAAACTATGAGGGTGAAAAAAGGCATCACAGGAAAAGGAGTAGGGCTAGGCCGCTACAAGACATGGAAACAACGACAACAAGGTTTTACAAGAAATTGTAGCATAGAGAGACAATAGTAAGATCAAAAGGACACATGGTGCCTTAGCGGGCAAACCAAAGGTAGCAAGCAGCACAGTCATTCGACAATGAATAAGTGGCAATATGCCTTCATTCAAAATTGCTCAATTTCTATTTATTTACATATCTAAAACTTAAACTTCAATTTTTACATACATGCCACCACACCTATGTGTCACGACCAAACCCGAGGTTTGGAATTAAACATGGTGAAACGAACCGTCAGAAGGGTGAATTAAATTTTCTATATTAACTCACAATTCAACAAATAAAAGAGCCACAAAAAATTAAATAAAAATAGTAAAATTAATTTTACCTCATTACTAATTGTACACGTTTTCTATAAACATTTTCTCGTCTATCGTTCATCTTTTAATCACTTAAAATTTACCTGAAAAGTTAGTTTAAATACAACAGTTAACTAAACAAACCAGTGAATACTCATACTTCTAAACTACAGCAATCCAAGGAAAAGAAAAAATAATATGCATGTCAGTTAAGCTTCTTTAACATGTCATTCAAAGAGTTTATAGTATTATCATATTAATATCATTTCATATATACAATTGTCACATGAGACATCGTATAAAAATTTGTGTCAATTAAGACACATTAATATCAATATCTTTTTTCATTTGTGTGCACGGGTACATTAGTGATCTCCCACTAGTACCATCAAGGAGTGTTTCATCATAGTCAATCATGTATATACAAACATTCAACATAAACATATGTATTCATCACATTCAATCATACTTTATAAAATGTACACAACAATGCTTGAGTAAATAGCTATAACATTTACAATGATATGACTAATAAAAAGAGAATAGCTCAATCAGAATAAAACATCCACAAATATCATTAATTGCAAACATATTTAAGAATAAATAAATTATTACTATAATTTAAAAGTACAAGCACTCACCTTGAAGACATTTAATTCGATAAAATTTTGCTCAAACGTCGACTCTTCTAAAGTAGAAACCTAACATATGTATTCATATTACAAAGTTTTAATTAGCTATTAAATTTACATCATTTAAGTATTAAGTTTCCATTATTTTACTTCATAAAGAGTTCCTAATTAAAATAATTTCTTAAATTTTTCCTTACCGAAGTTTGCTTAGACGAATCTTCCTCTTTTCTGGTTCGCACCCTTCGCCTTCTTCTATCCCCCCCTTCAAATCTAAATAATTAACCAAAAGTCTTTAAGAAATTTTTTCTTTTATTTACTATTACAATGTATATATACATATATATCATTCAAATTATATTTTACCTATATAACTCTGTGGAGTAAAAATCAGCCACGCGAACTCAGCCCAAGCCACCTTCTTCCCCGCGAGCTTCTCCTTGGACCGAAAACCTGACTTTGGTTCTCCTCACGTGCCTCCTTCCTCTCTCTGCCTCGCTCAATCTTCCACGTCTTTGCCCTCTTCCCCAAGTTTCCTTGCCATCGGCTAGGCAAAATCCATAAATGCTCTCAAGCGCAGCGTCATTGGATCAACTTCGGCTTCCTCCCGTACAAGATTAACCTGTCGCCTCCTCTGCACGATAGCTGTGTCGACTCTTCCCCCACTCAACACCGACGTCGAGACCTCCCACCTCTTCTGTACTCAACCGCGCTTCATCCCACTTGAGGTTGTGACGCCTTTTCTCTCGCCTCTACAAGCAGGTAAAGCTCACCCTATCGCAATTTATAAAGCGAAAACGCCTCCCTAGTTTTCATCCCTTTGCTTCCTCTTCTTCATTTGCTCGTTTCCTCTCCCTTCCCTGATTCAATGTTTCTTCTTCCATCATTGTTCGTTTCTTCTTCTATGTTCCTTTGTTTTCCCCATTTCTTCTTCCCCCCTACAGAATCGTTACATATACATGAAAAGATGTATTTCATTTTTAAAAGTTAAAATGATGATATTTTTTAAGATATATGATTGGGAGTTTAAGTATAACAAAGTAAAGTTTAAGTGTTAGATATGCAAATACATAGGAATTGATTGGTATGTATGTAAATGCCCATAAAATTAAAAAGGAAAAACCATGAACAACATTGGCAAGGAGATAACATGGCATAAGAAGTGACAAGATAAAATTATAGCACTAATCAGAATAAATACGAATGTCAGTGGGTACTAGTTTAGCTTAAAGCAGATGGTGGGAGAAATGATGACAGAACCCGACCAAGATCTCATGGTTCCATCATCTCATGTCATTGTGGTCTCTGATCTACTTGTTTAGAGGAGGTAGTCGACCAAACCTGACTGAAAGATCTTCGTCAGTAACCATGAGTTTTTTCATCCAAGGGGTATTTGTAGATTTCGAGCCAATATTTGTCAAAGGGAATAAATTTAAGTCAATCTTAGCTAACAAAAGATTTTTTTTTTGTCAATCAACTGTACCCTTATGGTTTAAAACTCAAAGGGTAGAAAGTTATTGAGGAAAATATGTGTTGCAGCCGTAACCGCAATATAATGATGACATTTGACATCAACCACCTGGTCAGAGAACTTTGGTCATAACCGTTATTTTGTAGTTTCATTTGGCTATGAAACTCAGGTCACATTCTTAATAGCATGCAGCTGTTTTGATTGTGAATATAGGGATACACTTAATATGACATTAGTTCTTTGTGAATTGAAGTCAAATAAAAATTTGTCACCATCGACAAACTGTTACAGATAATAGATGGGATTTGTTTTAACTCTTTAGTGATTGATATTACATTGAATATTTTGGTTAGTTATTGTGAAAGTTTTGATTTAATTCGGTTGAAATCTTCAATCAATACAGTCACCATCGAAAAAATATTTATCTTTGAACCATGTTGACTCTATTTTGAAATAATGAAATTCAAAATAGACTTCAAAACATAATTTTAAAATAGACCCCTCATGTTAACTTTTTTTATCAACTCGGTTATTATCGGGAAAATTTTATCTTTGAACTCTGTCGACTTTGTTTCACTTATAGAGGACCGGGTTCAATAATTGAAATAATTGAATTGAAAATAGACTTTAAAGCATAATTTTTAAAATAGACCCTTTGTTTGAAATCATCTACCAACTCGACCATCATTGAGGAGTTAAACATTTAAAACATTTATATTTGAAGGGGCATTTGATTTCGTTAATTTAGGTTTTTTATGATGTAAGTCCTGTCAACTCGTGTTCTTATATGGAGTATCAGATAAAATGATTTAGAATTGTAAATTCTTATTTTAAGATTTAAACATTTATTTTGAAATTACTATACTCGTCAGCTCTAGTCCTTGTGAAGAGAAAGATCAAACTAGTTTGGTGGGACTCACAACCATGCCCTATAAACAAGACGGACTGATTAGCCTGCGCAACATTCTCAAACCAATTATTTTAGAATTCAATACATTAGTTGAGGAACACGCGAAATTTAAATTTCATATATTTGATTATTTTAAACAACATTGCATAACTTAAGGCAACAACAACAATACCAAGATTTTATCCCACTAAGTGGGGTCGGCAAAATGAATCATTTTTCTCCATTGAAACCTAAGACAATTTTCTTAATTTTAAAGCATGAATTGAAATAATAATTTTAAAAAAAACACATGAATGACTTGAATTTATATAAATTTGTCTTATTTGAATGAATATATTGATGCATCCAGAGATTCACTTTAAGCCTCGTAAAATACCGCCTTCTATTTGCTTGTAAATGTGTTGTGAATTCGATAGCAAAGAAATGTATTAGATCTTTATTTTATCATTTAAAAATGAAATTCAAGTCTTAAGCTTAGCCCAAAGTTATGATATTTTATATTCGAATTATTTCGCAAGTTCAAAATATTCCACTTTAAAGTTATTTACAAGTTTAATTAGTAAAAAAATTTTAAGACATTTGCAAGATTTAATAGTCCAAATTTTAATTTATTTGCAATTTCATGATCACAAGAAATTTTGGCAGCCTCTAGACGTATTGCTTGGTAAGAGGGTTGCATCGGTGTGTCTATCTGCCCAGTTTTCTAAATGGTATGTTAGTCAGCATCGTGAGACACTACGGTCAGAAATAATCTTCTTATCTATTGGTCCATAAATCACGTGTAGACCTTTGCTTGTGAGGTGACGATAATGTCAGCGGAACAAGATACAGACTAATTAATCACCACATAACTCTTTCATGCTTTCACTCTCCTCTTTTTACACCTCCGATTTTTATAATATATAATATATTTTTAAAAACAATGAAACTCTTTTGTGACTACGAAGGGAGAGTTTATCGACTTGAGATATACGAGGCAAAGAGTAAAGTGAATAACTCTTACATAAGATAATGTTAAAATTATTGTACAAAATGTTGTAAGATTTATAGCTATTTGGTAAAACACATAAGGGTCCTGAAATGAGTTAAGTGGCTAAAATGAATATAATTACAAAATTTGTACAATTATAATATAATTTCCACCTAATTATTTAATATATAAATACTTATATGATTTAATTAGATAAAAAGTAAAATCCATGTAAGCAAGTTACCTAAATTACAATTATAAGAAAGTTACTTTTTTTCAAAGATGTCTTTCAAAGCAACCTAAAATTTGTTGTGAGTTTAAAAAAAAATATGCATAATAAGTTGAAGCTAAATGGAGACTTAATTTTTTTTTATTCACAAATTATGAATATTTTTATTTTAGGATGAAAAAATATCATAACATAGAATTAAATTGATGACAAACGAACGTTGGGGGAATATTTGGTTAGTGGGGTCCTTCTTAAATAAGAGAACTAATAATGTGGAAAGTTGAGAAGTTCGACTTCTCTCTATAGTGGGTCGGACGGTTGCTTCACAAAATCATGGAAAGATTTGATTGACGATATCTTTGGAAATACTTTTTTTTAGTTTTATTCCCTTCCTATTTTATGTTTCTTTATATTTTATTTCTTAATTATTTCATTCACTAATCCAAACTGGAAATATTTGATACGTTTGTAAACTAGAATATATATACTCTACATGTGAATAATAAAATAAAGTATTTTTTTCTGTCCATACCTATTTTCAACAAACAACAACAAAATTTACCCCAAAACGTTCCCTCTAACTCTAAACCACCCTCTTTATTTTTCTCCATATCAAGGAACCAACATACCTTTGATCTCCTATTGAAATTCAAAATTTGAAGCAAACCAAAATAACATTGTTGATTCTTCTTTAACAGTCAATGTTAAGTAATAAGCCTAAATTTTTTCCTTGCAGAGATCTTCATTCATAATCTCAAGATTATAAGAATAATTAGCCCAAAAAAAGGATTCTTGTGTACCCCAGAGATAGGATTGTAAATGAACTAATGCACTTGATGAAGAACTCAAACTCGACTCGATCAAAACTCGATTATGTTTGTTCAAATTAAAAAATAAATAAGCTTTAACAATTTTTAAAATCTTAAAGCTTAAAGGAACTAAACATGAACACAGTCGAACTTGTTCAATTATGTTCATGAACAAACTCGTTTATTGTTCAACAAGTAACTTGTTAAGTACTCGATATTAAACTCGATGATAGCTCATATCATATATGATATATTATTTAAACAAAATCTAATTAACTAGAATATTAACTCATTTGTTAATAGTTCAATGATAGTTTGAATCATATATGATACATAAATATTCGATATTTAATTTATGTATGTTTTAAAGTTGTCATTTTTAAATGTTTGGTTAAATCAAGCTTAAATGCCACACAAATCATTCTACTAAACAACCCTTATGTAAGATATTCATAGAAAAATTGAGGAGAAATGAGATTTAAGATATTATAGGGTTTAGAATTTTTAATCAATAAATTAATAGTTGCGATCAAATTTGTAAAATTAATTATTGATTTTTTGTATGAAAATCTAGATAGTCATTTAA
The DNA here is from genome assembly GCA_002079205.1 of Phalaenopsis hybrid cultivar. NCBI lineage: Eukaryota > Viridiplantae > Streptophyta > Magnoliopsida > Asparagales > Orchidaceae > Phalaenopsis > Phalaenopsis hybrid cultivar. Next base: position 224,698 of record JXCR01147543.1, on the reverse strand, counting down.
ACTTGTAACTCGTTTATTAGCTCGTTTAAATACTCGTTCACTTCTCATAAATAAACCAAATATAAATCAAGTTCAAACATTGAAAATTTTAAACAAGTCAAGCTTGAAAAATATATGAAAGCTCGACATAAGCTCAAGTCGAACAAGATATATGTTAGCCTTACCCAGAGATAAACAAAACTTACCTTTTAATTCAAGGAAAAAACTTTAACATTAGTACTTTTATTATTATTTTTCTTTTGAAGTAAAAGAAAATAAGCTCTTATATTATCAATAACATTTGATTTCTTAAATTTAATGAAGCTATATGTTGCATGCTAAATAATTTGGTTACAATTTCTAGCTAACAAATCGCTTACTTCAAAGACTAGAGCAACAAATCAGCTTATATCTTCTTGAGACATCACAACATTATCATACCTTTTGGCCCATATAATTTTATGTTTCCTACTGAGAAGAAGTGAATTCGCAATTTTAAACTACTAATAACTCAAATGAACAATTATCTGGAAGTATGTATGCATGTAATGAACGGCATTTCACATTTGTCATGAACTTACAAACCATAATTGAACCTCCCTTTCCGAAGCCCTACCGCTACCTACCGAGAGATTAACTAGAAGAAGGGAATTGTAAATGAAATTTTTTTTTTCATACAATGGTGAATATATAGCATTTAATAATGCCGTAATTTTTTCTCAATTTCTATTGATAAGTGTGTGCATGTTTTGGTGTGGAGAGGAGATGGTGCAGAGAATAAATCTTTAGCATTGCATAAAAATTACTTAGTTTTTTAATGTAATGTATACAAAGAAACGCAAAAAAAGATCAGGTGAAAAGTGGTAAAATTTTGTTTTCTTATCAAAATTTTAACTTTTAATTTAAAAGCTACTATTGTAATATTACAACCTAAGAAGGTAAAACAGATGTAGTCTCCTCTGAAAGATATTCAGGAACAGCTGACGTGAATAATGCAATAAGTTTCAAAAAAGTAGACATTGCAATGCGTTAAAGTTTATCTACTCAAGCTTGATGCTTTAAGGGAAAAGCTTTAAAGAAAAAAAAAAACAAACTAAAAAAGAAGAACTGATTGAAATTAAAAGTTGTACAAAATTGTGTTATCACTGTGTTAACTTACATGAGAAGGAGGTATATGCTTCCCGCTAAGCAGATCCAAGAGAACAGTACCAAAACTAAATATCACACTCTCAGGAGTAACCCTCCCTGTACAAACCAAATCTCAATAATTACCAAAATATAGAAACAATTCATTTATAACGACTATGCAATAAGAAAATATCACGGAGAGTTAAAAAAATAAATTTATTAAATTGATAATAGGCTGACAATGCTATAAGAACATGAATACTTTGCAACAATGAAGGCACTAACAGTCAAATTGTGATGCATTAAAGAACTCCAAAGGTCAAAACAGTCCACAAAAGTCCAAATGGCCATAAGTTAGTTATCCAAAGTCATATAAGACGATAACAGATATAAACAAAGCCAACTTTCAAATATTTTTAAGGCCATTATTATTATGACCGAAGTTTTCATAGCTTTTAAAATAATGTTATTTTATCTGGTTTTTATCTTCTCTTGATGAAAATAGATTTAAAATTGAATGCATATTTTAATTTAGATGGATAAAAATTTATATTAAGTGTCTAACCGTATACTTATAATCCTATTTTTTCATGAATATTGATCCATCATATTTAGCTAATTGTAATTGAATATTTTTTTTTTGTAGCAAATAGTTTGTAATTAATTCTCGCAAGTCCTGATCTCATTGGATGACTTGATAATCACTAACACTACACTAATTTTTCGTTCTCAACAGGACCCTCCAAATGACTTGCCAAACCTATGGCTCGTCAGCCTTGTTGCAGCATATCATGGATCCTATCATTGCCTCTTATGCTCATTCTCTCATTGTGACTTAGCATAACTCATTGCATCTATAATTAATTGATTTAGGAAGTACAGAAACAAAATAGTGATTGAAAACAATTTGGAAGATGCGAACGAAACATATTCAAATAATGAAAATTATTAAATGTGATGATTCATTTGAAGATGATGAAACGAGTATGAGTCCGCTATGGCTATTAATCCTCATGTTGTAAGAAAATTTCAAGTAAACAATTAAATTGAAGCTCATTTTCAATTTTCATTTTATATCAACATTTAATATTGAGATTTGTAGCTTATGTCCTTATGATAATAAAACAAATCAATATATTAATAAATTATGCTAGATTTATGAATTTATTTAAGTTTATATGTTTTTATATACTGCCTTGATCCGACTATAATTTCACACCTCACCTCGTTTAAGACAAAACACCTCAGTTCCTAATTTTGACTTTTTAAATCTTGCTAAGGCTCACATATTTGTTATAGTTATAGGCCTTTTATCACAAATTTAGGGCATGCCACTTAATGAACTGCCATAAGAGCTTCCTCCTATGAGAGTTAATCAGTGCACCATTGATTTTATAATGAATTCTCTCACAAAGCATGTTGAGTTCAAATATCAAGTAGATAGACTAAAGAAGTACGGATTTATTAAAAAAAAGTTCATATAAAAGTTTTTTCTTGAATTATTGATGTTGGTGCAAGAAGGTTCGTACGTGTGTTGATAGCCAACAAACAAATAAAATTAAAATAAAGTGTATATTCTCTATACCTACATTGAATGACGTGATAGCAAGGTCATCCTACTTTCAAATATGAATTTGCACAACAGGTACCAAAAGATTCATAATCTTCCTTACGATGACAAAAAAACATTTAAAAAACCTGATGGATTTTATGAATGGTTTGTCATGCCTTCTGAATTTTCTAATATAGTAAGTACTTTTATGAGATTGATAAATTAGGTGTTTACGACATTCATTAGTAAATTGTTGAGAGTGTTCTTTGATAATATATTAATTTATAGCATCATCGAGAGCATCATGATTATTTGCATCAAGTAAATTCTTAGTTAAAGGATAAAAAAATTATACATTAATCTCAAAAGGTGCATATTAATGCGATTACTAGTGACATTTCTTGATATTGCAGTGTCTTCCAATAATATCGACACAACCATTGATTGACCAACCCCTACTTCTATCACTAACTTTTATATTTATGTGATGGCTAATTTTGTAGATAACCCTTTAGGAAGTCCAATACGTCACTACCCCTTTAATAAATATTTTAAAAATGGACAATATTAATTAGATACCATCAAAGTCTTAGAATAAATAAAAGTTATTAACAATTGTATTAAGAACGCTAAAACTCCCTAACTTTAAGAAAGCTTTAGTGACATCATTGATGCGAGGTGTCTCCCACTTATGAAGCAGACGCAGGATCACACGATCCCGTGACCGTGCATGTTTTAGGTTCACGCGAACAAACCAGGGTTGATCCAAGCGCCCCACTTTCAATTTATTTCCAATTTTTAATAAGTTTCATTATTTCCTTTGTATTAGGTTTAGATTTTAGTATTTTCGCATGTTTTCTGTCAGGACAACCAATATTAGTCTCTTTCTCCCTTCTAGGATTGTATACAACGATGGGTGATGCTCTCCAGCCATAACTCGCTTGAGATTTCGGTCTCCTTCTAAGGGGTCGAGTGGTGCTCCGAATGTAGCTAGTTTCTGCAGGAGGTATTTATCTCAAACTTCTTCCACCTTCCGCATTCCACCCTTCGCTATTGTTGTCGTTCTCAGCCTTCCACTTCGCGGTCATCGTTCTCCTTGCCCTCCACCATTGCTGTCGCAACCATTCAAAATTTTCTTGTTGTTGTTTAACACTGTCCGACCACCCTCCATCATTGCAGCTGCCCCCGAACAACCACCCGGTTGCTTTTTTATGCAATTCCAATAGCCTACAATGCCTTCCCCTCCCTCCACACTGTCATCACAGTTCCTGCCGTCCACCTTTCGCCGGCGCCACCCACAAATCCCCCCACATTGCTATTTTACCATTGTTTGACCATCTCACATTGTTGCCACAGCTCAAGATAACACTTTCTCAGCTATTAACCCCCTTGCCCTTGTTGTCACCGCCCATAACAGCTTGTCGTCTCGCCCTTCTGAAAAATCCTCACCNAATCCTCAAAACTGTATCAAAAAGGTCTAAAAGAGAGCCCAAGATCCTTGAATCAATCCAAGAAGGATATCAATTTCTCAAATTTTATAATTGGATCAACCCATGAAGTGTATCTTTTCCAAGTCTTTATTTCAAATAGATTGAAATGGGCTCAAAACTAACATAACACTATACTTATAACTCCATCACTCATATGAATTCACACATCCAAGTCTGAACATAAATATGATATTTATGTTTTACATGCTTTCATGTTGTCTTTCTAAACACTTTCATAACCTTTTAAATCATTTCATGAATTAAATTCATATCAACTTTATAATTTTCTAAAATAAGAAAAATCATTACAAGCTTTTCATATGTCATAAAAAATAAGAGGAATTAATCGGTAGAGGGGGAACCATCACATGAAGAGTCACCAGTTAAGGTTCACGGGTAAAAAACAGCAAGAGGAAAGCCCACACAGCATAGGCCCACGGGTAGGGGCAACAAAAGAGAGCAGCCAACACAACATAGGCCCACATGTAGGGGCAACAAAAGAGAACAGCCAACACAACATAGGCCCACGGGTAGGAATAGTGAAAGAAAATCACCATGGATATTGCCCTTATATTGCTTTTGATATACATAAGAGAGTGAATGGACAAGCTATCATAAATCATTAGGTCTGAACCCACTTTCATCAAGTAAAACATAGTAATCAATTGATCAGCTTGTTTTAAACATTCCCCTATAGAAATATATGTTGAAATCATGAATTTTGGGATGACAAATTTGATTACCCATAAAAAAACTTAGGAAGAAGAGGAGCATTAAAGAGGTCCCCAACCAAATCATGCCCAACAAAGGGGTCAAACCGAGCCCAAGTAATGGACCAAATAGTAAGAGATTTCAGCCAACATATAACTCCAAAAGAAGCCCAAAACCGAGCCCCATACAGGGGACAAACCCAGCTCAACATAGAAGCAACCCAAGCCCAACATAGGTGCAACCCAAGCCCTCCAATTGGACCAAACAACTTCTAGCATAGGGAAAAAAAACAAAAAACCGTGGCCAGTAAATCCGAGCCCAGGAAGAAGAGCAAAAACAGAGAACCATGACAAGCATACCTGAGTCCAGCAAGAAGGGACAAAAATAAAACGCATTTTTAGCTCTACTAAATCAGTTAAAGGAAACCAACAGATAAACCTTTGAGTCAAACCAATTCCTTGTTTCAAATTCAATTAAACCCCAACATATAGGCTAGAGTAAAAAACATGACCTAGGCCAAAACCGAGCCCTCCGAATGGGCCAAGACAGAGTGTATTTTCATCCATGGTTTAATTCCAAAAGAGCTCAAATCAAACCTAACAAGTGGGTCAAAACAAAAAGAATATTTCCAGCATAAATTCAGATCCAAAAGAGCACAAACCGAACCCGCAAAGTGGGCCAAAGATAATGTTAAAATTTCAGTTAAATCCAGCTTAATAAAAGCTAAAACCAAGCCTTCCACATGGGGAAAACAGAGGGAAATTTCAGTCAGAATCCATCTCAAAAGAGTTGATACCGAACCCAACAAATGGGTCAAAGCAAGACAAAAATTTTCAGCATAAATTCAGTCCCAAAAGAGCCAAACCAAACCCACCAAAAGGGCTAAATGAAATGCAATTTTTAGCTATCATGAAGCCAAAATTGAGCCCTCCAATTGGGCTAACACATAGAATTTTTTTCTTAGCTAACATTTAATCCAACCTAACCAAAACCGAAACCAAAGGCAGGGGGGCAAAACAGAGAAAATTTCCAACATATGTTTCAAATAGTGATGGGTAGCATGAAATAGGTAAGCATAAGTCAATATTCATTTTGAACATGAGTAATAAAGGGACTTGATAACCCATTCTAACATGCATTTCTAGAGGGGAGAATTTCATTTCAAATCCATCATTATGCTCTTCCAAATATCTCAAGCAAGAAGAACAAAGGCAGCCCATACATGCTATATTGTGATGTTTATAGGAATTATTTCATACTTAAATCTTAAAACATATCCAAATCTTGCTTCCACATGAGATAGGAAATATTTTTTATGCCATCCGAAATAGTGTAAAAATAGAGGAGAGGAGGAGAATACCTCTTTTCAGCATATTTAAAGCAAAGCACTGTAAAACAGATTCAAGAAAATACTCCCACATAAATCCTTCCTAAAAGCCTCACGCAAATAGCCACCCACGATTCTTCAGCTCCAAGCACACGAGAATTTAACTTAGAGAGGATTTCGACAAGGCCTCGCTTCCTAAGAGCTTCAGAAAACAACAACCACGACTGCTCCACACTCTAAGCGCGCGAGAATCAAACTTAGAAAAGATTTCAGCAGAGTTTTCTTCCCTAAAGACTTCTCACAGTAAAAAAACCGCAGCCTCTCCTTTCTCTCAACAGCCTAGAACCAAACCCTAAGAAGCTATTTTATAGACAGAGAAGAGAGGGAAAGGAACCACCAACCAGCCTAACGGGTAAGCGAATCACACGACGAGCCAGTAATTGTCATAGTAAAGAGGGAAACAGTAAATCCTTGAGAAGGAGAAGGGTTCGCCAGCTCACCTCTTGCAATTGGAGAGCCGAAAAAGTCGAGGAGAGCTCGAGGAGGCGAGCTTCGTACGCTATCGGAAGAGGAAGAGTCGAGAAAGAGATAAGAAATCGCCGCGTGGATCGGCCATAAATTTATTATAAATAATAATATAAATGTATAAAAATATTTAATATTTAAAAAATAAAAATTTATTTGTGCATTATCATTTGTGTATCAGATTGTAGAAAATTGAATGTCTTTCTAGATAATTTTGACGTTCTGAACGCGCTGATGCAGTCTGTTACACCGTCAGAAGTCATTTTGACGAATTCAACGGTTTGCGTGTCATTTTGACGAATTCAACGGTTTGCGTGTCATTTTGCTCGTGTCGAAAAATATGGTAATATGGGTGTCTTTTCCTACTAAAATTGGTGTCTCGGACGCGTTGACACAGTCCATTTTGTTGTCAGAGGTCGTCCAGAGAAGTTCGCATATTCAACCATCCTCAAGCTCAATTTAAGTCCGATTTTGTGCGACTTAGTGAATTTCGTGCATCTGGTGTTCACGTGTAATGATAAAGTCCTGAAGTGGTTTTCCTAGGGCTTGAGATCCTATTAGGAACTTCTCCCTGAGTCTCCACATGATAGTCCTTAACCCCTCGACCATAGGACGATGGTTTGAGACCACTCAGGCGAGACATCAAAAGAGAAATAGGAGGTGGCTGGAATTTCTAAAAAAGGGTGGGTCCCAATTTTAGTTTTCTAAGATGGTCAATAGGAACCCCTAGAGCTAGATCCTAGGATTCTAAGGAAAAGAATAACGACCTCAAAATGAGGTCAACAATTACCTAATTTACAATTATAAGAATGTTACTTTTTTCAAAAGATATCTTTTAAAGCAACCTAAAATTCGTTGTGAGTTTAAAAAGAAATATACATAATAAGTTGAAGCTAAACGGAGACTTAATTTTCTTTAATTCACAAATTATGAATATTTTTATATTAGGATGAAAAAATATCATAACATATAATTAAACTGATGACAAACGAACGTTGGGGAAATATTTTGGTTAATGGGGTCCTTCTTAAATAAGGGAACTAATAATGTGGAAAGCTGAGAAGTTCGACTTCTCTCTATGATGGGCTGGACGGTTGCTTTACAAAATCTTGGAAAGATTTGATTGAGGATATCTTTGGAAATACCTTTTTTTAGTTTTATTCCCTTCCTATTTTATGTTTCTTTATATTTTATTTCATAATTATTTCATTTACTAATCCAAACTCAAAATATTTGATATGTTTGTACATGTGAATAATAAAGTAAAGTATATTTTCCTCTCCATACCTATTTTCAACAAACAACAACAAAATTTACCCCAAAATGTTCCCTCTAAATCTAAACCACCCTCTTTATTTTTCTCCATATCAAGGAACCAACATATCTTTGATCTCCTATTGAAATTTAGAATTTGAAGCAAACCAAAATAACATTGTTGATTCTTCTTTAACCGTCAATGTTAATTACTCAGCCTACATTTTTTCCTTGCAGAGATCTTCATTCATAATCTCAACATGATAAGAATAATCAGCCCAAAAAAAGGATTCTTGTGTACCCCAGAGATAGGGTTGTAAATGAACTAATGCACTTGATGAAGAACTCAAACTCGACTCGATTAAAACTCGGTCATGTTCGTTCAAGTTAATAAATAAATAAGCTTTAACAATTTTTAAAAGCTTAAAGTTTAAAGGAACTAAACATGAGCACAGTCGAACTTGTTCAATTATGTTCACGAACAAATTCGTTTATTGTTCAACAAGTAACTTGTTAAGTACTCATATTAAGCTCGATGATAGCTCATATCATATATAATATATTATTTAAACAAAATTTAATTAACTACAATATTAACTCGTCTGTTAATAGCTTGATGATAGTTCGAATCCATACATGATATATAAATATTCGATATTTAATTTATGTATGTTTTAAAGTTGTAATTTTTAAATGTTTGGTTAAATCAAGCTTAAATGCTACACAAATCATTCTACTAAACAACCCCTATGTAAGATATTATAGAAAAATGGAGAAGAAATGAGATTTAAGATATTATAGGGTTTAGAATTTTTAATCAATAAATTAATAGTTGCGATCAAATTTGTAAAATCATTTATTGATTTTTTGTATGAAAATCTAGATAGTCATTTAAACTTTTAACTCGTTTATTAGCTCGTTTAAATACTCGTTCACTTCTCATAAATAAAACAAGTATAAATCAAGTTCAAACATTAAAAATTTTAAACAAATCAAGCTTGAACAATATATGAAAGCTCGACACAAGCTCAAGCCGAACAAGATATATGTTAGCCTTACCCAGAGATAAACAAAACTTACCTTTTAATTCAAGGAAAAAACTTTAACATTAGTACTTTTTGTTTTTGTTTTTTTTTTGAAGTAAGAGAATATAAGCTCTTATATTATCAATAAAATTTGATTTCTTAAATTTAATGAAGCTACATGTTGCAAGCTAAATAATTTGGTTACAATTTCTAGCTAACAAATCGCTTACTTCAAAGACTAGAGCAACAAATCAGCTTATATCTTCTTGAGACATCACAACATTATCATACCTTTTGGCTCATATAATTTTATTTTCCTACTGAGAAGAAGTGAATTCGCAATTTTAAACTACTACTAACTCAAATGAACAATTGCCTGGAAGTATGTGTGCATGTAATGAACGGCATTTCACATTTGTCCTGAACTTACAAACCATAATTGAACCTCCCTTTCCGAAGCCCTATTGCTACCTACCAAGAGATTAACTAGATGAAGGGAATTGTAAATGAAATTTTTTTTTCAAACAATGGTGAATATATAGCATTTAATAATACCGTAATTTTTTCTCAATTTCTATTGATGAGTGTGTGCATGTTTTGGTGTGGAGAGGAGATGGTGCAGAGGATAAATCTTTAGCATTGCATAAGAATTACTTAGTTTTCTAATGTAATGTATACAAAGAAACGCAAAAATATATCAGGTGAAAAGTGGTAAAATTTTGTTTTCTTATCAAAATTTTAACTTTTAATTTAAAAGCTACTATTGTAATATTACAATCTAAGAAGGTAAAACAGATGTAGTCTCCTCTGAAAGATATTCAGGAACAGTTGACATGAATAATGCAATAAGTTTCAAAAAAGTAGACATTCAAAGCTTTAAAAAAAAAATAAAAATTAAAAAGAAGAACTGATTGAAATTAAAAGTTGTACAAAATTATGTTTTCACTGTGTTAACTTACATGAGAAGGAGGTATATGCTTCCCACTAAGCAGGTCCAAGAGAACAGTACCAAAACTAAATATCACGCTCTCAGGAGTAACCCTTCCTGTACAAACAAAAACTCAATAATTACCATTATGCTCTAAAAAATTTCTTAAATATAGAAACAATTCAATTCTAACGACTATGCAATAAGGACATATCACTGACACTTTAAAAAAAAATTATTAAATTGATAATAGGCTGACTATGCTATAAGAACATGAATACTTTGCAACAATGAAGGCACTAACTGTCAAATTGTGATGCATTAAAGAACTTCAAAGGTCAAAACAGTCCACAAAAGTCCAAATGACCATAAGTTAGTTATCCAAAGTCAAATAAGACAGATATAAACAAAGCCAACTTTCAAATATTTTTAAGGCCATTATTATTATGGCCGAAGTTTTCATAGCTTTTAAAATAATGTTATTTTATCGGGTTTTTATCTTCTCTTGATGAAAATAGATTTAAAATTGAATGCATATTTTAATTTAGATGGATAAAAATTTATATTAAGTGTCTAACCGTATACTTATAATCCTATTTTTTTCATGAATATTGATCCATCATATTTAGCTAATTGTAATTGAATAATTTTTTTTTTTTGTAGCAAATAGTTTGTAATTAATTCTCGCAAGTCCTGATCTCATTGGATGACTTGATTATCACTAACACTACATTAATTTTTCGTTCTCAACAGGACCCACCAAATGACTTGCCAAGCCTATGGCTCGTCAGCCTTGCTGCAGCATATCATGGATCCTATCAATGCCTCTTAAGCTCATTCTCTCATTGTGACTTAGCATAACTCATTGCATCAATAATTAATTGATTTAGGAAGTACAGAAACAAAATAGTGATTGAAAACAATTTGGAAGATGCCAATGAAACATATTCAAATAATGAAAATTATTAAATGTGATGATTCATTTGAAGATGATGAAACGAGTATGAGTCCGCTATGGCTATTAATCCTCATGTTGTAAGAAAATTTCAAGTAAACAATTAAATTGAAGCTCATTTTCAATTTTCATTTTATATCAACATTTAATATTGAGATTTGTAGCTTATGTCCTTATGATAATAAAACAAATCAATATATTAATAAATTATGCTAGATTTATGAATTATTTTAAGTTTATATGTTTTTATATACTGCCTTGATCCGACTAGAATTTCACACCTCACCTCGTTTAAGACAAAACACCTCAGTTCCTAATTTTAACTTTTTAAATCTTGCTAAGGCCCACATATTTGTTATAGTTATAGGCCTTTTATCACAAATTTAGGGCATGCCACTTAATCAACTGCCATAAGAGCTTCCTCCTATGAGAGTTAATCTGTGCACCATTGATTTTATAATGAATTCTCTCACAAAGTATGTTGAGTTCAAATATCAAGTAGATAGACTAAAGAAGTACGGATTTATTAAAAAAAAGTTCATATAAAAGTTTTTTTCTTGAATTATTGATGTTGGTGCAAGAAGGTTCATACGTGTGTTGATAGCCAACAAACAAATAAAATCAAAATAAAGTATATATTCTCTATATCTACATTGAATGATGTGATAGCAAGGTCATCATACTTTCAAATATGAATTTGCACAACAGGTGCCAAAAGATTCATAATCTTCCTAGCGATGACAAAAAAACATTTAAAAAACCTGATGGATTTTATGAATGGTTTGTCATACCTTCTGAATTTTCTAATATACTAAGTACTTTTATGAGATTGATAAATTAGGTGTTTACAACATTCATTAGTAAATTGTTGAGAGTGTACTTTGATAATGTATTAATTTATAGCATCATCGAGAGCATCATGATTATTTGCATCAAGTAAATTCTAAGTTAAAGGATAAAAAAATTATACATTAATCTCAAAAGGTGCACATTAATGCGATTACAAGTCACATTTCTGTATATTGCAGTGTCTTCCAATAACATTGACACAACCATTGATTGACCAACCCCTACTATCACTAACTTTTATATTTATGTGATGGCTAATTTTGTAGATAACCCTTTAGAAAGTCCGATACGTCACTACCCCTTTAATAAATATTTTAAAAATGGACAATATTAATTAGATACCATCAACCATCAGAGTCTTAGAATAAAAAAAAGTTATTAACAATTGTATTAAGAACTCTAAAAATCCCTAACTTTAAGAAAGCTTTAGAGACATCATTGATGCGAGGTGTCTCCCATTTATGAAGCAGACGCAAGATCACACGATCCCGTGACCGTGCATGTGTTAGGTTCACGCGAACAAACCAGGGCTGATCCAAGCGCCCACCTTTCGATTCATTTCTAATTTTTAATGAGTTTCATTTTTTCCTTTGTATTAGGTTTAGATTTTAGTATTTTCGCATGTTTTCTGTCAGGACAACCAACATTACTCTCTTTCTCCCTTCTAGGATTGTAAACAACGACGGGTGATGCTCTCCAGCTATAACTCGCTTGAGATTTCGGTCTCCTTCTAAGGGGTCGAGTGGTGCTCCGAATGTAGCTAGTTTCTGCAGGAGGTATTTATCTCAAACTTCTTCCATCTTTCGCATTCCACCCTTCGCTATTGTTGTCGTTCTCAGCATTCCACTTCGCGGTCATCGTTGTCCTTGCCCTCCACCATCGCTGTCGCAACCATTCAAATTTTTCTTGGTGTTGTTTAACACTGTCCGGACACCCTCCATCATTGCAGCCACCCCCGAACAGCCTCCCGGTTGCTTTTTTCTGCAATTCCAATAGCCTACAATGCCTTCCCCTCCCTCCACGCTGTCATCACAGTTCCTGCCATACACCTTTCGCCATCACCACCCACAAATCCCCCCACATTGCTATTTTACCATTGTTTGACCATTTCACATCCTTGCCACAACTCAAGATAACACGCTATTAATCCCCTTGCCCTTGTTGTCACCGCCCAGAACAGCTCCTCATCTCGCCCTTCTGGCAAATCCTCACCCCCTTGCTGCCGCTCCACCATCCAAGCCCAACCACCACCCCCCCCCCCCCTTCTGATATTCATCCTAAGCATGTGTTGTTATTTACTATTTTAATGTGTTCTATGAGGTGTTTGTTGTTGTTTTCCCTTTTAGGTGTATCGGTGGTAACCACCTATTTGCTTTCAGTAATAATATTTGCATTTCCTAGAGTGGTTTGAGTTAACTCCGGTATCAATCATGTTATGCATCTAGTGTTGGTATAGGCAAACGCCTTGAGCCAAGAAGATCTAATATTTGCATTTCCTAGAGTAGTTTGGGTTAACTCTGGTATCAATTATGTTATGCATCTAGTGTTGGTATAGGCAGACGTCTTGAGCCAAGAAGATCATTCAATCACTTACTCAGATGAGAAATAAATTAAGCCTAAAAAGAGATATTCTACAAACAATAAAAAATTTATGTTGCCATTAAGTATTAGTATATTAGCAATATTACCTATCACTAAAGAAAATCATCCTCATTTCTAATCAGCATGACTCGACAAATATAAATATTAAAAAAATGTTAAATAATAGAAATGCCACATGGATTTAATGTCTTCAAGACGTACATATGATAGAAAATAAATCAGTTGATGCAAAATCTGTGCGCATTATTGTAGCAAGTTTTGAGAGAATAAGAGATGAGTATGTGACATGTGGTTATTATCACTTTATTTATCATAATCATAAATGTATGTCATATGTTCATTTTGTTACTTTCATAGGTTGAAACGGATTTTTCTATAAATATACTATAATTTGGATACTTTAACCCTTACATGATCATATTGTTAGAGAAATGCATGTTAGTAGTATGACAAATTGCATTGATCAAAGTAAAATCATGCATTTGCTTGTGCACACATATTATGAGCCATCATTTTAATAAGAAATTGCAAAGATTGCCGGTTAATGTCATGCATGCCAAAGAGAAAAATTTGTTAGACAATGCGTCAGCATGTAAACTTCCTTCTTGTTCCTTTGACTCCCTGGATTGTCCATAAATTATGTATCAGCAAAACCTAGGAAGTAGTTTGGTTTTGTGGACTTATAAAACATTAATTACCGGTAGAAATGTGAGATTTGTTTCTTATTTATAAGAAAACTTAATAAAAATTCTCATACGCTACCATTAAGTTTCGGATAAGATCTGACGTCGAAATCAACTCAGATTTTTACAGAAATTAGGGCAAACATGAATATTTTCTTCAATAATCCAAACAACAAAAATACAAAAGTTAAGCACATACAATTCGAGAGGTAGGCGATGTTTCCCAATTTCTACAATTTGAAAAGTAAGAAATCTCTCACAAACCCTAAACCTAAGACTCACAATTCAATCTCATACATAAGCTTAACCTTAGACATAACAAGCATTTTAATACCCAACAATAACAATAATAAAACACTAAATTGCTCTTAGGCGTACAAAAGACAAATTTGCCCTTATGTTAGGCGTCCTCGTAACAATACCCCCCCCAAACACTAAATTCTCCCACCGCTGTCTCTATTTCTTCATTATCTGCTTCCTCGTTGTGCATTAGGAGAACTTGTAATCTTCGATCATTGCAACTATGTCCTGGAGTAAACTTCTCAGCACACTGAAAACATAACCCCTTGGTTCGCTTCTCCCGAATCTATGTCTCTATAAGACACTTGAGTGTTTCTCCCGGTCATGGTCTATTATTCGTGACCCGTGCAGCCTCCTTTGAACTTCCACTTTTTTAACTTTTGCTATTGGCATGGTTGCAGTCTTTCCGTACGACGCTCAATCTGTGTTGCTTCTGTTGGCTTTCTTCATCTCGTTGTTTTCCACCCACTGGGTTAGCTCCATCATCTCCCTTAATCTCCGCGGTCTTAGTAGTTTGAGTGCTGACGGGCTCTAAGTCTTTCATGAAATTCTCCTCCAGTCCTACTTCAAAAATACCTACGGACTTCCTGACAAACAAATCTCTCCCTATATTATATGATTGTCCGCTCCTGAGTCAAGACATAATTATTTGTGTAGGACTCCTTTCCGAATGGATCGGAAACATTCCAATAAACAATCATTAAATTCATCCCACGAAGGAATCGGGTATCTAGCCTCCGTCCACTGAAATCAGGCTAAAGCTTTCCCCTCTAAACACAATCCTGCCACCATAAGTTTATCCTTTCAATCTAAGACATTCACCGTGAATTATCGCTCTGACCGGTACACCCACCCATCAATGATTGTCCGCTCCTGAGTCAAGACATATAATTATTTGTGTAGGACTCCTTTCCGAATGGATCGGAAACGTTCCAATAAACAATCATTAAATTCATCCCACGAAGGAATCGGGTATCTAGCCTCCGTCCACTGAAATCAGGCTAAAGCTTTCCCCTCCAAACACAATCCTGCCACCATAAGTTTCTCCTTTCAATCTAATCCATTCACCGTGAAGTATCGCTCAGACCGGTACACCCACCCATGTGCATCTTCCCCTTAGAAGATTTGCATCTTCAACTTCTTAACTCTAACTTCTCCACCCCAACTTCTCCATATGTTGTTTGTCTCTATGTATCGAGGGCACAACTCATTCCTTCGATCGTAGTCATATCCCCTCCCTGCTTCTCTCCCTTATTCTTCATGCCCCTTCAAACCTCTGGCATAATCTTTTCTCCATCTTTCGGCCCAATCGGCTCCATAAAAAATCTCTAATCAGCCCTGAGAGGAGGTTCGTGATGGTGGATATTTTCCTCCTCATGATCCTCACATTCGATCTCTTTTCCTTTCAATCTTGCCACGGATTCTCTAGTCCATCTTTTGGTTATGGTTTATAAATTGAGCTGTTGGCGGTTTCTTCGATAGCATCTCAAGGAGCCTCTTTAGCATCTCTCGAATTTTCCCTATGCTCTCAAATCGGTTTTCCATTCTATTTTTCATGGAAGAAAATCTCTCATTTATAGTGGCGAACATTTTTTACACTAGATCAAATTTGTCTAATCTTTTCCTCCTACTTTTTATCTAAATCATCCACTCTTTTTGCTACCATCACTCTCAAAAAATTTTGATCACAAAGCACGAAAACACCTACAGGCTAAAATCCTGTTGATTGATTCGTGTATCGATATCACGAGAATGTAGGCCCATCATCGATATGAGTAGTGTGGCACAAGTAAGTTGGAGATCAGCAGCAAAGAAAGTTGCAGGTGGCAAGGATCTTTCCTACAAATCAGTTGCAGAACGTCAGAAGCTCTTCCTGTAGATCAGCGATTGGAGCAAATCAGCGGCAGAAGCAAATCATCGATGCTTCAGGGAGGCTGGCCGGATCACGATCCTTCAGGGAATACCACACGTTGGGCGGATGCAGAAGCAAATCAGCGTTGCTTCAGAGAATATCACGCTGGGCGAATCAACGATGCTTCAGGGAGGCTGGCTGATTTACTTCAGCGGCAGAAACAAATCAGTGGTAGAAGGAAATTAACGGCAGAAGCAAATCATCTGTTTGAGCCTGCAGGGAGGCCGGCTGCTAGAAAAAGGAGACATCTGCTGGATCCAGAGTTAGGCCCTGATACCAATTTGATAAGATCTGACGTCGAAATCGGCTCAGATTTTTACAAAAATTAGGGGGAGCATAAATATTTTCTTCAATAATCCAAACAACTCATACAAATACTAAAGATAAGCACCTACAGTTCTAGAGGTAGACGATCTCTCCTAATTCCTATAATTCCGAAGGTAGGAAATCTCACCCAAACTCTAAACCTAAGACTCACAACTCAATCGCTTGCATAAACCAAAACCCTAGACATAACAAACATATTTATACCCAACAATAATAATAATATACTAGATTTTCCTTAAGCATACAAAAGACAAATTTGTGTTTAGGCTAGACTTTCTCGTAACAATATCATTAAGTTCTCACCCACAAAGTAATTGTGACTAGGGTAGTAAATAGAAGCATGAAAGTCTGATTAAGGAACATAGTTAGAAAAAGTCTTTGTAATTGGTATATGAAACTTCCAACTATGGAATCTGCAACACAAAAGCAGAATTGAAAATTATTTATTAATTGAGCCCAAGAAAGTTTATAAATTTTCTCTTTACCATTGAATGCATAATATGATATTTTTTGTTTTTTTTGCATTATTTGTACAAATATATACATGATTTACATAATGCTGTCCGAGAGAAAAATGATTTGCATAAGAAAAATGATGGAATGCCTACTTTCAAATAAGCTAAATTATAAGAACATTAAGATGAGGTCAGATGAAAGTGTAAAAAATTATGCTAAAGAGAAAAAGTTGTAAAAAATCAAGATAAGATGGAAAATAAATTCTGTTATGTTTGGTTGCAAATACAAGAGAGAAACTAGCAATTCCAAATTCAAGAAGCAGAAGTTAATAAAGCCACTTCTAAAAAGGTTATTTGACTGTCCATCAGAAAAATGAAACTTACAATTTCTTATTTAGTGAAGGAGGAAGCGAAAATATCTAATAATCCTAATAAAACCACTTACATATGAATAGTATATGTATTCAGTACATTCTACTATAATAATTACGAATATAAGAAATATATATACATGTATATACATATATGAATAAACAAGTATGCATGCATGCAATGCAAAAATAGTGTTACCAACATTTTTTTTCAATATATTGTACATTTATACAGAACATTATTATTAAATTATAGACTTATCCATTAAAACAATCTAATTATTTTGTTTAACGTATTTAATATATTTTATATTATTATAATATATTATGTCAATATATAAGAAATTATGTATAAATCAATATCTAAAAGATAAAATATCATTATCAATGCGCTGAACTAATAAATAGAAATGTTTTATTAATATTATGCACATAATTACAGCTTTTTTCTTTAATGAATTATACTATTTATATATATGCCGTATGTGTCTGTAAATAACATTATAATTCCTGTGGAAGTGACAGTACATAAGTACACTCAAAATCATCCGAAGGTTAAATAACCAACAATGTTTCTTATCACTTCTAGAGAAACAATGAAAAAAACCTACTTCTCAGTTCCCATGTCAACCAAAAAGTTGAAATTATCCATTTCCCTCATTTCTCACTTAAAAACTTTTGCAAGCGACCAAATAAACCCTCAAGTGAAATGGATATGCAAGACTAGAGGAAAAATACGTAATAAAGTATGCTTTACTAAAGGAAACATATCTAAAATTGTAGAAGAGACTAACACAAAATAGAGTTGCCAACCTCACAATTTGACCCCAAAAAGTTGGTATGAGGCCAGTGGAATGATTAGCTAAAAAGAAGTTACTAAATATAAATTAAGAAACACATCCAATACTTAAAGGGGATCATGAAAATAATGGTTAAAATTTTAAAATTCCTGGAATTTATTACAGAGCCTCATCATTGAAGCATTCATTCATGATCTATGAAGACTTGTATAAAATAACTAGATAAGAATAGAGAACTGAATAGTTCAGTTTTCATTTTCTTAGAAGACAAGTAACAAGATAATGATCTAACACATCATCACAGCAAAAGTGCTTCTCAAAAAGTTGTAGCAAAAAATGGGACATCTAGTGGTCTGTTACAAGCAAGACGCAGAATTCAACGACTAGGCATTGAGATTTATAAGATGGCTACGTCTAAACTTGAATGAAATTGACAAGATATGAAATAGAGCACTTGCATTCAGCTCAAATGAGCCTTCAAAGGATAAGTAACAGCTTTTATTTAATTCCTTAACTTTGTGCACCTAGTTGTTTTTGGAACCTTATTTTGAAGTATGTTAGCCTTTTGAGCATGGCTACTATCTGTCTTTCATATTTTTACTGATGATGTAACCATGGCTACTACCATTTTATACTGGTCCTTGACATACAATTATTCACTATATATTATAATAAGTTCAGAATTGCAGCACTATGTTTATAAACAAGAAACCAGAACAACTAATCAAACACAAAAGTCAAAATCAAACTCCAGGAAACACAGTATAGTAACATTCCTTGGCCAGAGAAATGAAAGGCATGAAAGACAGCTAAAATGATCAAAACAAAACTAGTTGAGAGTAGATGAGACAAGCAGCTCACATTTGCTTGTTTAAATTAAAAAGAATGAGAGAAATATCAAACAAGTCCCTTCACTATTTACAGATGTTCATTTTACTCCCAGAATTTATAAAAAAGTAAATTCAGTTCACAGACTCTTCTAATATGAGCTGAAAAAATTTACGCGGAGGACTATTTCAACTCCAATTTAAAGATTTGGTGAGAAATTTGGCACTTTCTTAGACTCTTAAGATTAAAATGACCCCATGTAAACAATTAAATGACCTTTTGACACTTTATAAAGAATTTTATGCACACATAAGTTCTTTGCTTTCTAGCAGGAATTTGGAAACTAAAGATCACCCAAAACACAATAGTTAGATTTAAAAAAAAAAAAAACAGATTTTATTGAGTTAAAAGAGCTAGATACCATTTCTCAAGTATTCTGGAGGCGTGTACGCTAGATTTGTGCTGTAGCTTTTCCCATCCCTGCTGTTTTTCATGAGGCCAAAACAAGAAAGGCGAGGATCACCATCCTACAAAATAGTTCATATTGAAAACAGGATGGCCAGATCCAATTCAAACATAAAACCGAAATTTAATATCCTAAGGCAACAACAAATTACTTCTAAAAAAATTTCTTTCTATGCTTTACAAATGGGGACTATCAATCACTTAATACATGTGCCTACATGGTTATAAACACTTATGACATGTAACTTCAAGGTCATATTACCTCCATCAAACTACCACATTATAGCAAAATTAATGAAAATTTCAGGTTTCATGAAATAATTATTTATATAATCTTAATTTCTTATCATTTACATGCACATGAAGCAAATACTGATGCTTTACCTCTCTCAACAAAATGGCAGCAAGCATGCCAACTAAACAAGTGTTCAAGGAAATTTTGATGATGAATAAACTGGCCCGGTTAAAAAAGGAAGTGGATTAGCCATGCTTTATACTTCGAAGGATTTACACGTATAGCCTGAATTCTTAGGTATTTACATAATAAATCTTTATATTTAGCACCCTAGATAAATCAAATCAAAATACAACCAGCATTAACTTATTTAAATCAAAATACAGTTTTTCACGCATATGTTTTTATGTAAGTATGAAACTAGGATACTATTTAAGTAAATATGAAAATCTAGATGTTAGCTATGCAAATATATGAAATTTTAGTATTGTGTATATAAATCCCACTTTTATTTAATGGTAAATAAAGAATTAGAAGATAATAGCTGTAAAATATTTTGCAATCCAATCAGCAAACTTTTAGGGCTCCACTATACCAGAAAAGGCAATAGTTAAAATAAACAGAAGACAGAACATCAATCAGATTTAGATCATTTCACCTCATCAAAAAGAACTCGGTATGCATTTAGATCATGATACAAGGGCCGTCCTTCACTGCTGCAGTATTCCAATGCTTCAGCTATATAATATGCTACCCTCAGACGCATAGCCCATTCAATAGTTTGATTTTCCCCTGTCAAAATTACAAAATTGCACTCCATAAATAAGTAGCACTTGAAATGCTATATATATGCAAATTGCAAAAGCAATCTAAGAACATTGATATTTTTAGGGGAAAGAAGAAATGAATGGTTAAAATAAACACATTTCTTTCTAGATGAACTTAATATCACTCTCAAATCTCGAGTTTTAAACCCCAAAAAAAAAAAAATAACGCCAAACTATCTCCATTTATAATAATACCGTTCAAATATTAAAGAACCCAGCAACAACTAAACCTATATTTTAAATTTTCACTAAATTTGTAATGGTCTGGTCCTAGTAAACACAAACACATTGGTTCAGTAGTTCATTTTAAAAACCTAGGTGTTCAAATTTTGTAAATAAGGAAGGTTTTAATAATTGTGAGCATTAAACAGCAAAACCAGGAATCAATCATTTCATATATTGGCGTTCAACATTATCATTACCATGATAATCATTAGGCTTACAATGAATTCATTCCAATTTGCTTTATAATGCATCTTTTATCCAAAAAAAAAAAAAATCAATAAATTGATGTTCATAATACAAAAAAACATCTGGCATCCTCCTAATACAAAACCCTAATATTACATCTTCAGTCCTCCTATTCCACCCAAAACCTCATGTTAATGAGCAGAAATGAGTCCTTTAACTATAAGTATAGTTTGAATCAGCGAATACTAGATTGGGTTGAAGGGAATCTTCTTCTCTTCCCCCATTCTACTGTGATTGATTCTTAGCAATAATGGCGAGCTAAGACTAACAAAACATGGGTTAGGTATGTCCTCACACAATAAATGCAGATGGTAATAGGCCAGCAACATCATACGGGATAAAGGTAACAGCATCTCTCCTATAAAAAGCTAATAACTTCATATTCCAAAATTAGCAGAAAATGGAGATTATTCAACAACTAAATCCGAAAATCTAGGAAATAACTTACAGTGAAAGAGGTGCTTGGCAAGCGTGTCATTAGGCATGTACTCTGCCACCAGAAGCCGCTCATCCCCATCGCAGCAGTAACCGATCAAATTCGCCAACCTTCTATGTCTCAGCTTCCCCACTCCCCACGCCTCCTCCTGCAAATCCACAATTCTATCTCATTCACAGAGTAAAAATTAAGAAGATAAATACTCGACAAAGAGAAGGCTGTAGGGATTGGAGCATACGGCGAACTGCTTGGGATCAGGCCAAGCCATCTTGGTGAACTTCTTGACAGCGATCCATCTGCGGTTCTGTAGCCGGCCCTTATATACCAGGTTAGGGGCCTTCTCCCCGCTTTCCGAAACGATGTTCTCGGAGCTGAATCCATTAGTGGCGGCCTTCAAGTCGGCGAACGAGAACTCGGAGAAGGCCGGCACCTCGCTGACTGCCTCAGCGACTCCAACAGCCGGCGGTGCCTGCTGGATAGAAAACGATCGGCGTTGATTCAGTTGATGCCGGTTGTGCTTCTTCTCCGGAATCTCTTTCTCCGCGGACGAGCAGCAGCCTCCCATCGCCTCTGCGGGATAAAAACAGCTTCTTTTCGCTGCTACTTGGGTCGCTATGATGGCTTGCTTAATGGAATTTAGGGAAGATGTATGTCGGGATGGGCAAGAAAGTTGAAAAAAGAAGAAAGAATCCCACGTCGATGCAATAGCTATAATAACTCCTTTTTACTTCCAGTGCGTGTGGGAAAGCAAGAGGAGATCAAAAATTTAATTTTTATTTTACCATCCTTCTTCCCCTTCCCGTTGTCTCTTTCCCTNGCGGGATAAAAACAGCTTCTTTTCGCTGCTACTTGGGTCGCTATGATGGCTTGCTTAATGGAATTTAGGGAAAGATGTATGTCGGGATGGGCAAGAAAGTTGAAAAAAGAAGAAAGAATCCCACGTCTATGCCATATCTATAATAACTCCTTTTTACTTCCAGCGCGTGTGGGAAAGCAAGAGGAGATCAAAAATCTAATTTTTATTTTACCATCCTTCTTCCCCTTCCCGTTGTCTCTTTCCCATCACTACGGCCAACCATTTTTCTGTTTCTTTCTCTCTTTTTTCATGTAGATGTAAAGTGCTGATGCCGAATTCTAAATCTTGATGGCAAATACATTTTGGTAAATGTAATAATTGCAAGGGATGGGGACGCAAAGCCTATAGTGTTCATAACGGGCAAGTGAGGAAAAGTACACAATTATTGTAAATGTTCCTTGTTTTAATTTTGGATAAAAATAATAAATTTGACCGTGGCTACAAGTTTTCCTTCTCATCGTATTTGATGGGAAATGTTGTCCTAATAACAAGTTCAAAGCCTGCTTTTTTACTTGTTCAAATATTGTTTGAATAAAAGTTGAATTTTGGTCTGCATGTTATTTATTTATTTTTACTCTTTTTTTAACCCCTATTTTATTGAAAGGCTTTTAGTTATGCTTTTACATGGTTTATTTTGTTTTGATTATCATTGAACATTGTTTTTTTCTTCTCCATTTCGTGATTTTAAGCTTGCTGAAGTATGTTGGACTATTATTGCTTGAACTTTATTTTAAGCGGAGAGTAAATTCTTTGTGCTTAAAATCAAAACATTTTATTTTGAAAGCATATCAAGTGATTGTCCTATGAATCACACTCAAGCAATAGAGTGTGGAACAGGAGGAAGAGAAAAAGAGAAAGAGGAGTGCTCTAATGAACAAAAATATGAGAATTGTGAAATAATTTATTTATGAAACGATACCCTATTTATGGGCAAAGATGGTACAATAATTAAAGTTACATTTGTGCACATGAAAGTGGGGTATGCACAGGTTATTATAGAAATTATACTTATGTGGGCTCAGGGCCTTGTTGTTCTTCTGCTCGGTCGTCTGGGCCAACGAGGTGAGGCGATTAATACTGTCAGTCGGCCTGCTAGATAAGGACCATTGGTTGATGAACCACTTAGGAAGGGACGACCGACTTGATTTCTTAAGATAGCCAGCGGGATTAATTCGATCGGTTGATATTAGTCGACATGATGTATTAATTCGACTATTAACCCTCAATTTCCATTTGAGGAATTGATGTCGGCTGGGTAAAATTAGGTCATGGAGCAGAGGGTGAGTAACTATAACCTAACTGGTAATTTATCATCGGGCGAGGAGATCACGCTGAAGGTTTCTATGTAATAATAAGGCACCACTCAAGCATGTATTATGTGATTGGTTCGGATAACTTTTGACCAACGTGAATCGAGCTGTCTTTTCAGTCACCCGGTCATTTTCTGATTGCCCTACCTTTGTCATGTCATTCTTTTTTAGGTATTCAGATTGTCTTGAGATTCCGTTGACATATTTTTCGTGTACAAATACACTTCCATTTATGAAGGAAAATAGATAACCAGGGCCAATTGATTAAGCTTTTTTGCTCAAAACAGAAAGATGATTTAAAGAAACATTAGCATCAATCTCATAGATCTTATATGCACACTTATAGCTTGCTTGGGATGTAAACTATATTAAATTGAAGTCAGAGGTGTTGTGTTATTTTGATATTATAAAATTCATGGTATTAATTTCTCAAACAATAATAATAATAATGAATTAAGATATTTCATTTTTCATCGATAAAGTATTTATATCTATTCGCTATGATCTTTTTTTATGTTTTAACAGAGACAAATATAAGGAAATTGGAAAAGAGATATTTGATCAACTTTCTTATTTGATCGTACACTAGTAAAATAAAGTATAACACATACTTCAATAACTTGACTAATTTGGTCCAAAATAAAATATTAACTAAATTTTAAATAAAAATATTATGGATATAATTTTCCATTTAGTGTTTTTATGATGCATATGGTGTAAAATTCTCCTCATGAGATGATTAATACAAGGCAAGGCATGATTGTCAGAGCATTTAAAATTAAATTGCTTGAGACCACTTTCTATATCATGCATAACAATTCTAAGCTATGACTTTTTCGCTTGGGCTCTTTGAAATGCTCATCTTTTAACCTCTTGTAGAATTGAAAAGGACAGGATGTTAAATTTGTTTTTATCTATTCATTGATTGATGAAATGACTTCCATTCTATATGTGATTCTAAAGATTAATAAAGGCCAGGAAGATGAGACAAGTGCAATTACCAGAGAAGAACTACAAATTTGAGGCTCTTGAGAGTTCAAATTTAAACTACATTTTACTTAATGATTGTATGTATGTATATATGTATGTATGTATGTATAAATATATATTTATAATTTATATTTATATAATAATTTATTTGCTCAATCTTTATATATTTTACTCAAGTCAGGGCCCTAAACTCCAAATCGTTTGATTTTCTTTTAATATTTTCTCTCAAGCAAATGATATTATTAATTTATGTCTATTACTTCACATAGTGACATTTGGTGCAATCATTTTCAATCTATGATGGACAAATGTCATGTTTTTAAATTTGGATTCAAATCTAGTTTTAGCAATCGCATGACATGACATAATTTTGATTTGAAAGCTTCGGGGCTTTTGTCATTATAGATATTTAGTTTTAAATATACTTTATTTAATACCTATCGACTTAAATAAAATTTAGACTTGATTATCAATTTAAATATAATTGTTCAAACTTCTTCAATCTGGTCAATGCCTTTGCACCGCAACCAGCACATTTTTACCATAGCAAATTTACATACCTAGAACACAATTCCTATGTATTTACATTCTCTTGAAAATATATATTTTACTTTAAAGTCAAAATAGTAATATTTTTAGGTGATATGAAAGGTTAGGCAGAACGAATGGAAAAGAAAATTTTGTGATAGATATGTCAATAAGTAGGAATCTAATGTTACACACATCAATGCCTCTAATTTCATAAGACATTCACTCATGAGCTCTATATATATAGAGAGAGAGAGTAAGACACACACACACATATGAATTTCAAGGCATGTTACAGATCTAGATAAATTTTTTTGAGCAAAAAAAAGTTTAAATTTTGATTAAAAGAAATCCAAAGCCCTGATTTCAGTGAACTTATAGTCAAACTGACAGACTCAACGAGAAGGACCCAATGGTGACAAAATTGGTCCACTCCGAACCAAATCAAGCATCGATCAAGACGTTAAATCATGTTTGAAAGTTTTTTGGACACATTTGAAATGTCAAATAAATGTTGAATCTAACGAGTATATAGTCGTATTGAGTGTCTCGACACGAAAAATCTAACAAATCCAATATCACTCAATCCCAATATCATTAAGACACTCAAATATTCCTCAAGTGTTCTCTGATCAAATGAAATTTTCTGGACCGTCATATCAAAATGTTTCATATTTCTTCATTAATTGCAACCGAGAAACTCTATAAATAGATCCCCACCCTTCTCATGAGGGAGGAGGGATGCTTGGGGCCAAAGGAGAAGAATTTGAGACTTGAGGAAGTGATTGCAACTTTGAGGCGTTGAAGTCCAGCACCACCACCAAACACCGTCGACCGCCTTCGACCACTTCTGACTGTCGTCGACCACCCGCCGACCACTGTTGACCGTCATTGACCACCCGCCAACCAGCGTTGACCGCTGTCAACCCTCGTCGACCGTTGTCACCACCATCGTCCGTCGTTGACCACCACCTATCGGCCATCGTCAATCGCTATCAGTTGTCGTTTGTTCCTTATATCAAGTTATTTGCATGTCGACATTATTACTTGAGAAATCTTGTAACTATTTCTCATATGTGAGACAAAAGATTGTACTTGTAATATTCATTATATAACGAATTTTTTCAATTGATAAGACCTTATATTTTCTTTTTTTTTTTACAGATTTTTACGCAAAAAAGCTTCTGATGTCTTTACTCGTAATTTTTTTTATTTGAATGTCCGTTGAATCTTAAAACAACGCTAAAACAACAATCCATCACTCTACTGGCATGAATTTAGCAAAAAAAAATTATAAGTACTCTAAATTAATGAAAAATTATAATAAATTAATGACTGAAGATATATTACTTAAATATATTAATTTTCATAGTTTTCAATCGGTTCCATATTTCAAAAAAAAAATATTATTTGAATCGAAAAGAATACTTCTTTCAATAAAAGCAAATATCTCAATCATTGAATCATTGTTATCATCTGACATTCGAATTTATGACCTCATTACTGAAATTAACACTCTCAACCATTATGTTACTGATAACGAGGTAAATGTGTCATTGATCAGGTCTTCACAATTAAAATGTTGCACCTAATCTCCCATCATTATTCAAGCTTAAATCCTCTAACTTTAGTAGAGGCATTTACATACATATCACATAATTCTTATGTATTTACATATCTGACACCTAATTTTACTTTTAGGGTCCGTTTGAGGCAGCTTGTGCGTTTCAAGATAAGCTGCTTATCCTGAAACGCAGCCCGCGAGCCAGCCGCGGGGGTCGACCCGCAGCCTGCGCTTAGTGTAAAAACTCAAACACAATTTCGGATAAGCTGGCAATAAGCGCGAATCAAAAGGTACGGCATCGTTTTTTAAAATGCCGCCCGCACTTATAACCTGCCCAAACGATTAATCTTCACACCACCCAAGATTTTCATGTCACCGCAAAAATACCACCACTTTAACTTTTAAAAGTAAAATAAGCCTTTCCTAACCTATTTATACAAAAGGCTATTTCAAGTTCCGAGAATGATGACAGTAGTTGTATCTTGTTGAGGGATGGTTTATTTTAATGAAATAAATGGTACCCAGCTAATTACATCTCAAAACGAACTGGCTGCCCATCAGGCAGCCTTTGACAACATGCATGGAGTATTGTCTGGATTTTTTTTTTTAATAATACAAAAATAATTTCTGATAATGTATAAATTTTAAAAAGCAGATTATTCTAACTATTCTAATAGATAAAAATTTTAAGAAGACAAGCCCTTTTTTATTTCTTTCCTTTATTGTAGATATATACATGTTGAGTCGGATTTTGTGGTCTTGAATGGGACTCATGTCGAGAAATCAATCTTGATGAGTGCAACGAGCTGTAGTTGGCAAGAGGTGGATGATCCAACTGAACGAGAGAAGAAGGATGACCGAATAAGCTGACAAATGGCTAACCTATGTGGGAGAGACTAGCGGACGAGAGGATAGTTCGACGAGAATTGATATGAACACATTAAAGGTAATCTTGACGGTTACCACGACCAAACAAAAATATAGAATTTCATGGGTATTATCGACATTTCACAATGTAACATCTATTTATTATAAGTATATGACCAGTAACTTATAAATGAAACTTTTTTTTGGAAGATGTAGGAGAATATCACTAATATTATACTCTAGAGCTTCTTTTCTCCATCTCTTTTTCTAAGTTGAACTTTTTTAAAAAGAAGAGAGATTTGAATTACTAAATCTTGTTAAGTAGTTTTCAGCTTACATGGTACATTATAGTTATGTCTATTTATAAACAGAAGTGACTAACTCAAAAAATTTCTAAACTCTTACAATTCTTTCTAGAAAAAATATACTACAAGTTATTCGCAATTAAAAACTGAACGAACAAAGAAGGCCGGCCGAATAAGCTGACGAATGCCTTGCCAACTTGGGAGCGACTAGCGAGGGAGTCGATGGTCTGCGGGAATAGATTCAAACACATTAAAGGTAAACTTGATGGCTACCACAACCTTACCAACAACAGAGAATTTTATGGGCATTATTGATATTTGACAATACAACATGTATTTATTATAAATATATGAACAGTAATATATCAATAAAAGATTTTTTTTTTGGAAGAAGTAGAGGAATATTACTAATATTATATTCACAAGTCTCTGTATTTAAGATAGATCTGGATTACTAAAGTTTTATTAGTAGTTTTCGACGTATATGACACATTATGTTTATGTCTATTTATAGGCACAAAGGACTAAATCTAAAAATTTCTAACTCTTACAACTATTTCTAAAAAAACATGCTCTAAATTTTTCCTAATTAAATATTCCAAGGGATTCTCAATTAATAAAAAAGCCATAGAATCTTCTACTTAAGATTAGATAGCATATTCTAGAACAATGGAGAAATATCATCAATCTTATCACTCTCTGATGTGAATTTCGATTACTACAATCGTATCGCGTAACAGCTCAAATTCATTGTCTTGTTGAATATGTCTGCCAATCGTTCTTCGGACATGCAATGCTTAATTTTAATTTATTGATTGGCATCAATTTCAATAATGAAATGATATTTGTCATTAATATGTTTAGTTCTACCATGAAACACATGAAACTCGCTTATTTTTATATGTACAATTTTATGATGACTTTTCATTGGTGAAGTGATAGGATATCAAATTTTTTTATTATTTTGTATAAATTGATCACGGCTATTGTTGATTGGTTTTTGCACCGAAGGCTAACCGACTGTTAAGCGATGACTATCAAAAAAATTGACGGACTATCCCGTCGGTTACTAAATCTACAGGATTAACCCAGAGCAGCCGATACTTTTTTTTAGCATTAACCGAGAATTTGTGATCGTCAGTTATTTAATCGACGGTTTCTGATATCTAACCAATTATCGTGCTTTTGACATTCACTCATGAGTGTTTCCTGTGAGTACGTCGTCAGATGACTAATGCCGTCGGAAATGCATATTACCGACAAGTGAAAAAACTACACCCTTATAACCATCGAAAAACACAGTCAATTTATAACTANTATATATATATATATATATATATATATATATATATATATATATATATATATATATATATATATATAGCACTTGGTTTTTTATACTCATATATGAAATGGTGTATTTCACTTTTAAGTTCTAATAGTGATATCTTCATGTGATATTAAAAATTTAACTGCTATGGGTATAAATATGAAAATTATGGTGTGAGATATATAAATGCACTATATATGTGAATGCCCCATTTGCTTTTTATTTGAAGAAGATTTACATGTACTGATGCACGCGACTCAGTTCCTACGTTTATACATATCTAACACCTACATTTCAACTTTTGCATGTATATTATGTTAATTATGTATGAAAATATATATTTTACTTCTAAGTCAAAATAATAATATTTTTATGTGATATGAAAGGTTAGGCAGAACGAATGGAAAAGAAAATTTTGTGACAGATATGTCAATAAGTAGGAATCTAATGTTACACACATGACACATCAATGCCTCGAATTTCATAAGACATTCACTCATGAGATTTTATTTATTTATTTATTNATATATATATATATATACAGACACACACACACACATATGAATCTCAAGGCATGTTACAGATCTCGATAATTTTTTTTGAGCAAAAAAATGTTTAAATTTTGATTAAAAGAAATCCAAAGCCCCGATTTCAGTGAACTTATAGTCAAATTGACAGACTCGACTAGAAGGACCCAATTGTGATAAAATTGGTCCAATCCGGACCGAATCAAACATCAATCAAGACATTAAACCATGTTTGAAAGTTTTTTGGACATGTTTGAAAGGTCAAATAGATGTTGAATCTGACGAGTATATAGTCAATTGAGCGTCTCGACAAGAAGAGTCTAACAAATCCAAGATCACTCAATCTCAATGTCATTAAGACACTCAAATATTCCTCAAGTGTCCTCTGCTCAAAGGAAACTATCTCGACCGTCATATCAAAATGTTTCATATTCATTCATTAATTGCAACTGAGAACTCTATAAATAGATCCCCACCCTTCTCATGAGGGAGGAGGGATGCTTGGGGCCTAAGGAGAAGAGCTTGAGACTTGAGGAAGTGTTTGAAGCTTTGAGGAGTTGAAGTCTAGGACCACCACCTACCACAGTCGACCGCCTTCGACCACTTTCGACTGTCATTGACCACCCACCGACCACTGTTGACCGTCGTTGACCACCTGCCAACCAGTGTCAATAGCTGCCAACCCTCGCCAACTGTTGTCACCACCATCGTCCGTCGTCGACCACCACCTACCGGCCACCGTCAATCACTATCGATTGTCGTTTGTTCCTTACATCAAGTTATCTGCATGTCAACATTATAACTTGAGAAATCTTGTAATTGGTAAGACCTCATATTTTCTTTTCTTTTACACATTTTTCACGCAAAAAATTTATGATGTCTCTACTCGTAATTTTTTTTTTATCTGAGTGCGTGTTGAATCTTAAAGAAACGCTAAAACAACGATCTATTACTCTACTGGCATGAATTTAGCAAAAAAAAATTTATAAGTACTCTAAATTAATGAAAAATTATAATAAATTAATGACTGAAGATATATTATTTAAATATATTAATTTTCATAGTTTTTAATCGGTTCCATATTTTAAAAATATATATATTATTTGAATCGAAAAGAATATTTCTTTCAATAAAAGCAAATATCTCAATCATTGAATCATCGTTATCATCTGACGTTCGAATTTATGACCTCATTACTAAAATTAACACTCTCAACCATTATGTTACTGATAACGAGGTAAATGTGTTACGGAGCAGGTCTTCACAATTAAAATGTTGCACCTAATTTCCGGCCATTGTTCAAGTTTAAATCCTCTAACTTTAGTATTCATCTATAGGGCTGTCAAAAAAGCTCGTTGTTCGCGAACAGTTCGTGTTCGGTTCGTCAATGAGTTCGTGTTCGATTCGTTCGATAAGTAAACAAGACAAACGCGAACAAATTTTTTTCGTTCGGTTAGTTAAACGAACCAAACACGAACAGTGATGCGTTCGTTCGTATTCGAATCGTTATTGTTTGAAATATAAAATAATATAAAATAATTATATATAAAAAATTTATTATATTTTAAAACATTAAATTT
>JXCR01147543.1:165252-191901 GCA_002079205.1 Phalaenopsis hybrid cultivar | reverse complement strand
TTGATATTTCAGAATACAACCTGTATTTATTATAAATATATGAACAATAATATATCAATAGAACTTCTTTTTTGGACAAAGTAGAGGAATATTATTAATATTATATTCACAAGTCTCTTCATTTCTCTCTCTCTCTCTACTGAAAATTTATTAAGAGAGATCTGGATTACTAAATTTTTATTAGTAGTTTTCAACTTATATGACATATTATGGTTATGTCTGTACGAGGGGCTAAATCTAAAAATTTCTAAACTCTTACAATTATTTCTAGAAAAATATGCTCTAAATTTTTCCTAATTAAATATTCCAAGGGATTCTCAATTAATAAAAATGCCAGAGAATTCTCTACTCAAGACTAGATAGAATATTCTAGAACATTGGAGAAATATCATCAATCTTATCACTCTTTGATGTGAATTTCGATTGCTCCAATCGTATCGCGTAACAACTCAAATTCATTGTCTTTGTGAATATGTCTGCCACGGTCATGCAATGCTTAATTTTAATTTTTTGATTGGCCTCAATTTCTTGGCCTCAATTTCAATAATGAAATGATATTTGATATTAATATGTTTAGTTCTATCATGAAACACATGAAACACACTTATTTTTATATGTACAATTTTATGATGACTTTTCATTGGTGAAGCGATTGTCTATCAATTTTTTTTATGATTTTTTTATGAACTGATCACGTCTATTGTTGATTGGTTTTCGCACCGAAGGCCAACCGACGGTTAAGCGATGGACTATCAAAAAAATTGACGGACTATCCCGTCGGTTACTAAACCTACATGGTTAACCCAGAGCAGCCGATACTTTTTTTTAGCATTAACCGAGAATTTGTGATCGTCGTTATTTAATCAACGGTTTCTGACATTTAACCAATTATCGTGTTTTTGACATTCACTCATTAGTGTTTCCTGTGAGTACATCGTCAGATGGCTAATGCCGTCGGAAATGCCGAGTCCCTTATATTACCGACAATTCAAAAAATTATGCCCTTATGATCATCGAAAAACAGTCAATTTATAATTAACCGACAATTTTTTTTTATATTTACCTACAACCTTTGATTGCCCAAAAAAAAAAAAAGAATTTATTTAGTGAATCATTTTCATAGAAAATGGAGAGCTTTTTTAAATGAATAAAAAATTAAAGAACAATATTTTAGAATGAAGTTCTCTCATTAATTTAAATCTTAAATAGAGTTTATATCTAATATTTATGGTGTAACCAAATCTTTCTCAATATATAAACATACACAGCACCCAATTCTTATGATTTTACCCATCTCACATTCAAACTCTCTTTTTACAAACCAAGCACCTAATTCTAACAGTAAAATCCAAATTTTCATCCATAAATAATAGAAAGATTTAAAAACATTCCACTTAATTCTAATAAATTTACATATCTAACATATAAATTTTAATTTTTACGGATATATTGTCTTAAGTATGCATAAAAATGTGCATTATTTCACTTTTTAAAAGTTTAAATTATGATAATTTTGATATGATATGACTGATTTGGGTGTTTTAAATATACTAAGTAGAATTTAGTCATTAGATATATTAAAACATAGGAATTGGGTGATAAGTTTGTTTAATTAAATTGTAATGTTGATTACAAAATCATATATATCACATATTTGTATATTCAAGAGCACAACTCATCCTTCAATAAGCCCATGCATGAAGCTTGAATGGCTAGAAATAAAAAAAAGAATATTACATCAGGATTCATGAAACTATATTAGGATCTCAATCACAATATGTCATGTGTACGGAACGACCCCGCCATGCATTAAACAACTTAGTTTTTTTGTATTCAATGGAGTTGAACTTGAAATGTACATGTAGTGCATTGTGATTGAAGTCCTGATACAATTTTACATCAAGAGTCCTAATATAATACTTTTTTCCTAAAAATCACATTATGAACCAGCTTTTATCTCAAAGAAAAAAACTTATTATACAAATAAATCACACAATTGCATGAACATATCTCACATCCAACTTTTACATTTACGCTCAAAACGCTCAAATACTTATTCCTTAATAATTAATTAATTATTCATCAATTTACAATAAAAGGTTGCTTTGGCAATTTTTGGGCTGTTCCTATGTAGTAATATATCTAACACTTAGATTTTATTTTTTCCTTTTATTCCACTCAAATCTTTCATAATACATAAAAAAATATAATAATTTTAATTTTTTTAATATAAAATATACATTTTCATGCATCTATAAAGTGACATAAATTTTAAAAATAAAGTTTTAAGTATATGTAAACCTTCCTAAATTTAAATTCTCAATTAATGACTAAATTGGGGTGCATAATCTATTATTTTTCACCCTTGCCACCTCTTTGACAGCGAAGTAGTAAAAGGACATATTTCATTATTACAGATTAAACGACTGGTACGAAGGGGGTTCATTGTCAATAGGACAAAACGCCGGCTGGCGGATGCTTGGGGAATTAAATTTATTAGGGTTATTTCGGGCCGGTTCAGGGGCGGTCCGATCCAAACTTTAATAGGATAGGTACGGCCTGCCAGTGACAGCTATCAAGCTATTTTAATTACTATTATTAAAAAGTGCAGGAAATATTCGTGCTTTCAAGCTTTTTATCCTATTTCCATTCTTCGAATAACAGCCGATCAACCACCCCTCTCCTCGTTTATTTATTATTATTTTCTTTATTTTTTAACTTTTGAGAGAAATTAATTACACGCCGCATATGTAGAGCGCCAGTCTAACCATTCGAAATTATATATATATATATATATATATATATATATATATATATATATATATATGATTGTGTATGCCAAAATTATCAGCGCGAATCTTAAAGTAATCGAATGACCCAGACAATGGTCAGACGATCTGTCCTACAGCCAACCACGCGATCAACAATCAACTGGCACACTATGGTGAGAAATCCAAACCACATACCTCGCCTGCAATTCTGACTGACAAGAGCGTCGTCTGGAACCCTGATTCAGACCAATTGGCTGACCCACTTTTACATTGATAGACGAGATAGCCACTTGAATGAGAGCCTCGATTTACCAACATAAGGCACGATCTCCACTCGGTCGATCGCCTCAGTTGGTCGAATTCGAGCGAGTCAGCGAGCCAATTGATGTTATATCAGAATTTGCATTATGATAAAGATATGCATGAAATTCATAACATTAATTCGAATAGCAAATTGTATTAAGAGTGGGTTCAATAACTGTACTCTCATTTCTGTAATTGTACAAAACACGTCTCTATAAATATGAGACAAAAAGAGAATAAAAGCGACCTCTCCTGGTGCTCTCTACAGAGAATTCTAAACTTATTTCACTCTCCATCTCTTCTTCCTCATTCATCATGTTTTACTTCTCGGGACTTATTCACAAAGAATAATATAGAATTCCATAGACTCCAACATTCGTTTCTATATAATTGAAAATATAATGAATTTTAATCTTTACCGATGTTATTAAAATATCTTGAAAATGAATTTATTTTTACTTATTGCTTATGAAAAGTTAAATCATCGTTATTAAGAATTGAGTTTTTTTTTACTTAAGTAAAAAAAAAACAAATTAAATAATTCAATAACTAACTTGATATTTATTCATTTAAAACAAATTATCATGATTAATTTTAATTGAATTTCATTTATAGTACAAATTTATAACATCCTCTATTATTTTAGTGTAATTGATTGGCCATAAAATAAATTTTAAGATATATTATTCTGACATTGTTGGTGTAAAATAGACTAAGAAAATACATTCAAGCCATAATGTAGATGTAGTCATGGCGCAAATGACGAGAATTACAACAAAAAGTTGGCGCTGCTTGCTGGGTTGAGGGTGAGAAGAATACATGAAACTCAGGGATAGCCAAGATTGACGAACGGAGCACAGAGCTTGACTTGATGCCACGTAGCAAAGAACGCCATAAGAAGTCAGTCATGTGTATAGATAGACCCACTCATATATTAAAAAATTTGTGAGTGGGTTCATACACATGGTAAGACGGTGGTTGGAGTCCCGACACAAAATTACGTTAGGACTCCTGATGTAATAATTTTTCTAATGATAAGTGTTGTTTAAAATTTGATTAGATTAATCAAATTTTGAATACAATGAAAATGAACAATCGAAGGTATTCTAAATTNACTAAATTTTAAACGAACCAAACACGAACACAAGCTTTGTTCGTTCGTGTTCGGTTCGTTTACACCCCTATTCATCTATAGATGCATTTACATCCAAATCACCTAATTCTTATGTATTTACATATCTGACACCTAATTTTACTTTTAATCTTCACACCACCCAAGATTTTTATAACACCGCAAAAATACCACCACTTTAAATATAAAATAAACCTTTTCTAACCTATTTATGCAAAAGGCTATTTCAAGTTCCGAGAATGATGAGAGTCGTTGTATCTTGTTTAGGGATGGTTTATTTTAATGAAATAAATGGTACCCAGCTAATTACATCTCAAAACGAACTGGCTGCCTTTGACAACATGCATGGAGTATTGTTTGGATTTTGTTTTTAATAATACAAAAAATATTTCTGATAATGTATAAATTTTAAAAAGCATATTATTCTAATTTTTCTAATTATTCTAATAGATAAAAATTTTAAGAAGTCATGCCCTTTTTCAGTTCTTTCCTTTGTTATAGATATATAAACGTTGAACCGGATCCTGTGGTCTTGAATGGGACTCATGTCTAGAAATCAATATTGACGAGTGCAACGAGCTGCAGTTGGCGAGAGGTGGATGATCTAACTGAACGAGCAGAGGACGGCAGAATAAGCTGTGGGAGTGACTAGCGGACGAGATGATGGTTCGACGAAATTTGATTTGAACAGATTAAAGGTAATCTTGACGGTTACCACGACCAACCAACAATATAGAATTTCATGGGTATTATCGACATTTAACAATGTAACATCTATTTATTATAAGTATATGACCAGTAACTTATAAATGAGACTTTTTTTTGGAAGATGTAGGAGAATATCTCTAATTTATACTCTAGAGCTTCTTTTCTTCATCTCTTTTTCTCTGTTGAATTTTTTAAAAAAGAAGAGAGATTTGAATTACTAAATTTTGTTAAGTAGTTTTCAACTTACATGGTACATTATAGTTATGTCTATTTATAGACAGAAGAGACTAAATCAAAAAATTTCTAAACTCTTACAATTTTTTTCTAGAAAAACATACTGCAAGTTATTCGCAATTAAAAACCAAACGAACAGAGAAGGTCGGCAGAATAAGCTGACGAATGCCTTGCCAACTTGGGAGCGACTAGCGAGGGAGTCGATGGTCCGCGTGAATAGATTCAGACACATTAAAGGTAAACTTGATGGTTACCACAATCTTACCAACAATAGAGAAATTCATGGGCATTATTGATATTTCAGAATACAACCTGTATTTATTATAAATATATGAACAATAATATATCAATAGAACTTCTTTTTTGGACAAAGTAGAGGAATATTATTAATATTATATTCACAAGTCTCTTCATTTCTCTCTCTCTCTCTACTGAAAATTTATTAAGAGAGATCTGGATTACTAAATTTTTATTAGTAGTTTTCAACTTATATGACATATTATGGTTATGTCTGTACGAGGGGCTAAATCTAAAAATTTCTAAACTCTTACAATTATTTCTAGAAAAATATGCTCTAAATTTTTCCTAATTAAATATTCCAAGGGATTCTCAATTAATAAAAATGCCAGAGAATTCTCTACTCAAGACTAGATAGAATATTCTAGAACATTGGAGAAATATCATCAATCTTATCACTCTTTGATGTGAATTTCGATTGCTCCAATCGTATCGCGTAACAACTCAAATTCATTGTCTTTGTGAATATGTCTGCCACGGTCATGCAATGCTTAATTTTAATTTTTTGATTGGCCTCAATTTCTTGGCCTCAATTTCAATAATGAAATGATATTTGATATTAATATGTTTAGTTCTATCATGAAACACATGAAACACACTTATTTTTATATGTACAATTTTATGATGACTTTTCATTGGTGAAGCGATTGTCTATCAATTTTTTTTATGATTTTTTTATGAACTGATCACGTCTATTGTTGATTGGTTTTCGCACCGAAGGCCAACCGACGGTTAAGCGATGGACTATCAAAAAAATTGACGGACTATCCCGTCGGTTACTAAACCTACATGGTTAACCCAGAGCAGCCGATACTTTTTTTTAGCATTAACCGAGAATTTGTGATCGTCGTTATTTAATCAACGGTTTCTGACATTTAACCAATTATCGTGTTTTTGACATTCACTCATTAGTGTTTCCTGTGAGTACATCGTCAGATGGCTAATGCCGTCGGAAATGCCGAGTCCCTTATATTACCGACAATTCAAAAAATTATGCCCTTATGATCATCGAAAAACAGTCAATTTATAATTAACCGACAATTTTTTTTTATATTTACCTACAACCTTTGATTGCCCAAAAAAAAAAAAAGAATTTATTTAGTGAATCATTTTCATAGAAAATGGAGAGCTTTTTTAAATGAATAAAAAATTAAAGAACAATATTTTAGAATGAAGTTCTCTCATTAATTTAAATCTTAAATAGAGTTTATATCTAATATTTATGGTGTAACCAAATCTTTCTCAATATATAAACATACACAGCACCCAATTCCTATGATTTTACCCATCTCACATACAAACTCTCCTTTTACAAACCAAGCACCTAACTCTGACAGTAAAATCCAAATTTTCATTCATTACTAATAGAAAGATTTAAAAACATTCCACTTAATTCTAATAAATTTACATATCTAACATATAAATTTTAATTTTTACGGATATATTGTCTTAATTATGCATGAAAATGTGCATTATTTCACTTTTTAAAGTTTAAATTATGATAATTTTGATACGATATGACTGATTTGGGTGTTTTAAATATACTAAGTAGAATTTAGGCATTAGATATATAAATACATATGAATTGGATGATATGTTTGTTTAATTAAATTGTAATGTTGATTAAAAAATCATATATATCACATCTTTGTATATTTAAGAGCACAACTCATCCTTCAATAAACCCATGCATGAACCTTGAATGGCTAGAAATAAAAAAAAAATATTACATTAGAATTCATAGAACTATATTAGGATCTCAATCACAATATGTCATGTGTACGGACCGGCCCCGTCATGCATTAAACAACTTAGTTTTTTGTATTCAATGGAGTCGGACTCTACATGTAATGCATTGTGATTGAAGTCTTGATACAATTTTACATCAAAAGTCCTAATATAATATTTTTTTCCTAAAAATCACATTCTGAACTAGCTTTTATCTTAAAGAAAAAAACTTATTATATAAATAAGTCACACAATTGCATGAACATATCTCACATCGAACTTTTACATTTACGCTCAAAACGCTCAAATCCTTAATATTACCTCAAAAATTTATTATTATCATTTTCTTAAAATGAAATATAATTTTTAATGCATAATTTTATTACACAAAAATATTATATTGGTTAATATGAAAGCCTTACAATGAGATATATAAATATGTAAAATTATGTGATGTTAAATTTCTCAATAAATTAATAAAATAAAATTTTTATAACTCAAACATTTTTTTTTCAATTTTTTACTAAAAATATTTGCAAAAGTTTTATTAAGAAACGGAAAAAAAAATACTTATTCCTTAATAATTAATTAATTATTCAGCAATTTACAATAAAAGGTTGCTTTGGCAATTTTTGGGCTGTTCCTATGTAGTTATATATCTAACACTTAGATTTTATTTTTTTCCTTTTATTCCACTCAAATCTTTCATAATACATAAAAAATATAATAATTTTAATTTTTTTAAATATAAAATATACATTTTCATGCATCTATAAAGTGACGTAAATTTAAAAAATAAAGTTTTAAGTATTCTATATATAAATACATAGGAAATTAGTGATATGTAAATCTTCCTAAATTTAAATTCTCAATTAATGACTAAATTGGGCTGCATAATCTATTATTTTTCAATCTTGCCACCTCTTTGACAGCATAGTAGTAAAAGGACATATTTCATTTTTACAGATTAAACTACTGGTACGAAGGGGTTCATTGTCAATAGGACAAAACGCCGGCTGGCGGATGCTTCCTGTCCGTAGGCGAATTAAATTTATTAGGGTTATTTCGGGCCGGTTCAGGGGCGGTCCGATCCAAGGTACGGCCTGCTAGTGACAGCTGTCAAGCTATTTTAATTACTATTATTAAAAAGTGCAGGAAATATTCGTGCTTTCAAACTTTTTATCCTATTTCCATTCTTCGAATAACAGCCGTTCAAACCACCCGTCTCGTTCGTTTATTTATTACTATTTTCTTTATTTTTTTTTAAACTTTTGAGAGAAATTAATTACACGCCGCACGTGTATATGAAAATTATCAACACGAATCTTAAAGTAATTGACTGACCCAAACAATGATCAGACGATCTGTCCTATAGCCAACCTCGTGATCAACGATCGACTGACACACTATGGTGAGAAATCCAAACCACATACCACAGCTTCCAATTCCGATTGACAAGTGCGTCGGCTGGGACCTTGATTCAGACCAATTGGCCGACCCACTTTTACGCAGATAGACGAGATCGCCACTTGACCGAGAGCCTCGATTTACCAACATAAGGCATGATCTCCAAACGGCCGATCGCCTCAGTTGGTCGAATTCGAGCGAGTCAGCGAGCCAATTGATGTTATAACAGAATTCAAATTATAATACAAATATGCATGAAATTCATACCATTAATTCGAATATCAATTGTATTAAGAGTGGTTTTTACAAGTGTTCTCTCATTGCTATAATTGTACAAAACACGTATCTATAAATATGAGACAAAAAAGAGAATAAAATCGACCTCTCGCAGTGCTCTCTACAGAGAATTCTAAACTTATTCCACTCTCCCTCTCTTCTTCCTCATTATCATGTTCTAACTCTCGGGACTTATTCACAAAGAATAATATAGAACATTCGTTTCTATATAAATGAAAATATAATGAATTTTAATCTCTACCAATGTTATTAAAATATCTTGGAAATGATAATTTATTTTTACTTATTTAAAAGTTAAATCATTATTATTAAGAATGAGTTTTTTTTACTTAAGTAAAAAAAAAAATTAAATAATTCAATAACTAACTTGATATTTATTCATTTAAAACAAATTATCATGATTAACTTTAATTGAATTTCATTTATTGTACAAATTTATAACATCCTCTATTATTTTAGAGTAATTGATTGGCCATAAAATAAATTTTACGATATATTATTCTGGCATTGTTAGTTGTAAAAAAGACTAAGAAAATCCATTCAAGCACAATGTAGATGTAGTCAAGGGGCAAATGACGAGAATTACAACAAAAAGTTGGCGCTGCTCGCTGGGTTGACGGTGAAAAGAATACATCAAACTCAGAGATAGCCTAGATTGACGACGGAGCACAGAGCTTGGCTTGATGCCACGTAGTTAAAGTCTGTTATGTGTATAGATTGACCCACTCATATATTAAAAAATTTGTGAGTGGGTTTATACACGTGATAAAGTTGTGATTGGAGTTCAGACACAAAATTACGTTAGGACTCCTGATGTAATAATTTTTCTAATGATAAGTGTTGCTTAAAATTTGATTAGATTAATCAAATTTTGAATACAATTAAAATGAACAATCAAAGGTATTCTAAATGCCAAAATAAAAAATCATTTTGACTTAGTTTTACTCTTGATTAAACACTAAGAAATTTAAAACTCCTGCATTTAAAAATGCAATTTTAAAGACCATGCACTTCTAATAAATTCAATTGAACATCTCATAAGTTAAGTTAAACACAAAAATTTATCCAAAGTACTGCAGATGAACATATGGAGGTTCCATCTATAGGCAGTGAAAGAGATATACTTGAATGGACTCAAATTAAAAGAGATGCAACATACTACATAGTTGAACCTCCATATTTGAGCAACAGAGCTATCTTATAGATCTTGCCAAAATTTGCATAAAATGCATCAAGACTTGTGCATTAATCAAAAAATGGAAGGAGCCCACCAAACATCTAGCTAAGGCAATCAAACTATCTTAGACATTGAGGATATCAAATTTTGCCCGATTGAATCTAAAAAGACGGAAAGTAGTGATTACAATTCCACCATAAAATAAAATAAAATAAAATAAAAAAAAACACAACTTGAATCAATGCAAAAAAAAGTAAAAGACCCACAAATTAATAGATATTAAAATCTTATTGGCAAACATAACTAATAAGCATATGAATTAAGCTTTCTTAGTTTTAACCCCACTAATAGGGATATACCAAACAAACATGCTGTATTTGAGAGCACATACTTCACACAAAATTAGCTCATTCCGAGTTACCATTGACACATGGATGTATGGTAAGGAGTATCCCGTTTTAATAGGAGAATTTGGGTTCTCTTACAAAATAGCACCAATTTTAGGAGTTTGCTGTAGGAACCTTGACTAATTATTGTACATAAGTAGAAGAATGGTTTGTGATGGGAGAGAAATTCTAAGTGTCATTAAATATATAAATTTTAATGTTAATAAATTTAATTTAATAGCTTATTATTATAGTCCAAATAAAATAATAATAATAATAATGTCATAATTAATGCAAAATATTATTATATTTTTAAAAGGGAAAATTTGCAAACATAGCACACAATCTCTTATTTTTTTATATATCTAACACCCAAAGTATGATAATTATATTTATAACACCTCATAGTATACACCTATTAAAAAAATGAATTTCACTTTCAAATAGATGACAATATTTTTTTTCCGTTATATCAAAGATTTGAGTGTTATACATATAAATATGAATATTTAAGTGTTAGGTGAGTAAACACACAAGAATTATGTTGTATTGTACATCAGAAATGGGTCAACATGAATCTGAATGAGTTCAACGAACCAAGTGACAAATAAATACAGCTAAGGAGGACTTACCGATGGAAGGCCAAGGGGCCCATGGGTGAAAGTCCAAAAGATCTATTGGGGGAAGACCAAAGGGCCTACTGACTAGGTGTTGTCCCCTAGAACCAGGGCTAGAAGTCAACATATGCAAGCCCCTCGAACCAAGTATTAAGGCTAGTCAAGTCTATCAGAGACATCAACCTACCTCTTATCACAAATTGACTCAAGGGAAGAGTTGAAAATCGCTAGCCATCTCATGAATGCCCTTGAGAATCCTTTTCAGAGGCCAAGAACTGGCTATAATGTAATTCACATAGCATTTCAAAGAACCCCATCGTTAAGGAGCGAGCTACCAATCAGATTACAGTGATTCACCATCTGTCTGATAGTCTTGCCTTACTCCAACAGTGGAAGTTCCTTATCAGAGATTCATTAGTCGACAATCATATTGGAATAGCTTAGCAACAAAGGTAAGCCGACTGAGTCAAGTTTTACCAACTCGAAGACCATCAAACATTGACCTACAACCTAGATTTAGCACAGTCGGACGAACAGGTCCTGCCGAACCAAAATCCATTGATTTCAGCAGACCGATTCATAAGGTAGCTGAGCTATAGGCATATAAATGTAAAATACCTAAAATATCCTGTAACACTCTCATTAAAATATGGATCTCTTCTACATATAGGGAATTATTTTAAGAAAAATGTTTAACCAATAATTCAGATTGTTGTTCATTACAGTGCATTTCTCTCTCTGTATATTTTGCTCTTATGCTCAATTTTTTGGGTGTGATTCACAAAAAAAATAAAATTCAAACACACATGTACGCAAATTCCTTTTTTAACAATTGATGATATGGCAATGTCAAAAGCTCCTAGATAAAAATATGATTATTTATTTATTTATTTATTTTTTTGTAAAACATGTAGAAAACATGTAAATAACATAATTGATTAGTTTGACATGTTAATTATTATGAAAATAAGATAAAAAATACATGTCACAATAGGTGTTCTAAAAGCCCCTTTACAAAATATCACTCAAGTCTTAAGTATATGCATATCTAACACTTAAACTTAAATATTTCATTAATTTAAAGTTAATATAGTGATATTTAAAGGTTATAGGAAAGATTTAAGTGCATGAAATATAAAGAACTAAAGTTTAGACGTCAGTTATTTAATCATAAAGATGAGGATGGTGTCGTTGGTGTGCATGGAAAATGGCCCTACAGAAATTAGTATTTATTTTATTTTATATTCTGAAATGACATGATAGTGAGTGAATAGAATTATTATATTCCCTGCGCTTTACAGCAAATGATGCGCTAATATTCCTCATCAGGCCCATGTCATCAAGGAATCTGAATTATTATTTTGGAGATGCATATTAAAATCATATAATTAGCTTAATAATTAGAGGTGTCAATTAAAATCAGTAGATTTATTTTGAGTGACTCGTATTAAGTCAATTTGAATCCGACTCGAATAATATATTCTTTAAATTTTTTATTCTTAACGTAACTCCAAAAATATTCGGACCAACCCTAAACTCGAATTTTTTGAGTCAAATTCGAGTTGGTGTGTCGAATCAA
Source organism: Phalaenopsis hybrid cultivar (assembly GCA_002079205.1). Classification (NCBI taxonomy): domain Eukaryota; kingdom Viridiplantae; phylum Streptophyta; class Magnoliopsida; order Asparagales; family Orchidaceae; genus Phalaenopsis; species Phalaenopsis hybrid cultivar. The sequence goes on along the minus strand of JXCR01147543.1, from coordinate 179,265 downwards.
TTTCTGACATCTAAGGATGTTAATTCGGGTTAGCATGTCGGGTTCGAGTTCGATCACAAAAGGACTCGATCTGAATCAGGTCAACCCGAAGCCGACCCGAATAATAAATGAGTCGATTTATCTGACTCGAAACTGGCTCGAAAAGAATGAGTCAACCTTAACTCAAATTTTTTAAGTCGAGTTCGAGCGGTGTTGGCGTGTCTGGTCAATTTTTGAGCCCCCCTAAGTTCCGCAGCAGAAGGATGGGGGCCCATCCATCAACATGATAAATAGCTAGTTAGCACTAACCGCTTATGGCCGATCGGTTGGTCCAAACACAGGTGGTCGGCGAGACGAAACAACCGACTTGAGATACAGTTGAAAAAAAAGTAGGGAGGCGGTTAGCACACAAATGGAATTTCACTCTCGATAAGGAGGCCAGAAAGACTAGAAGAGTTCGACCGTTGAGATAAAGCAGCCAACGTGACTACTGAAGTTTAGTCGGGTATTGAGCGACTCGATCTGATGAAGAGCATGCACCTAAATTTTTACAAGCCTACAAAGTTTCTTGTAGATTGCCAAAAAGAGATTAATGGAGTGAATCCGTTGATCCACTAGTTCCTCTAATGTGTGCTCTATTTATTTGAAAAATTTCTCCTCGGTGTTTGGTATTGCTCGTCTTCTTGTTGATAGCCCGATCTATGTTGGCTGCACCTAAAGAATGTTGAATCCAAATTTATCTCATAGAACGTGTCTATGGGATAGAGCATTAGAACCTAAAAAAGAAAATTGAGGGAGGGAGGGAGGCAGGATGAGAATAGAGAATTGCCCCGATGGAGCGAATGGGGTGTTCCCGAGATTCCATAAAAAAGAGTTTGCAAGTGTGGGGAAAAAAAATACCCTAGTACATGTCATAGCCCTCATATTTATAAAAGATGGGAGGGTCAGAGTACAAAATTACACTATTAATCTTGTTTAGAAGCGATGGTGATGTAGATGGGGATGTTAATATTATAATTCAAGTTGGTTGGTTGAAGTGGAGGAATGCTTCGANCTCCAAAAGTCAACTCTTTTGAATTCAAAAGATGTGTCATTTGATCCAAGAGACATATCTCTTCATAAAAGAGTCTTCCAAAGCGTCTAGATGCATTGAATTACTCCAATAGGTGTGTAGAACATGTGTACCTTTGAAAATATGCTCAAAATTCATCTCAAACTGCCTTAATCCACAAAAATTCGTCTCCAGTGTATCATGCGCCTCTGTCAAACGGCGCATCATGCACCATAATTCCACAATTCACTGTTTTGGCTCCAAATTTCTTCCTTTTTGCCATTTTTTCTCCAAATACATAAAAATGATATACTTGCAACAAAAAACATGAAAAATACGCTTCTTTAAAGTGCAATATCACCAAAAATAAGCATAAAATATGTAGTTAAAATACTATATTATTTTGGCGTATCAAAATCTCCCAAACTTAAATTTTTATTGTCCTCAAGTGACACTTTTATTACACGAAAGCTTATGACTTATGATAGAGGTTTACTTACAACTTATATACTATAGTTTAATTAATAGAATAACAAAATTTAAGAAAAACTTTTAATAACTTAGATTCAAATTTTAAGTCTAAGAATACTTAGTAACTAAATTTAAGATTTTTGAATCTCTATTCATTTAAAAAAAATACAATTTGTCATATTAAGGACATTTAGAATATTCATATGTAAAAGAACTTCATGAAGACTTCATTAGGAATGCTACTAATACTCCAATACAAATTTAGAAAATGTAATAAAGCTCCTTCCTTAGGTTGATTCAAGTGAAGCCAATTTTTTATTAGGTGTCTCATCAAGCTTCTCCTCACTTTTTTTTCTTTTCTTTTCTTTCCTTTTCTTTTTTCCTTTTTTCTTTTAGGATCTTTTCAAACATTTCTTTTCTTTTTCTTTTCTTTCTTTTTTTTTCAAGTGAGGATTACTATATCTAGATAGTCTTTAATAGTTTTGAACTTCACTATCCTCTTCTTAAATTCAAAACTCCATACCTTTTTTCACTTTATAAATTCATATTAGTTTATTATTTTTCATAAAGTCTCATTCTTTTCCTCTTACATGAAACTCTAAAATTCTTAGTACTTCAAAAAATATAACCTCTTTTACCTTAAATAGAAAATCATAGTATTGTCCTATCATACCAAATATCTTTAACTTTAAATTGACCTTCATTATTAGAAACATTTTACCTAAATTTACCATAATATTTATAAACATAAGTATAGTCAATTAAATTTAAATTTTAATATCCCCAGGTCATGTTAAATTAATTTTAAAAATATAGTTATTTGAGGACAAATAAAATTTAGTTTACTTCTTTTCAAAAGAAATTTTTCTTCCCCCAAACATAAGTTTTTACGTAAATTTAAAAATGTTTTAATACAAAATTTTAGTAGGTGAAAGAAAACAGTAAATGCATGAAATTAAAAATTGACCTGTACAGGATTTTTGATTTGAAACTGGGTTCTGGTATACTATAGGTACTAATTTTAAAAAGATACAGGTTTTAAAGCATTAAATAAAACATAATATATTCTAAAGAATTTGCTGAGAATTAAAAATAGAAATACAAAAACTGAAAATACTAAAAATGCAGAAAAATTAAAAGTTTACAGTTAGTATTACAATTATGTCCACAAAACAACATGAAAATTTTTACTACAATTGTTCTTAAATGAAAATACAACACATTTCAAACAGAAATAACAAACAAAGATAAAAACAAACTACACTAGACTCGTAAAAGTATCAGTTTTCATCTCCTTCCTCCTCCTTATCATCATCTTCTTCTTCTTCTTCCTCATCTTCATCTTGAATAGGAGCATAGGGAGTGAAACTGGGACAAGGAGGAAATTCCACATTGGGCTTTCCTCTAAGATGTCCACATAGCTTTCTCAAAATCAATATCATGTTGAACTCTCCTTTGCTGATATTCATCATTACAAGCATTTCTTGCTCCAATCTCTCCCAACTGACCCGNTCACCATTGTGTTTGATTCATAGACTATCATGCGTCATTGTCTTTGTAAAAAAATACATTTCCCAGTATCGTCAACAAAACTTGTTGACCATTTGCACTAACCTTTGTGAAATCCTTTTTTTTTCGTCCTAGATTTAGCTAAATAAGTTTGAAAGGCATGTTGCTCGTTGCATACACCATGAACCTACGTGGATGATCATGAATTGATTCATTCAAGAGCTTCTCACAGATATTCATATGGAGGTTGTTCCAAACAAATTTTTCACAATTTATGGCTTCTTTTTTTCTTACTCTAGAAATAAAGAAATTTAATGGTGAAAGCAAACGCTTAGCAAATTTAACCAAGGCAATATAACATGGTCAGTACAAGTGTCATTTTCCTTTTTATTGGTCCTAAACTTAATGTTGCCCTACCCAATAAAGGTTTGTCACTGATGATTCGATAGATGAAAAAGCAACTCTGGACATTTTAGCACACATAAAAATTAGTCACTGATGATTCCATAGATAAAAAAGCAACTATGGACATTTTAGCAAACACATTAAACACAAGCCTGGTGTTATCCAATTATGGAAAAGATTGGGCTCTTGCCATTAGCATAATGGTGTTATCCCAATCTGGTTGGTGCGTCGCAATCAAGCTAAATATACAATTACAAAACTCATGCCACATTCCTATTGGCATTGAATTTTGCGATTAATTTTTTATTTTCTTTGATATGACATTAGGCCATTTGTATGTTTCAGCCAAATTTTAATGTTGCTTTAGTCGGCTTAATGTATTGGTTGGAGTTTGCTCCAACCATGGAACATCCAATTTATTTTATGATTTTTTTTTGGGTTTCTTCATTTTTTTAAAATTTATTTTAGTTTTTTTTATGACATTTTAATTGTTTTTTTTTTGGAGTGGATGAACGCTAACGAAGGTTGAATATTGTGGACTAGATGTTTTGGTGTTTGCTTTAGGAAAACGTTGGGCTGGTTGAACTAAGGGTTTGTTTGGTTCGGCGTTCGGAGTGTGGTGCGGGGAACAACCATGAATTTTGACTGTTTGGGATGGGGTCTGGGTAGCGACATCCCACTATTTTGGTTAAATGCTAGCCGCAGATCGAACCCTGTGGCCCGCGTTCGAGGGTTTGCTTTTTACGAATCTTAACCCTTTGTTGTTTGATCCCAGCGTTCGACCCCTTTTGTTCGACGTCGTTGCTTTGCCCTAATCTCTCTCTGTTCGACCACAACTCCTCGTCGCTCATCTGCTGTTGACGACGCCATCTTCTTTCCATTCCTCTGTTATAGCACCATAGCCACATGCAACACAAGAACCACCCACCACATACCACTACCACAAGCTAAACAACAACCAACACACCCTAAACCACTAGCACACCACAATAGCCACAACCAACACAAGAACCTCCCACGTCATAGTAACAGACATCACAATTCTATCAACCACAAACACAAGTCCACTGTTATAGCCACCACAACAACCACCCACACCACACATCACAACCAAAACAACAACCAACCACACCACAAGAACCACCTACACCTTGAAAATAGCCAAAAGAAGAATCACTCACAACACACAATCACCACGACCAACACAAGAACCACCAAATCTATAAGTCCCAATAGCGAGACAACAAGAACAAACAACATAAAAGGAGCAAGGTAGGGGATAGGAGATGATACCGTGCGGTTTGGGAGGGCGTCGGGGAGGTAGGTGCGAGGAGGGACGGCGTCGCCGAGCAACAGAGGAATGGAAGGAGGAACGGTATCCTCAACAATAAAGGAGCAACGAGGGAGTTGGGGTCGAACAGAGAGGGATTAGGGCAAAGCAGCGGAGCCGAACAAAAGGGGTTGAACGACAGAGGGGTAAGTTTCGTAAAAAGCTAACCCTCGAGCGTGGGCCACGGGGTTCGATCTGTGGCCGATGTTTAATCAAAACAGCGGGACGCCGCTGCCCAGACGCCGTCCGAAACGGCCAAAATTTGAGGCCGCTCCCCTCACCGCGCTCTGGATGCCGAACTAAAAGAACCCTTAATGTCACCAACAAATTTCATGGCGCTAAGGGTGAATTTCAGGGAAATGCAAATACATACCACAATTTGTATGTATTTACATGTTTAATGCCTAAAGTTTGATATTTACATTCATAACACTTTGTTATTATAAAGCTATGCATGGAATGATGTATTTCATTTATTTTTTAAAGTTAGTAATGGTTGTATTTTTATGTGATGTTAAAGATTTGAGTGGTATTTATGTAAATATCAAATTTTGTCTGGTAGATATGTAAATATATAAGAATTGCGTGATATGTATATAAATGCCCCTCAATTTTGTTGTTAAGGTGGTTAGGTCATTTTTCCTGGTTCATTATTTGGCTTTTTGACTCCGAGGAATTTTTAATAAGTTGCTCGATTCAATCTTAAATTGAGTAAGCTGGGACGAGCCTTGTGTTCGGTGACCTAAGGATAAGTTTGGTTCGAAATTTAATGTCATCGCAACATTTATCGTGTTAACTTTTATTGCTAAGGGGTGGTTAAGACAAATTTTCTCTGGTCCTATTATTTGGCTTTTTGACTCTTAGAAATTTTCTTTTATTTGCTGAATTAAGGAGCTGCCGAAGTCATAAATTTTTCAAACGGGCGCCCATTCTTCAATCTTGTTTTTTTTTTTTTTGGGTTTATTGTTTAGGAAATCTATCAATGGCCCAATTATTTTTATGATAAATTTTCAATGATTATCTTCACTCGATGGTGTATTTACAAGCTTATAGTCCTTTTTGTTTGTGGCATTGCGTATTGTAGATTTTTCCTTTCTTAGTTCATTGAACTTTTGATGGGTTGCGTTTTTATCTTCGTTGAACTTGATCTTATTTTGGCATTAGTAGGGGATTAATTTAGATAATGGGCTAACAATTGATGGGTTTTGAGTTGGGGGGTTTGAGACTTATTTTTTGGCGCTGAGACTCTTATATGTTCTCATCCAATTATAATGGGCTATTTTGAAGGGAGTTGTTGGTAGGTTTTAGTTGAATATGAACTTTGGAGGGGCTTAACGGTATTAATAGGTAGGGTGATTTTTGGCTATGGATTGATGTTGAGATCATTCGTGATGATTTATATAGGTTGGCTTAATTTGGTTTTTGGTTTATTGATTGACGATGAGATCTAGTGGGGGCAGTTCTTTGATAGTCATCTACAAGTGGATATAACTTAATGTTTAATGGAGGTAAGGTTGAGATTGGATAGCTGGCAAGGTAGATTGCTCAGCATTTTCAATTTTGCTCTGTAGTGCTGGTTTCGGTTCGATTAGGATGAGATTGAAATTCAATTTGTGAGCAATAATATAGGAGAGATGTCTAATTTGATCGAGATTTTCTTTTTATTCTTTTATTTTTTTCCAATTTTTTTTTAGCACTTCTAATCATTTTGAGGTGCATTTTTTAATTTAAAAATGTATATTTCAATAGGAAAAAATATTCGAGGTGCATCTAACTGATGCAATTGTGGACTTGAGGGCTATTAATGCAGAAAATTAATTTTTTTTTTAATTTCTATTTTCAATATTGTTTTGGTGAAAATTAGGGCAAGGATAATTTGATAATTTTGGAAAATATTAATTATTTTTAAATATGGAATTGGTCTTGGGATTTTTGCTATTAGTTGATATAGGTGAAGGGGCCCTACTAATTTCATAATATTGGGTCAACATGAAATATTTAATAATTTATAAATTTTAAGGTAAATTGGAGTTTTTTTATTGCGATAGTGAAATTACAAGGAAGTTTGCTTTGATTTTTTACCTCTAATAATAATGAATTTGAGGATGTTACCATAAAGTTTCTGAGTTTTTCTTGATTTTTTGAAAATTATTTTAACTTGGAGAGTATTTTAGTTATATTGTCCGACGTGATGGGATTTTGTTGAAAATGACAATTTCCGTTCATAACATGATGGGAAATTCTACCTTATTATTGAGTTTATTTTTTTAAAAAATTTATTAAGATTTATGCATGCCTTCCAATTATTTGTGATTTAATCAATTAGAGGTCTATGGACTTGAGGTGCACATGTACACATAGGAACATAACATATGCCAATGAGAACACACAATTGGGGGATGGCTAGCGTGTGCACTCAAATGTGATCGCTTGAATTATCATACAGAGCGCATGACACATGAAAATGTGCGCGACTACGAAGCAGAGTGAACAGTGCAAGTAGATAAACAAGCCAAGTGGGAACAAAAACAATGACAAGTTACATGCATTAATGAAGCTATGACTAGCTGATACATCGAACAAAACGGAATTATCGATAAAATTTGAAATCTTGAATGAATATTAAAGTCTGCATTTTTGCGAAGATTGACTTCGGAAAAATAATTGAAAACATAGTTTTTATAAATATAAGAAAATTAGATGAACCTTTATATGATTTGTAGTTATATTTGTTTCATATTTTATGTTTATATGTTTTAGACATTTTTTAGTATTCTAATCATCATTTCTTTTTCTGCACAAAAATCATGTTTACTATGTGCCACTCGGATGTTTTTATGAAATGAAACTAAATTTTCTTGGAATATGTAGAAAAAATTGATGCAACATATATAGATTCTAAAATGATTTCTATGACTCAAATGACAATCAACTCTTGAAGTGTCCACTCTTATTCCACAATTCTTGTGTCAAGCTTTGAATAGCTAATTGAGCCAATGCTGACTCAATCATTCTCCCAACACCTTGAAAGCATATCAACAACTTTTAAAAATACGTTTGTCATCATCAAAGTCAAATTCATATAACTTGAGAATCAAATTTATATAACCAGAGGCTCATAAGATCAACGAAACTTTTTGAAGATTGTGAGGTGACAGTTTAGGTGCTAGACATGTAAATATATAAGAATTGTGTGTTATGTATGTAAATGCCCCTTATTATTATTATTATTAAAGAAAAGTCAGGGCTGGAAAAGGCTAACAAACGGTCTCCTGTTGGCCATTTGAGCAGGTTACAAGATGGACCTTCATGACCCAGATTCATCAGACCTGCGTTTGCAGTTTGCAACTCCGAAACCTAACCAAGGTTTTCATGGCAGGAGGAGATAGATGAGATCCATTTGTCATATTTACCTAAATTAAGCTATTTTAGGCGTATGTGTTCGAATATGTGAGCCGAGAAGAATGCATATACTTAACATGTGATATTTGCACCTCATTTCTCATCTTTAGCTTTTCTTGCAGTATGTTGTCATCAATATTTACTAGCTGAGTTTTGCGTATATGTCCTGTTTTTTTTATTATTTGATTTTGGGCTGAGTTTCATGATTGCATTTATACGGTTTAGATTTGAACTCTGGACCTCATAGTCCTCATAGTCCTCATAGTCAAAAGAAAAGCTCTCAACATATGAACATATACTTAATATATGATATTTACACCTCATTTATAAAGTTTAGAACTTGTTGCTATATTTATTTCTAAAATTTAGGATTAGTAAAATTTATTTATATTAATCTGCATAATTAGTTAGTTCTGTATATTGCTTTTAAATTTTCAAGAATATAATTTTTGTTATGTTTTCCCAACAAAATTTTCTGTATTTATGTATTTGACATTATATTTATATATGGTTGCATAAAAATTTATGTTTAGGTGTAAGGTTAGATATGTAAATAAATGAGAATTACTGGTTATGGATATAAATCTTCCTAATAAAAAAATAATATGAATTTCATGTTAAAATAAAAAAATATTCAAACATACTATTGCAATCTCAAATCAGTTGGAAGTATGAAATTTCAATGTTTGAAATTTCATATGAAGGCGATATGTTGATAAGGATTGTTGAAAGAGTTAAATTTACGTGTGACTTGATACACTTTGGCTTCACTTTTAGAATTTATTACATATTTATATATTTGAGATCTAATTTTAGTAATTATTTATTTATCATGTTTAAATAATNTTGTTGAATCATGAGTTGGTCCATAATGTTTTCTAATGATGCAGGGCAAGAAGTAGATGCCCCTGCAGCTGACGTAGAGGGTCTATCTCTTCTTCCCCCTCTAGATTCAACAAATTATTTAACTCTTTTGGGGAGACCTGCAATGCTCTATGGCGCTGAATGTGGCCTTTAAAAGAGAAGCATAATAATAAGTTAAGTGTTGCCGAGATGAGAATGATTAGGGGGACGAGTGGCTTTACACTTAGAGACAAAATGTGAAATAAATATACTCGTGATTNAGCAACCGCATCTTTTCCTCAGCCTGAGGAATGCCAAAATTAAGTATAAAGCCATGATCTTGAAACATAAAGCCATATATTTTTTGAGGAGTTCATAGAAACAAATAAAAGGAGCGTTGTGAAATGGAATTTAGGCAATTGTGAAAAGAATTGCTATGCGTGCATATACGCTAATTCCTGATATAAACAGAGAATTAGTGAGGGCATACTCTGATTTCACCATGGAGCTTTTGTTCCCAAATGTACAGCTTCTGCAATGTAGATGAAAGATTTCCAGTACTCGTTACTGTATCTTCGTCGTATACTAAATCTTCATCCTTCCACATCAATATCGGAATCAAGCACATCATTCTCGAAGCCGCTGTTTCCCAGAACAAAACATACAAGACAATTAATATAAAATATCAACAGCAAGAAGTTCTTACTCAAAAAAGAACAAAAAAAGGCAAACTAAATGTAAAAATTCTTCTTCACCTGCAAAAACTGACTTTTTTCTGATGTAGGGAAGCTTTCCCACTTCAAGCACTCTAGCGAGGTCTTTAGTCGACTCAGCTGCTCGCTCAAACTGGACTCTTATGTCGCTTGCAGCCTCAGATACGTCATGATATCTGCGAGGAGCGGCAACAGTCCTCCTCTCATCATGGGGCTTCTGCACCTCACCACCAACAACATTCTTTTCCACCACTTCCACCTCATCCTTCTTCGGTCTCAAATCATACCGTGAATTCTCCCCTGAACTGCCAACATCCTCTTCTGAAACTGATACACCTTTAATGGAGTAATCAGGCTCAGCGGCGGCAGAGGTGGAAGCTACAAACTTTTTGTCCACATAAGCTTCCTTTATGACTTCGAGCTCATCTTCAAGGTCAGGGATACCTTCAGCTTCCCTCAACTCCTTAGAGCTACTGTCGGATGTGTATGGCGGGTAATATCTCTCAAACGACTCAAAAGGGTTCAGGAAGTCCCAGGCCGACGTTCTGGGAGGGGAAGGAGGAGACGGGGCCTCTCGTGAAGTGGTAGGTTTGGAGTTTGCTTCAGGACCAACAGGAGGGGGCTGAGACATTGCAGCTGGGAGTGAAGAAGCGCTGAAGAAGCCGCCCATTCCAGCGTAGCCATAATAATTAGTCTGATAGGCGTAGGGAAAGGGATAAGTGTAAGAAGAAGACGACGAGGGTTCAGAAACAGAGCCGTAGTGCACTTTCTCAGGACTTTGCACGCGCTGCTCGAAAGAAACGGAGGTGGGAGGCGGATTGCTGCGCGCGTAGTGGACGTTGAAAAAGGTTGGTCCACCAAGGAGTTCATGGTGATCGGGGTGGAAATGAACAGGGGAGTCGCCATCGGAGTGTTGAAGAGAGTCGCCGTCCGAGTCGGACTCATCGGAAGAATGGAAATGAATGTGTGAGCCAGACTGAGATCGGGAGTGGGAGTGAGCTGCAGCCACCGCCGCCGCCGCCGCCAAAGGTGGCGAAAGAGGATCGCCCTTTCGCTGCGCTGGAAGCGAAAGGACAGGCGATCCCTGCAAGTGGGCTCCAACGTCGAGCATCCGATGAAGTGCGACGCCGAAGGAACAGAGCGAGTCGGCGTACTCCGCGTGCGCGTCCGCGAGAGCATAGCGGTGGCGAATAGCTTCGGCGAGAAGTTCGGATCGGTCGCGGCAAAGAGCAACTGCATTCAGCTCCTCGAGCTTCGAACCACCGCAGCCCATCGGAAAAACCAGAAAAGGAACCCGCTTTGGGAGTTACGGCGACCGTGAGAACGGAAGGGCTCCAGAACAATCACATCACATGCGTGATGAGAGATCTAGGGTTTTAGGGTGGTAGGAGGGCTGGAATGGGGAAGGGGAGAGAAAGGAGGGAGAAGAGGGGGAATCTTCTTTAGCTTTAGTATGCCAGCGCGGAGCGCATCGTCGGGTTGCAGAATGGTAAAAGCCAAACAAAACCATAGCTTTGGCCATTGGATAATAGGAGGGCTCTCCTCTCCCTGCTTCTCTTACTGTAGTTCATAAAGCGGGCACAGTACCTTCCCATTTACCGTTTTGAGATTTGGGAGAAACAAATAGCGGACGTGGCGCCGGACGTTTCGGGAGAAACAGGGCCACGGCACAACAGTGGGCGACGCTTCGTTGACGGAGATGTCGTTGGATTGTATTAGATATTTACAAGTGTTACTATCCTTGTTTTGCATTGATTACCCTCATTTTGTGTTTTGATGTCGTTACATTGTCTTAGGTATGCTTGAGGCAACTCTGGTTTAATAATAAACGGCTGCCAAACAATAGCAGTATGTCCTTGTAAATTTTTTAAGTTGCATTCAATATTTACATAATCTGCTCGTTAAAAGTTATTTGTGATGGGCCAAGGTCTTTGAATTATGAAGTCACTAACTATGAGGTCTTTGAATTATGAAATGCTCGAGGACTCAACTTCATGGAGGTCTGGGTTGGGGCATTGGAATCACTTGTTTAATTAGCTCCCAAATGGTTGGGGATGCCACCAAACCCAACATCACTAGGGGCACACACACTATTGTTCGATGTCACAAAGCCTCCAAACATACGATTCAACTTCTCCAATTTATGATCGATTCTACTGTATTTAATTTTTTTACAGCAGACACCACCTAGAAATCGGTATAACATGTTTTGAAAAAATATCAAAAATTGACAAAAATATGGAACATTTAAAAATGCTCCAAGTTTCTCTATCTGCCCACCACTCTTCGCTTTACTGGATTCCATGCCAAGCCCATGATCATCGTTTCAATTCCATCCATATTTTTCAATCATTCTTTAGCTGATCCCGCTTATTTTTTAAATGCATCCCATCATACTCTCTGTCTGTATTTTTCTTAATTTTTTTAACAATATTTTGTCACTCTTCATTGTTGATATAAGTTGTTGGTCTATTTTCTAGTTTCACCTCTTCAGGACAAATGTCACAAAATATTAATTTTATCCTTTTATTTTATATTGTAAATAAACCGACCCTTTTTTCTTAACCATTGTATTACTAGCATGAAAAAAACTAGTTAACATAAATGAGATTTCCATAATATCGTAACTCAAAAAAATAAAAAAGATGGAATGCTACAACACCATCATCAATGCCACAATCTCTACATGCTAGCACATCAAAACACCAACACATTCACTACACCATCGCCACCACCTTCACACACTAATATCTCCACGCAAACACAACCACACACTAACAATCACCTCAACAACTACACGCCAACCACTCCACACAGACACCACAATCTTCACACACCAACCACCATCGCATTATCTCATAACCACCACCACACCACACCACTTTTTCCAAACCACACACCACCACCTCAATGCCACCAACCACCAACATCAATAACACACCACAACACTCCACCTGCATCCACAACAGCTTCCCTCGCAACGCATCACCGCCTCATCACAACCTACAACCAAAATCAACACCCTCTTTCATCCATTTTTCAAATTCTCACACAAGCATGAAAGATAATGGTAGAACCCCCATCCCATATTTTACATTGAGGCAATTACATACAAGGCACCCGAAGCTTTGTTATCTACTAATAGAGCACTCTCTTTCATCTATTTTTCAAATTCTCACAAAAAAGTTAAAGGAGGTAAAGATAAAACATAGCTCCTTATTTTTCAAATTCTCACTGGTTACATACAGGGCACCCAAAAAAATATTATCTATATACAGAGCACCCCAAAAAAAGTTATTTTTCATTCCAGATTTTACGATTGAGAAAGTGACATATAGAACATCGAAAACGATGCTATCTACAAATCAAGCTTTCTCTTTCAACCATTTTTGCAGTGACATATAGGGCACTATAAACAATGTTATCTATATGCAGGGCACCCGAAATACCATTCCACAAAACACTATAGATCGCAAAACCTTACAAATCTCAAAATCCACAAAATTCTCACAAAACCCTACATGTAGCAAATTAGAAAGCCACAAATTACAATGAGAAAGTCATTCCATAGAAAATGAGCGGATGAATTACATATCATAGGAAAAGAGAGAGAAGAAAGGCAAGTTGCCGCCGGAGAGAGGTGCTTAAAAGGCGCAAGAGAGAAACAAGAGAGATACTTAGGTAGCGGGGTAATAACTTCACAAAAACGATCGAGAGATGTAGCTAGAGTAGAGGAAATGTGAGAGAGGGAGCCACAAGGTCGAGAGAGGCAAAAGAAACGCGAGAGAGGGAGCCGTGGGCGACGTGGTAATATGTACTCGAGAAACACGAGCCTCAAAGTCGAACCCACGACCACGTTTTAAAATAGATTATTTAGGAACGCCACCTCACCGTTCTTTCCAAACATTCCCAGCCACATTTTTAAAATGCACCACGCTAAAAAAGCTGCCCCAAACGGGCTATTTGGGTCTTTTTGGGGCAGTTACAGTTGTTTGAAAAAAAAAACAATTGTGAAGCTGTTGTTCAAAGAATTGCACTAGCTATTACTTTTTTTTGTAAAAAAGTCAGATCGTAGGTTTCTAACAGTCACCACAGATAGCCAGTTCTGATGATAAATCATAACTTTTAGCCATAACTTTTTGAAAATACAATTTTGCTAAACAAAAAAAAAAAAAATACAATGTGGCTCACACCGCCACCATATTGTCGCCCCAAAAGCACCCTCACTTCTGAAAAAACTAATTTTTTACGATGAGATTAGGGGCTAAAATTGTATATATTATCCTTTATGCTCTTTTTTTTTTTTTTTT
>JXCR01147543.1:140060-165183 GCA_002079205.1 Phalaenopsis hybrid cultivar | reverse complement strand
CCAATGAGGGGGTGCCACGTAGGCAATGGTCCCACCGTGGTGCCTACGTGGCACCCCCTCATTGGAGTACTGATGCATCAGTACTCCTGAGGTAATATTTTTTCGAGGATATGAGCCTTTCTATGTGCATGGAAAAGGAGAGGTTCCCAAATGTTCTTTAAGAAATAAATGCTAGAAAGATTTTATACATTGAGTTTACTATAATTAAGTCAGAAGAAGAAAATAATAAAATATATCAAATTGTTTTGAGATTCTAATAAACTCTATGTGCCACCAATAAGTTTTTATCAAATATGGATCTCAATATATTTTCTTAAATTAGAGCCTCAAATTTCAAAATTAAGATCATTTTGACGAGTTTATAGTCAAATTGACAGTCCTGACAAGATGAGCCGAATAATCTCAATGTTGGGGAGATAATATTGCATCCGGACTACGTACGCAAATATGCGTCCGGAGTCTAATGATAAGTTGCCACGTGACAAGTGGGCCCACTGTAATGCACTGGTGGGGGTATTTTTTTAGAAATGTAGGGCCCACTTTCCACGGGGCAAATTATCACAAGACTCCTAACGCAAATTTGCGTTCGGATGTAACAATTGTTCCAATGTGGGGTCGATCCAGGTACAATCAAGCCCAAATGAAGCCACTGAAATATATTTAGAAACTTTGAATTGTCAATTTAATGGTCAAATGAATTCCTAATTCAACATATTTAAAGCTAAATTGAGTGTCTCGATGAGAGAAATCAAATAAGCTTAAGATCACTCAAATTCAATATCATTAAAACATATAAATCATACAAAAAATCCCTATGATCGAGGGGAATCATAATGGTTCATCCGATCAAGTGGTTGTAGAAGTTATTCACGAAAAGATTAAAATGTCTTAACTTAAGAGGCTATAAATAGACCTTTACTCTTCACTTAAGATAGGGGAAAAGAGAAATTCCAGAGCATATTCCGTATAGAAGATTACAAGGTTGGTTGCCCATATGATCCTGCTAAAACATGTGATGAAGCAGTTGATGGACACCGGGTGTCTCCCGGATTGCTGGCTTGATGCTTAGACGCAAGTAAGAATTCCTTTGTTTGGTTGGCTTTGATCCAATTAGAGGAGGAGATACACAAGTTGGTGGCTCTTGTGGAAAATATACGAGAGAGATGGTTGTCGTTTGCCTTGAGCTGTCAGAAGTTTGGGAGTTTCTCTCATACAACTGGCCCATTGGGTGAACTAGTTCGCGTTTGGGAGAAAATTTTGCATATGAGGTTGCTTTGAAAGGGACTTGTCCTAGTCGAAGTGGCCGATGATAATCTTATAAAAGATTTCTTCTTAGAATACTTGTCAAATGTCATTTGTAATGCCCAATTTCAAAATAAAATTTGTTTTTCCTTTTCAAATTCTTTGTTGATATGATATTTGTGTCAGCTTGTTTCTGAAATTACTGTATAGTTATATTGCGACTTCTCCTGTTACCCTATATATAAGGGTTATGGGTTGAATTGACGCTACGTTACTAGTGCCTTTTTCTTTTCGCTTCTCTTTACTATCGCTGCTTTTTGTTCTTCTATTTTTGACGATCTATTCATATGGCTCTAAAATATTCTCCGACAATCTTCAATTCGGTCGTCGCGGCCGACTGGTTGACGATTACACAAGGGCGAGTAGCTCGGCTACAGGAGACACGTGCGTTCGATTTTGCCATAAAGATTTAAATCGTTTGGGAGAACAATTGAGCAAAAACCAAGTTTGGGAATGACCACACTCAAGACTAGGTCACCCTTGATTGGTGTAGGGACAGTCGTCGTTGGCGCCACTATAAGATTTCCATGAACAGTTACCAAAGATGAACCATCACCTAGGGAAACTTAAACCAGGTCAACTGCACTAAGAGTCAATATAGAAAAAATGAACCAAAAATTCAATACCTAACAAGCAAAACTAAAACTTCTCATACGAAGGAGTCGATCCAACTTAGTCCCCATAATCAACACACCACTCTCTCTGGGTAGTGCTAGAACACGAGCAACTTGTTGTATCTTGGGAAGCGATAAAGCACCAACAACTTCCTACACTGTATGTTAGGTCGGCAGGTCTCAAGTTGTGGTAGAAGATTGAAACAACATATCGATACTCGGGCTACCCAATCTGCTTCCATCATTCACCGAGGAATGAGAAGTGAGTCAGACAACCCCACTTGATCCACTAACTTATATGGCAACAACTTTCTTATTCTTATTGTCACCTTTTGGTGGGTGCATCAATCGAATTCAATTGGTCCACAGTGTCGACTAAACCTAGTCGACCGAACCAACTAATCCGAGGCCAATAAACTCAGTTGACCAAGCTAGAGAAGCAGTCGAGTGATTGACTCATACATGTAAAATACCTAAAATATCATGTATATCCCAAATTAAAGCAAATGTATATCACTATATTGTACCATCTCCCCTATAAATAAGGAGATCATTTTATGAGAAAATGCGGGGCTAGATAAGTCATATTAATGTTTATTATTATTCACTCCTCTCTCTGTCTCTCTCTCTCGTTCCTTACGTTCTATTCCTTGGATGTGATTCACGGACAAATCATAATTCAACATTAACAAAATTAAATCAATTAAAAATAGTTTTTGAAAATTATTAAGAAAATTATGTCTAGCCCTTCTAATTCTCAATAGAATCTAAGTTTGAAATGCATATTTTTATGAAATTCCATTAAAACTCATGTAGTTATCTGCATTTTAGTAAATTCAAATGAACAAAATGTCATCGAATGTCATACCACTAATAACTAAACCTCAAATAATTAGTTTATTAAAATTTCACACTTTAAATACATTTATGAAATATTTACATTAAGAATAATAGCAACTAAATCTCCAAAGTTCATACATTATCCAAATTCGTAAACTATACAATCCTCATAATCCATTCATGCATTATGAATTTCAGCCGATGGCTGGTGAGGTGTTATCAGTAGGTTCTCACGGACAAAAAGTTTCACATCAGCTAGATGTAGAGCCGAAAAACAGCATTTAAGTCATGGGCTAGCCACCTCTCTTAAGAGTTTTTTTGGGAGATGACAAGTGGTATCAAAGTAGATTACTTTCTGTCAGGTGTGTGGACTCTCCATGATCCAGTGAGACCCTCAGTAGAGCCGATCCGTGACGAAGACATCAAGTGATTGGGTGGTGGAGAATTTCACGGACAAAAAGTTCCACATCAACTTGGTGTAAGGAGTATTTAAGTCCTGGACTGCCCATCTCTCTTAAGAGCTCTTTTGGAGGTGAGATTAACTAAACTACTAATCTTATTTATTGAATAGTTACTTATTTAATGAGATGATTATATATTAATATGAAGAACTCTTATTTATTTGTCTGTTCCAGAGTCCTCTCAAGAGGATATAATTACAGAGAACACCATCAGAATGAGTTCAAAGGGTTTTTGTTCAATTGTTTGTTTTTTTTTTCTTATAATATCCTCCTTATTAAGTTGTTTTTCATGAGATGTTAGTTTAAAATTAAGTGGCATTTAAAAAAATACCACCTAATCTATATGTACATATATATCTAAAAGTTAAAATTTACTTCTACATTTATACAAACGCATTAAAATATCACCATTTTAATTTTCAAAAAGTGAAATACACATTTTCATAAAAATTAAATTTTAAATGTCACACATGTAAATATTAAAAAGTGAGTGATATGTATGCAAATCTTATTAAAATTAACTGAAAGAATTTAAAACCCTTTTTGTGCTATCCTCTTTGTACATCTAAAGTATGACAACACGAATCTCGATGAAATTTGATCAAACTCGTTAAGAAGACAAGAGAGGATTGCATCGGAACAGTCAAAAGATAAAGGTGTCAAGCATCATTTCATTCCATCGGAATCATGAGCCGATCAAAAGAAAGTACAACCAAATGAGGGAATATTATGCACTTGATCTGAAGAAAAGATGCAAGTAATCATCACCTTGAACCGATTCCCGGATCCTTCATGATTATAATTAATGGTCGTTTCCTAGAACATCTTTCCAACCCTCAATGAAGATCTCTTGTCCGAAGGAGAGTTGTCAATTAAATTAAGGCAACACACTCTCTGCCTGATGGTCTAATTTCAACCTAACGATAAAGAGGTCTCTACCATAAATTTTTTCAATAAGGTTGACTAAAGAACTTCCAGTCAACCGAAGGATGTTTAGTCGACCAAACGATTATCTAGCAACCGAATCCCAATATCACTGGATCATTAATACCCCCACTTCAAAAGGTTATGAATACGAAACGGTGTCAATGACGGTTTCAAATATTAAGGGATCCTGAAATTAGTTACAAATATGTAAAAGTGTAACAATGAATCAATTACTTGTAATGTTCCTATTAAAACAAATACAAATATGTAACTTACACAACATCCCCTATGATCAATAAATAGGGGGTTTATTTCTTGAAGGAACCACTGAATTTATTTTAAAATAACTCGTGTTATTATGCACGCCACTTCTCTTCCTCGTTCTATTATTCTCATCCATCCAAAGTTTTGTTCCATGGGACAGATCCATAGGTCATTTTTACCCCTAAATGTCTAAATTGTCACTTTAGACTTTTTCAAATGTTAGAAATTTTTGTCTTAGGCACTTATTTGATTGCCTTAAATTTTCTAACTATTTTTATTTGAATTTCCAATTTTCTAATTTTTATAACTGTTTCTTAATAATAATTATAGGATTATTGGAAAATTGGTGATTTTTAGAGTGTGTGTGTGTGTGTATGTTGTATTTCAATTTATAATTATTAATAAAAAAATTATTTTTATCTCTATTAATATGAGTAGCAATCTTTTAGAGATGTAAATGAATTGGAGTTGAATTTGAGCAATTCTTTCTTACGTTTTAACATCATGAGTGATTCATCAATTTTGAACTCGAGCTCGAGCTTAAATTAATGATTTCAAATATCTTATAAATAAGCTTGTTTTATATGAAAATAAAAAAAAAAATTAATTCAGTTAATTTCTTCAATAAAATGACAAAAATACGAATAATTGGAAAAAAAACATAAAAAAAATAAATGAATTTTTATATATTTATAATCATTCATTGTTAAAAATGTGAATAATAAAAAATATTATGTTTTAAATATGACGGTTAAATTAGTGGCATCTACTAATAACGTTGCATAGCATCCAAATAAAATATAGCCAATAAATTAGAGTGGCAAAATTATGTAAAGCAGAGGCATTCATTGTCTTAAGATACGTATCAAATAGTTTTGTTATGTAGCTTAAAGCAGTCACACGAGCTAAAGGACCAGAAGCTAACATAATTGGGCCTACTTTTGGTCTGAGTCAAATGAAATTGGGCTTCAAGATCATGACCTCAAAGGTAATCAAGCCTATGGACCGAGAGTAGTCTGCCATATGACGCGAATTTCACCCATCCGTCAGATGGCTAGTTAAGACTAGAGAGGGTGTTGGCTTTACTATAAGTGTGATTAGAAAGCCAATCAGATGTCCTTAAAAGCTTTCGTGTGCTTATTGGTAACAGTCAAAAGTAGCACTGAAGCTGCAAGTATAATGAATCTCAAATTTATTTAATTTTTCTTGAGATGGGTACAATATATGAAGAATTAATTATTAAATTATATATTACTCTCATTTTAAAATACATCAAGTTATTTTGAGACTCATCCTAACCCCAATTCGGTCAAGATTAGGGCTGTCAAATCGATTCGTTGTTCGCGAGCAGCTCGTGTTCGGCTCGTTCGCTAAGTTAATGAGCCGAACACGAATGACACGAACTAATATTTGTTTGTTCGTGTTCAGCTCGTTTTGGCTCGAAATATTACTAATCAATTATATATATCTTTGATGAGTATTTTTTTAAAATTTAATTGACTACAATGCTGAAAAGATGTATAATCAATTAAAAGTATTGATGNTAACTGAGAATGGTTATTACGTTATCTCTCCATTAATTCCAACGGCAGGAAAATATGGCAGGTAAGCATTTGGTCATCTTACTTTGGTTTTTAGTCAGTGCTCATACCCTGATCATCACACAAACACACTGAAAATATGTGTATTTTTCTGCTAAATACTTTATTGTTGATGAAGTCTTTAATGTCCATAGCAAGTTTGCAGCATCTGCTTGTGTTTTTAATCCAGATTATCATTTTGAAAATTTTTTATGAAGGTATTATTGGTTAATCCAAAGCTTTATTCTCTAGCTTCCATGTGCTAACTAAATTTCATTTAAAGTTTTGACAACATTCAATGTAAGTGCATTCATGGCCATATTAATAGATGCACAATCCAAGGATTGAGAAATATTCATAAAACTCCACTGAGAACATTTGGGTGAAGAAGGTTATTTAGTTAAATTTTGAAAGTTTCTACTATTTGTTAATTTTGTAATAGCCTGTTATATATAGTTATATTTAATGATTTTATCACTGTGGTCAAAGCTTTTGAAACAGTTCCAGTCTAGAGCGGGACTTCTCATCCTTATCTATCTATTCAGTTTCGAAACCTTAGAGTAGTGACATTTATTCTTTTTGTTTCTTGACTGAACTTATTTAAATGTTTAACAGTATTTGTTAACATATCAATTTTTTAAGCAATTGCCAGTGTGCAGCAGCCTATCCTTGTTAACAGAGGATGGGTTCCTCGGGATTGGCGCAATAGGTCTTTAAAGGATTCAAGGGCCTCCGAGAAGTCTTCAGATTCAGAAATAATGGATATCCGACCAAATGGTGGCCGTATTTGGTGGAAATTTTGGTCCCAAAAACCCGAACTCTCGAAGGTTATCGCCAAACTGCATTCAACTATATGATATTTGTAATTTTATTTGATTACTTTCAAGATGTTGAAATCAACTTCTGCAGATGATAAGAAGATAAAATACATCTTAATGGCATACTATTACTGTGAAGCTTGATATTCAATATAACATTACTTCTTCTTTAGTTAGCATTTTTGCTTAATTTATCTGTAAAAATATCACAATAAGCTTCAAATAGTTTCTTGAATGAGGTTATGAACCGATATAAATATTTGAATTTTTATTTGATACATATCCTACTCAGTTGAATTTGGTTTTAGAGCACAAGATTTTAAGTAATACAAGGAATACATGGAATACTAATTTTTCTCTTTATTGTCATTTTCTTTATCTTCATCATGAGTTCCCCATTAATTGATATTAAGATTAAGAGTCATTGCGTAGCCATTTACTCCTAGATCTACTTGGTTGTCTCCTCTCTTTTTAAATTTCGTACCATTCATCATTCATATTTATAACATTTTTGTGAATGTACCAATAATTCTTTTTATGATGACTCGTATCCTTATAATTCCCTTTTATGGCGGCATGGCTTTTCCTCGTTAACAATAATAAATGTTGGTGCCAACTTAGCGGAAATTCAGAGGTTCTTGACAATTTTGCATTGTGTATTTAATTGATAATCGTTTTCTTTTCTTACAATTCTTCTTCAAAATGCGATTCAGTTTTATTATTTTGTTTTTATATAAGTGTGATATGGATATTTGAAATAGTATTGGTTATAATAGGCCTGTGCCAAAGAAGTTGCTTATTTAAGAAGAACAGTGTCAAAATGGTCCTCTGACTCTTCATATGGGTCATTTTAGTCCCGGAGTCCAAGAAAGTGTCGATTTTATTCCTATACTCTTTTAGCGGGGGTTAAAATAATCCTCTTTGGGGATTGTTTTAATACTTTACTCCTTCGAGCATAACCTTCTCCATAAAAGAAAAATATGAATGATTCAATGTAAAACAAGCATAACCTAAAATAGAGCATAGAGTGTGAAAATGTTGCTATCTCTTTCATACATGGCCGACAAGAATTTTCTCAATTTCTTTTTGGGTGCTTGCCTTATCCCTGTAGTTTTGGTGGGCATTCTCTCTCTCTCCCCATGGCATATCCGAAGTGTTAAGATCTTGATTTGTTGAAGAAAATAAATGTGACTGTTGTCAATATCTTGGAGGTTTATTCTATATCTGGTTTTTTAATGATTTACCTTTCCTACATTTACAGGATACAGAGCCTCGTGAAATCCCCATAGAAGTTGTTGGGGTAGTTCGCGGAAGTGAAAAACCGAGTATTTTTGTCCCTGAAAATGATCCTCAGAGCGGCCAATGGTTCTATGTTAATATTCCCATGATGGCTCGGGCTTGTAGTCTTCCAGCTGATACTTTATATATAGAAGATGTAAATGAAAATGCCTGTGCAGCTGATCCTTATCCTGTGCCAAAAGAAGTAAATTCCTTGATTCGTTACTCAGTCATGCCACAGGACCATCTAAACTATACATTAACTTGGTAAAGCACATTTCCTCCCATCTAATTTTCATTAGCGCTTGCACTTTTTTTAATACAATTCAAGTAGATTACTTCAAACTTTTATCTTTATCTTAAAACTTACATGCATACCACTCAATTCCTATGTATTTACATATCCAACACCTAACCTCTTGCTTGACATTGATCTGCGAGCTTATTATGTTTATTTTTACAACTTCGTCTTCACCATCATAATCTCGTAGCCATGTTACTGATTTGTGAATCATCGAAATCCTTGACATGAAGTTCATCATCTTGATTATTTTTACAGAACTTCAAATAATATTTGTTGATTATTATTGCGCCTGCTTTGGTGTTTGATTCTAAAAATTTCATTTTTTTTTTGTTTGTCATCGTTGTCACTTTTTAAGATTTTCATGTCATGATCAGTGTTAAGCCAATCATTTTGGGCGGCTTTTTATATAATTTTTCATTCGCTTCAATGACAGAGAGCGCAGTTATCACCTTCCTGCCCCATTTAGTCATAATAATGAAAAAACTGACTTTAGGAGTTGTGGACATTAAGGTTACATAGATGAATGGATGTGAGGTGGCATTTGTAAATAGTGACAACCCATGATTCCTTTATTGCAAACCAGTTGAGGGTCAGAAAATTAAAATTGATGAAAGCCATAGCCCATAGTCATTGAGACATTTAGAAGTGGCCTGGTTTTCTCAATTTTTTTAGTCTTCCATCACTTACATGTTGATGCTGAGAACTAAAAAACACCCATACTTTTTTAATATGGACTGAATAAAGGACTATTTTAGCCCTCATTAAAAGAGTCTGGGGCTAAGCCCATACTGTTATTGACTCAGGGACTAAAATGGCTCCCTACAAAAAGCCAAGGGATCGGTTTGACACCTCCCGTTTTTGAAAGTTGGAGCTGTGCACCTCTAAACTGATCAAATCTTATTATTTTGTGACTTTCAGGTACTCTCTTTCTGCTGCAGTAACATTTATGGCTTTCAAGAGAATTAGACCAAAGAAGAAGGTTCAAAGATAACATAATTCATTCACTCCTACAATACTTGATCTCATAATTTTGAAATTTCACTCTTGTGTAGAATTTATTTGAAAACTATTATTTGAATAAATATGGTGGGTCGAAGGATGGCCAAAGTTGTAGTCTGTTCTGTCATAATTCATTAATTCCTGCTGCATTATAGAGTTCTGCTTCTCAGCTGCATGTCTCGGCGACCGGCATTTTCCTGTAACAAGCCTTAATTATTTATTTACCCACACGCAATATTTTGTTTGCAAACTGAACTCAGATAATTTCATTTATGTAAACTATGAGCTGATATTCTTCGTATCAATTGCTGCTATGTTCTTGGAACGTTGTTTTTTTTTTCTTTCGTGACATGAAATAGAGGTTATATAAATGTTAAAATAATGTACAATTATTGGATACGTAAATGCATAGGAATTTGGAAGTATGTAAATGCCCCTATGGAAGATTTACATACATACCAATCAATTATTATGTATTTACATATCTACCTTCAAAATATATATAAAAGATGTATCTCACTTATTAAAAGAAACAATAGTATAATTTTTTTATAAATAAGAACTCAACTCTCAAGTATTTACATATCTACCACCTAAAGCTTCAATTTTTTTTTTTTTTTATATTCCACCTCATCCATGCATGGAAAAAATATATTTCATATTTTAAAAATTAAAATAATTATATTTTTGACGGTAAAATCAAGATGTTAAAAATGTAATTTTGATATATACCATTCAGCTGCTACTATGTTGAAAACCTTGTGAAAAAAATTATGAAATATAAATAATCAGATTAAGAATAAAAAATAAACAAATAAAAGATTGCATATAGCGCTGCTCTTCATCACTGTATTAGTATCCTTAAAGATTTCAGAATCCCAAACATTACACGAATGCAAAACCAGAAATTCAGTTTACAGCTGAACCAACACAATTGTAATGTATCTAAAATAATGCCTGCATGGACCATAGCCTCAATAGCTTAATGTAGGAGAAATTTTGGGTAAATCACGGGTACTAGTTTGTTGCAGTGAAGAGCTCCTTCCATTACATATATTATAGCAGACCGATGTTCCTGTGCATGGAGCTTCCCTTCCATTAAATTAGTTACGTAAATACATAAACGTGCATGTTCCAAACTATAAAAAAGAAGATAAATCAGCAAAATGCTGAGAAAAATATTATTTAACATATATTCACCTAACAGGAATATTAAATCATAAAAAGAGTGCTACTATAAGGCACTCCAGGCAACTAAATACAGTAAATAGAGTTTGATTAATGACCAGCCATTTATGTGATTGATTTTTAGTTTATGTAATAAACTGAGCAGACAATGATTACTTTTGTTTTTCAATTATACATAAAATACAATATGTTAGCAACAATCAGGTCAGCTATAGTTGGTAAGACTGGTTTTGTTAAACTGGTCAAATGCAAGCTGACGCGCCTATTCATAATTTTTGGGAAATTTACATACCTACCACAATTTCTTATGCATTTATATATCTAACACCTAATGTTTGATATTTACCTTATAACACCATGGGGTCATAAATATATTCATGTAAAGGCGTATTCCACTTTTTAAAAGATAGTGAAGTTGGTATTTTTGATGTGATGTTAAAAATTTGAATGGTATGCATGTAAATATGAATGTTTAGGTTTTAGATATGTCAGTAAATAAAATTTGTGTGGTATGTATATAAATGCCCCTAAATTTTTCTTATAGACGAGTCACGAGGCTAAACTACACAATCTAGGCTGATAGATTGATCATGTATAAAAATACACATCTTTGACGAAGAAAGATGTGTGCATTGGTTTAATAAGGCTGGAGAGAGCTTTCTTATTGTCATACAGCAGAGATAAACAGATAACGAGGCATACTTATGATAGGCGTTAGTTGGAGTTTTTTTTTTTTTTTTAAACTAGTACTTTTAGGGAAAAAAATATAAAAATAAACATCTGTATAAATTGTGATAGTGTTCTTGAAGATCATCCTGCTGCAAGAAATGTGCTGGTAATGAAGACAGCAAGTACGTTTATTTTTGGAATGCAATAAATCATGATAGAAATGTAAAATAAAAATAATAGCAAAATTCCATTAGCTCTGATTTCAAGATCAGTACAATCTGTGCCAAAATGTTTTGAGGGAAATCTTGATAGGCAACTGAATAATGGAATAAGTTTCTATAGGATAGAATTGACCTTCGGGAACATTAAGAAAAAAATTATACCGAAAAATCAAACAGTAAGTGTATAATTTGTGCTTTTTCTCAAAAAATCGTCTTACTGTAGGCCTACATTGCATTGAATTTCTCGTTTAAACTTATTTTCACAATAACAAATTAAATCAAAAAAGATAACTGTAAATCCATAAAAGTTGTCTACAATGCAAAATCTTCTAGCTTTGTTGCATGCTCAAAGATAGGTAAAAGAAAAAAATCAAGGTACCAGCTTTATATGAAATCTAGCATATCCAGATAAAAGAAGAGTTTTATGGGAGCCACCAAAGCTTATGGAAAACTCAAAAAAGAAAAAACTATGGAACATGTACCAATTAACATAATTTACTCTGTACATTTGGTTACAAAAATCTGCTCTTCCTCGCAAATGGAGAAGAAATAATTACAAAATTGAGAACAATTGTTTAGTCTCATATGACTATGGTGGTTAACAAACAGGAGAAGAAGGATGGGCAACAATAGTCTAGTGGCAGAGAACAGACGATGGTTTTCAAGTGAGGAGTAGGATTACAACAAATTATTGCGGGAGATTGTTAGAATTGATTTTGGAAAGTACTTCAGTTCTTCAAAGTATCCAATTTAAGTCTCAAGTCCACATCATGTGAAAATAGAAATCTATTTAAATTTTTGAAAATGACATTTTGGTTATTTTGGCCAATCTCAAATTGCTCCATCAGACAATTTGTATTTTTTTAACATAAAACATTTATTCAACATTTAGCATATTAACAACCTCAAAATCAGGTGATCATAAAGTCCATTGAATTCCTCTAGTTAAGGGGCCCAATTTGAACACAAGTAGGTAAAATTCAATGATAATTTGAGTTTCCAAATGATATTCAAAAGTTTTCAAACACACTTTAATTGATTGATTTGGCTTAGTAAGATTAAACTCTAATACCTTTTGGTTCCATTGGGCTCTTCAAGTTGAGACATTTTAGTTTGACTGCTTTGCTAGAATCCGACTTAAATATTCCAAAATTTACTTCCGAAAAATTTTCAATTCAAAAATTGCACAAGATTTGTGTTTGATTAGATGGTTTTCTGATGCATCAAGCTCCTACTAAAAATTAATGTTTCTATAATCTTCCTTATATCTAGTGATTGGATTTAGTTAGAGCTACAGGCAAATGCATTAGACTGGAATACTATCTAACAATTAGATGGATAACTAAAACAGCTATATATAGAGAACCACACAAAGCTACCCCCTACACTAGACGTACCTCCAGAGAAAGAATTGAAAAAAGTAATGGACCAGTGGGGATCACTGAAATGACACTAATAAGATTCCGCAATCAGTTCCATCTACCAAAAAGATATATTTTATCGTAAGTATAGCTATCCAACCTCTCAAATAAAATAAAATGTTGAAGGATAGAGGGACTCTTAAATTCTAATATAAAAAGAAAAAGAATATCAAGAATTGATATCATAGAAGCTCTGAAGTGACAATAACTTACATATGAAAATATATAATCAGAGAAACATACATGCTATTTTGTTAATTATTTATGAAGCCATCACTGCATTGAAGTTCATAATTATCCATTTCAAATAATATTTGTCAAAAATAAATTTCATCACAGGAACTGGGTCAGCTCTAACAAAAAACTGAATGACAGCAAGAAAAATAAAACAAGAAATAAATGCGTCGCAGCAGCAAAAAAAATAAATTTTGAAGGAAAATGCGAGCAAAATAACATAAGCAAAAGCATGGGTCTAAAAGCTTATCACTTTGTTCCAACTATTTGAGATCAACGTCTTAAATTCTATTTTCTATTTTATCCTATTAACTGTTCCTTGAGATATTAAACCTATTCATGCACTTTTCCTTGTTTTTGTTCTTTCACCACATTTGGATGTCCCTTTTCTCCTTAAATTTACTTAACAACGGTCTATATTTTAATATCTCAAATTTAGGGTCCATTTGGGGCAGCGACGGAGCCGCAGAGCGGCAAGCAGACACCGTTCTGCGTCGTTTGGGGCGGCAGGTGGCAATGCCTCGCAGATAAATTCGCGTTTTAATGAAAACACGGGCCGCGATCCCGCGTTCGTTCGCGTAGGTATTACCTGGCTGCCCTCGACAATGAAATAAATCGACAACGACCCAATAGAGTCGAGCTCGTCCACCGACGTCGAAGCGACAACGATCTTCGGTAGAAGGTCCTCACCGAGAAGGCAAACTTGAATGTTGCTTTTTCCAGCTTGTAATCGCCGAGAAGGTCCTCATCGAGAAGGTCCTCACCGAGAAGACAACTGCTTTTTCCGGTTTGGAGTCAGCGAGCTCGCACACATAAATCTCCTCTCCGTTGGGCGCCATCCTCCCCAGACAGAGGCCCTGCATCTCCATTGGCGCCAGCTCTGTGATTCACGAGGTTACAGTGGGAAGACGGCCTATGAGTAGCTCTGTAGTTCACTAGAGTTCTTAATTTTAGGGAGCATATAATTGGATATTATCGTGAACCTTTTAGTATAATGACAAACTATAGAATTACTAATTGAATATGACCAAGATTGGGATCTAAATGAAGCTCCACATTAGCCTTCCATGATAAGCTCCAAATTTCTAAAGCATGCTCTGATGCAAGCCAAAATGTAAATAATTTCTCTATCAAGTTAACAATTCGTCCAACTTTTGTTCTAAGATGATTGACCGAAGCTTATGAGTAAGATATTTATGTAAAATACAATTTCTTAATCCGATATTTGTTCAATCTTGTCCATATGTCCAGTCAATTTATGATTCAGAAGAAATACCCTATATGCACTAGATGACCGTTTATTGTGTCATGTGCTTCGGAATAATGATATCTTAAAACCTCTGCTCATTTGCAGGAAGAATTTTCTATGCTCGAGAAATCTTTTGAATTTCGTTGAGGATCCATTGCCAACCAAGAAAAAATCCGATTTGAGCTTTTCTGCCATTATTAGTTTTTTTTTTTAGCGCTTTCAGTTCTCACTGTTAAGTGAGCAGTGTATCTAAACTTTTGTTCTGTTTTGAAATGAATTTCTGCTTCCGAAGTATAAAAAATGTGATGTCACAGTTCTGTTTTAAACAACATTACTAAATAAAAGAAAAATTGTCATTTTTTCAGAAACAGCTGCCCCACAGCTTTTTTCACACAGCTGCCCCAAAAAAACAGTCAGCTTCAGCGTAGCAGCTTCCTGAGGCAGCGCAGTTACAACTGAAAAGTTGAGAAGTTACAGCTGCGTCAAACAGAACCTTAATAAACACTAATATTATCTTCTCAATCTATCCAATTAGTTCTACCATGCATTCATCTCAATATGCTAAAAATAATTTCTATAAAATCTAAATTTAAAAAGGAAAATTTAAGCGTACCACAACAAAATGAGAAGTAAATTTCTATACAGTATAGCGACTTGCAAACGAAAATAAATTGCTTTTGGGTTGACGAGTTACCAAATAAACTAAACAACGTGTGATAATAAAAGAGTTTTAAAACGAGATGAAGAACTCGTTTGGGTCGACATATTTGCAGCTTTTTGGTATGACACAACGGTATGCTATAGCGTCGTTTTAGCGACGCAATCATCAAGCTTGGACCGCATTTTAGTAACTATTAATTACTCTGAAACCTTGGCTATTCGTTTTTTAGCAACTGACAGGCCCTAGCACTTCATTTTCGAGCAACTGTCTGTGTGGAATGCTGAGGGAGAAAGTAATCGAAAGTGTTTTTCTTTGCGTAAAAGGAACGTTCATTCTATATTCTTTAATTTTGTTGGTATATTCTATATGGTTTTCATTTTCGAGCGCATTCAACTTCCTCTACTAGCTTTTCTATTCATTTGTTTGTTCTACTGCTATGAAATCCGATCCCGAGAGGATTCTACCTCACTCAAATTTTTTCTCTGTGGGCTTGTTTTATTGTCGTATCTGTGAAATCTATTTTCGATCAAATTTCTCCTAGTCGTTTCTGTGGGTTTGTTCTTTTACAATAACTTTACGATTTTATTTTATGCCAGTTTTATCTTCTAATAGAAGACATATATTTGATTTCAATGTTCTGTGGGTACGTTTTTATATGAGATTGATCTCTGTCATTTTTGTAACATCCAAAAGCTATTGAGTTGTGAAAATGAATGCATTTGGTGTTTTATTGTGACGTCAACTTTACAGTTTATGTAATATTTTGGAATTATGACTGTTTGAGAATATCTGAAATTAATTTTTGTTATTATCTATGAGTTAATTCTGAAATAATGAAGTTAAAAATATCAAATATATTTCAGAAACAACTACATTACAAATGATGCACAATTTAGGTAACCAAATGGAAACACAACTTTACAAACAAAAGCTT
Organism: Phalaenopsis hybrid cultivar; assembly: GCA_002079205.1. Classification (NCBI taxonomy): domain Eukaryota; kingdom Viridiplantae; phylum Streptophyta; class Magnoliopsida; order Asparagales; family Orchidaceae; genus Phalaenopsis; species Phalaenopsis hybrid cultivar. The sequence goes on along the minus strand of JXCR01147543.1, from coordinate 149,219 downwards.
CACCGTAACAATTTTCTATGCAGCTACTTCTTCAAACAACTACAACTCCCCCAAACAGACTAGAAGTTAAGAGTTTAGAGGCTATTGAAATAAAGAAAAAAATTTAACACTTGACAAGCTTTAGCAAAAGCACATCATTAATGGGTAGTTCACGAACTCTGATTCGATAGCTTTTGCAGAGATTGTGCAAAGTTATTTTCATGACATTGTTTTGACATTTTTTTTTACAACAATATTTGATTTGTAGGAAAGTTCTTTTTAAGGTTTAGGATAGAAATGCTAAAGGAGCACAGCTTAAATCATTAAGTTCTAGGCAATGACTTTTCAGAATTTAGAAATGAGTTTTATTAATTAGGCAATATATACTTTAAAGCAGGTTATTTTACTTCAGGTAATAGATTTGTCATAGGTTAGCCAATATTCTCTTTCCTTCAATGCAACTACAATGTCAGAATTTTTCTGTGGAGAGACAGACGAGCCAAAGAATATTTTACAACACATATTGAGAGAAAATCGTATTAGTAATATCAAAAGGTAAAAACATTCAGAAAGAAAATTAACTATATGATAAACTCAACAATACCATCTTAACATACTAGGAATCTAAAGCTGTAGCCGATGGTGTTTTTAGAACTTTACACACATTATGCAAATAATACTAAAAAAATGAGAAGGCATTATACCAAGTGGAAGAGTATCCTCAATTAAGCCATTTTCCAGCAAGCCTCCTTGATTATTTAGTTTTTCATGAGTTTTCATAAAATAATGCACAGTTGCAAAACTATGATTCACGGGCACAAATACAATAAGGACACATAGTACAACATTCGAAGTACAATTTTAAAATTTATAAATAGAAATAAATCTGCCATAAGTTATAATAGATTTCCAAACTACATACTACAATTGATAGGAATAAAACTAAATAATTCTTTGTGAGATAATCATTTTAAGAGAGTGGAGAGGAGGAATTAGAGAACAATCAATGGTAAAAATTACTAGGAATAGAATTAAGTCGGAGTTGACATAAATTTAATAAATAATTAAATATGCGACAACACTTACACTTCTCTATAAAGTGCTAAAAAATAGTCAAGTATAAAAAAAAATCTCCCTAGCATATCCATACTTTCTCAAACGATAAAAAATGTGGTAAATACATGTACAAGCATGGGTAGGGGACAAACTGCTATTCTTGTATATGGTAAGATATTTTGCATGAGTTTCGTTTTAGATTACTTTTACAATCATACAACCAAATCGCCTAATCAAAGATCATTCACCCTAATCTATAACATAAAAAAGGTATTGGAATGATAACTTTCATGAAATTTCAAGATAATTTGGTCATTCAACAAGCACGTAGATAATCTTATGAACAATCAATATTTTTACACAAATGATTCATTAACTTTATGAAACAAGAGTAATCCAATAAAAGAAATTTATTATCATTTATAAAAAAATATTTATGATGAACAGTTTCAATATAGAAGCAATATTTATAATAAGTGACATTAAAAGCCATCCTTTCTTTATTAATTTCAATCAAAGTTCAATATTTAGGAGATAAAATCATCAAAAATATCTTGAACTTATGCTTTGTAGATGGTAACAACAGAAATAGTGTATGAATTAAGGGATAGCATACAAAGAAATTTGTCCAATACACAAGCACACATGAAACATTATTCAATGAGGGGTATCATACAAATTGATGTAAAATTATTACAAATACTAGCTCTTCTTGGAGCTTATCATTACATGCAGCATGTGCCCATGTGTCATTTACATTTATAGCAAGTCATAGTTAGTTTTCAGAACGTTTATTTAATTTTTCATGTTCATTTCATGAACTAGGGTCACATTAAATCCTTCTTTGTTACTCAAACATTTTAAGCAAGATTTAAAAGCTCTATCTCGATATAAACGTCCTAACTTCATATTTCGTTGATGCTTTGTTTATTGAATGAAAATCATTGGTTGCTCTCCAAGCATAACTCATTCTTTCTCCCCTTCCTCTCTCATGTATCCTACTCATTATTCTCTCCTATAATTTCTCAAGGAAAGCAAACCTTCCTCGAGCTTTCCTAATATAGTTAAGGAATCGAAAGTAACTTTCCTCAAGTTATATTGGCTTTGATTTCACCAAATATCTCACCAAAGTTGAGTGGAGATTTCCAATGGGTGCAAGCCCCCAAAGTTAACTACTACTCCCTATTATGAGAGAACTCTATATTAAACAAAAGACAAGTGACAAGTGAATAGTTAGGTAGATGAAGTACAGACCAATTAAAACCTTGTACTTCTCTCATCCCAAGTCTACCAACAGACCAAATTCAGGCTTTTTACAATATATTTTAGAAGACTAATTAACAATTATGGTCACGTAATCTAAGAAAACCCATTTATTGACAAGAGTATTCTTGTAGTAGCTTAAATAATTGGTGCAAAGGTGCACAACATGAATAATTGTGGTTCAGAAATTCACATTATGATTGTTGGTGCTCAAAAGCATGTCATGATCAATTATTCATGAGTTTCAGTATGGTTAAAAAACATGTCTAAGACACATTCGATTTTGATTGGTTTGATCTTGACAATACAGCATCGAACTTCAAATATCATTCAGATGTTTGTCAAATTCCACTTACGATTGAACGATTGTTCTTTTCACTACATGAAGATTTATTATACTATATAAGTAACTCTAAGGACCTAAAGACAACATGGCAGATTTAATTTTGTCAAAGAAAACCCCGCGTTGTTTGAAGGATGGGATTCAACGCTTAAGCTTTCTTGAAGGTTGATTTTGACTAAACTTGTTATATTTGGCTTTGAAAACAAGTGAGCCTAGCTTTAAATTGTTTGAGAAATTATAGTATGGATGTTGGCCCAAGTTTGAATGGCAAACTTGATGACATTTAAGTTGGTTTATGTTAAGTTATTTGACAACTTTTTGCCATTATTATTACAGATTTAGCTAAGGGTTAGGTCTTACATCTATGAGGCTGCCCAAATGTGGCTTTTAATATCATAATGCAAATTGAGCAACAAACTTAGCTAACGAATAGCCCACTGCACTAGGCAAACCAAGCAAAATGAATGACAAAACAAAACCAACAACACTTACAACTCATCAATTAAATCCCACGTGATCGTACAGAAAGTCACCACCGACATTGGCCACCCCCATCAAGTTGGCTCACTAGTATTGTCATCCTGAGGGTTGGTTGTCAACCAAAAATGCTGGCATTATGAGTTGATGCCTAGGACTAACTTGCCATACAAGTTGAAAACCTTAGAATAAATATTTTCCTTAGCAGGCTAACCAACCCATATGCAATTACTCAACATTTGCTGAAGTGATGCAGATACATAATCCAATTCCTAAAATAAATACGCGCTTGTTGAAGCTTTAATTGTATTTGGAGAAATTGACATGACATGTGTTCCATTCGAACCATTGCCTCTTTGTCAAGTAAATATGATTTTCAATACTTTACAACTTGTACAAGTGAGATGAGTTTATCATATGATTAAAAAAAAAAATTTGAGCACCTTGTAAGAACTCAAACCACTATATTATAGGTCTCCCTTCTAGTATCAACCATGCCGGGTGCAAGTTCAGGAGCATCAACCTCAACCTCATATTAGTTTTCTGAGTGACGACTTCAAATGAAAACAGGTCCATGGTTTAGATGCGGTCAAGTGAGGCTTAAGATAAAAAAAGTACAATGGGGGAATAGGAAGAGAGGTCGGAGTTCCAATCACAAGTGTAATGTATGAGCTCTTTTGAGAGGCTGAAGTGAAGATTCTACAAGAAGACAACAACAACAACAAAGCCTTAATCCCACTATGTGGGGTTGGCTACATGAATCCTTTTTCTCCATTGGGTTCTATTTAGTATTATATTTTCATTCAGTTCTAATAAATTAAGATCATTTTTTATACAATAAGCCCAAGTCTTCCTAGGTTTACCTCTAACTTCCTTAACTCAAAGATCATTTTTAATACAATAAGCCCAAGTCTTCCTAGGTCTACCTCTGCCTTTCTTAACGCAAAAGTCAAATCTAAAACATCTACTCTCCTAATCGGATCATCAGATGGTCGACGTTTAATGTGACTAACTAAAACATCTACTCTCCTAATCAGATCATCAGATGGTCGACGTTTAATGTGACCAAACCATTTAAGGCGACTTTCTCTAATTTTGTCCGTCACAAAAGCTACACCAACTCTATCACGGATATATTCATTTTGCATTTTGTCTCTAAGTGTAAAGCCACCCATCCACCTAATCATTCTCATCTCGGCAATACTTAACTTATTATTATGCTTCTCTTTCAAAGGCCAACATTCAGCGCCATAGGGCATTGCAGGTCTCACCACCATCTTATAAAATTTTCCTTTCAGTCTACGAGGTACTTTTCTATCACACAAAAAACCAAAAACACTTCAACCAACCAACTTGAATTCTACTATTAATATCCCCATCTATATCACCATCGCTTTGAACAACGGACCCAAAATATCTAAATCGTTCACACCTTTTAATAATTTGATCACCTAAAATTCACAGTTCTGTCACTAGAGCTATTATCTACTAAAATTACATTCCATGTATTCAGTTTTAGTTCTACTTAAATGACTACAGCTATTACTACTAAAATTACATTCCATGTATTCAGTTTTAGTTCTACTTAAACGAATGCTAGAGCTATTACTACTAAAATTACATTCCATGTATTCAGTTTTAGTTCTACTTAAACGAAGACCTTTAGACTTCAATGTAGACCTTCTCTACTAAAATTACATTCCATGTATTCAGTTTTAGTTCTACTTAAATGACTACAGCTATTACTACTAAAATTACATTCCATGTATTCAGTTTTAGTTCTACTTAAACGAATGCTAGAGCTATTACTACTAAAATTACATTCCATGTATTCAGTTTTAGTTCTACTTAAACGAAGACCTTTAGACTTCAATGTAGACCTTCTAGAGCTACTACTACTAAAATTACATTCCATGTATTCAGTTTTAGTTCTACTTAAATGAAGGTCTTTAAACTCTAATGTAGACCTCCATAATTCAAGCTTTTCCTGGACTTTTTCTCTCGTTTTATCCAAAAAAAGGATATCATCAGCAAAAAAGCAAGTTTTTCCTAGGCTTTTTCTCTCGTTTTATCCACGAGAAGGATATCATCAGCAAAAAACCTTTTCCTGGGCTTTTTCTCTCGAAGGTACATCCTCCTGTAGATGTCCAGTAAGATCATCCATAACTAAAGCAAAAAGATATGGGTTTAAAGCCGATCCTTGATATAGTCCAACAGAAATAGGAAAATATTTGTGTCAATCCTCCTTCAGTTTGAACACAAGTAACAGCTCTAGTATACATATCTTTAATGACTTTAATATAAGTCATATCAACACCTTTCTTCTCAGGAACTCTAGTATACATATCTTTAATGACTTGAATATAAATCATATCAACATCTTTCTTCTCAAGAAACTCTTCAATGTGACTTGAATATAAGTCATATCAACACCTTTCTTCTCAGGAACTCTAGTATACATATCTTTAATGACTTGAATATAAATCATATCAACATCTTTCTTCTCAAGAAACTCTTCAATAATATCTTGGAATCTTATCGTAAGCTTTTTCTAAATCAATAAAAATCAAATGTAGATTCTCCTTATTATTTCTGAACTTCTCCATCAAACCTCTCAATAAATATATAGCTTCCATAGTAGACTTGTACATAAATCCAAATTGATTATGAGAAATCTTTGTAATGCGTCTTAACCTATGTTCAATTACCATTTCCCATAACTTTAAAGTAAGACAATCAACTCAATTCCTCTATAGCTTGCACACTCTTGTGCATTACCTTTATTTTTAAAAATGGGGACCAAAATACTCTTCCTTCACTCCTCAGGCATCTTTTTAGTTTTTAAAATAATATCAAAGAGTTTAGTAAGCCAAGAAACTCCCAAATCTCCTAAATATTTTCACACTTCAATTGGGATATCATTAGGTCCTACAGACTTTCCACCCTTAGTTTTCTTTAAAGTATCTTCAACTACTTTTTTAGTAATGCGACGGTAAAAATGAAACGTTTTATTATTATTCACGATATTAAAATCACTAAGGTCGATCGTATTTTCAAAAACTTCATTAAAAAGTTTATCAAAATAACGAGTCAGATGGAGTTGCCTCTAAATGCATCTACACCTAAGCAAGATAGACTGCATGCTTTAACCTGGCAAAGGCGAGTACAATTCTTATTTCTATGTAACTAGAAAGAATCCTATTTCTAAGTATTTCTTTGTATTATTATGTTTACATACTATTGTATTAAATACTATTTTTTCTATTGAATTATCTAATAGTGATTGCATGAAAATTATACATGCATGTATAATATTGACATATCTACTAAGAGCTAAGAGTCTAAATTAATAGTGTTAACTCTAACAAAATTCAAGGTCATATTAAGGGTGAATTGACAAAGTAGATATGGTGCTCACATTGATTGTAGAAAGCAGACAACATTATTTTGGATGACAATGATATAATTCATTTCCAAACAAATGTGTTTTTTCATATCTAATTTCAATGGTTTCATTGATTGATTGTAGAACAAAGAGTATTAGGTATTCCTTGCACATGTAAAAAATGGGAGTAAGTTCATAGGAAAGTTTGAAAAAGTACATAAAAGAATGAATTTGTTCATGTATTTCTCAATGAATCAATAAATTTAACTCTTAAATGAAAAATAGAGTTTTCTATTGAGTTGATAACTGGTACAACACCTATAGCTAATACCCTCCACAAAATGATCCCAAGAGAGTTACATGAGTTAGAAAAATAATTGCTTAAGTTCACTGATAGAGATTTATCAATTCCAATGTATTGCCTTGAAGGAGCTCATGTACTATTTCTGAAAATGAAAGTTGGTACCATGTACATTTGTGTATAGAGTATAAGGAATTACATTAGGTGACAACTAAGAATAAATATTCATTACCTAGGATAAATTATTTGTTTGATTGGATGGAAGATGCAAGTATTTTCAATATGTATTTGAGATATGGGTGGGTTTCATCAATTAAAAAAAAAGAAAGAATGTGACTAAGAATACATTTTACACTAGATATGATCACAATGAATTTATAGTGATGTCTTTTTTGTGTGACCAATACAACAACAGTGTTCATTGATTTGATGACCCAAATGTTTTAAATCATATTTAAACCAATTAGTGATTATTTTATGTTTGATATCTTAATATTATAAAGGAGAATTGAAGATCATGCTTCTTAACTCTCAAAAAAAAAGTTTCAATACAAAAGAAATACATCAATCATTTTTTTACCCCTTACTTTTCGAAGAGAAGCTATGATTCATGAATCATTATAAATTCTTGTACCACAAACAAAATGAATGAGTAAAAACCTAATGTTTGCAAGTAGTCCTTACAAACCTACATAATTGATAAACTATCTTCATGAACTGTAGAATATAAATCCCTCGTGTAGTATCTTACCACATTCTATTCCCATAATGGCTTTATGCCTAGAATATTTAGAAATACCTCTTAGGTTCATACTTAAAGTCAAAATAGAGGAAAATTAGACCCCAAAACTAATAAATTTTGTTTATTGACCATACTTTTATACAAAAAAATAAACCTTCTAAGAATGCTTATATATTAATTGATGCTAAATTTGTTAAAATAAACCTTGCTTCACAAGTTTTATCTTTAAGGTAGATTTCACTCATGAAAGATAAAGATTACATTCAGTCTAATTTTGGTCTTCAAGAACACCCTTATGTCCTATTTCTATGATTTTGCATACTCAAAATGATCCCAACATTATTGATTCTATCCCTAAACAGAATGTCCCAAACACCATGTCTACTCTCTACTCATGCACAATCCTTCCAATCAAAATTTTGTCTTCATTTATGCCTCCATAAGATTTCCTCTATTGTACTCAAGGGTAAGTTTTGATCTTCCAAATGAAAAAAAAAAGCATCAATATTCCTATTATTGTTATAAAGAGTACCAAAAGTTGCACAAAGCAATATTTATACCCGATATCTTTGTACATATCACTTAAATTTCTTTCCCCTCTCCATAAAAAATTCATTATGTCTAAGCTCTATTTTTCCAACAATATATTGAAGGCAATATCAAAACAAGAACGGAGAGATGCTCTATGATAAAAGATGGCTGCTTTAGAGAAAAATAACACATAAGATTGTTAATAAGCCAAACTAAGAAAATGATGGGCTGCAAACAGGTTTTTACTATTAAGCACAAGATTAATGATAGTATAAAAACATGCAATACAAAAATAGTTACTAGAGGCTAATACACAGGCATATAGAGTTTACTATTAGGAAAAATTTGCATGCGGCAGAAATGAATACAATAAGAATTTTATCTCTAGCAGACACTTTAGCAATATGATGAGAAGAATTCCTTCTTGAATGGGAATCTAAAGGTCAAAGTGTTAAAAATGTTCAACCACTTTAATATGCACCGCAAATGAGGTTTAACGAACGAAAGCTCAAAGAGGTAGAGAACTTAACTTAAGAAGATTGCATGAAGAAGAAGAGCTTCCGATAAGGCTTTGAAGTAAAACTTAAATAATAAAGAATAAAGTGAAAGCATTAAAAAAAAAAAAAAAAACTAAAAGCAAAAGATCTAAGCTGGTGTACTATGTTACTTAAAAGACACTTTCCAAGAGAATGCTCACATGGGTAGATGAAATTAGAAAAGGAAAAGATTAGAGAGGAACTAAGAGCAAGAAGTTTATTATATGGCATGAGGGCTAAGTTATTCAAAAGAAAAAAAAATGATGATGTTTATAGACTTAAAAGGCATCTCATATTAAGCATGTAATATTCAATACATGTTTCATGCTACCAACAGTATCTCGCCTTCAATACGAAAATAATATGCCTTGGAAAGCTCCTGGCCAATAGAAATTAAGGGTAAGTGAGATTTGATCAAAAAGGAAGATTTTGAGATCTCATTAATTAATGAAATGGAGCCAAATAAAGACAAATAGACAGCCCAAAGGATGGAGGCAAATTAAAATTCAAACATCCCAAGCCTAGTTAAAAAAAAGGGGGGGGGGG